>CM059192.1:10564943-11164943 GCA_030323885.1 Branchipolynoe longqiensis | reverse complement strand
CACGCAAAGGCTTGGAGCGGCCTTCCTCCAACCACTTGATCACACGCAGTATGGAAGGATCTTGGCGCTGCGCCAGGCGAACGTCTGATAACGTCCAAAGTTCATCATCATCTATGTCCACCAGACGCATCGCAGAGATTGCTGCGAGCACACAATTATGCGCGCCACAGTCCGTGCAATCACCCCGGCCGCACCGGGATTCTACTCAGACTATCTGCGTTGATATGATCCACTCCCTTTCTGTACACAATATGCTCATTCGTCAGACCATATTCAGATAAAGTGGCCAACCAACGCCCCATCATCCCCTCTGCCTCCTTGAAATTCAACAACCAACGAAGAGAATGATGATCTGTCCGGATAATAAAATCCGACCCTACCAAGAAATGTTTCCACTTCTTTCTATACACGACGATAGCCATCAAATCACGCTTCGTCGTGCAATAATACCGCTGCGCTTTATTAAGTTTATTACTCACAAAAGACAACGGGACCTCTACCCCATCCTGAACCTGACTCAACACGCCCGAGATTGCAAACCCTGACGCATCAGTGTCCAGAATGAACTGGTGTAGTGAAAGCAGGCGAACACTGTGACGTCCAGTCTGTCAATGTCTTTATTTACTTCCAACCTATGACGTCATTCCCTCGAGTCACAAGCTATGCGCACTGTACGCATACCTTACATCTTCCCCTCTTCTTTTTTTTTTTTTTTGAAGGATGTTTACAATGGTGACTCGGCGGGGGGTGGGGGGTGGGGGGGGCATATATGTACATAGAACAACACTGTCATACGGTATTGGAGGTAGGCAGATGAAATCTCACAAAGCAGATCAGGAACACAGCGAACCAGGAACGACATAAAAATGGATGAACTTGTAACTAGTTAACTGATACATATTTATCGTGGGTATCATTTTGTGCAGCAATGTCATGCCCAGGGTTGCAGAACGGACCATGAGGTGTCAACACCCGAAACATGTGAACCCTGTTCCTGTGTACTGTCCTCCCTGCACTGTTCTTAATTACATAGTCTTTCCGGTTCCGCTTGGTTGTATGTGTTACTGTGCCAGCCCTCCATTTGCCCTCATGTGTTTTGTATTTGATGTGATCATCTATCTTTAGCTCTTGTTTGTCTTTCCCAGCCCTTCTGTCATAATAGTATTTTTGTCGCTCCTGTAGTCTGGCAATGTTTTCCGTCTTGGAATTCTGAACCTGTGGGTACAATCGGTCTTTAGTGATGGGTATCTTAGAACGAAGCCGACGACTCATGAGGAGTTGGGCTGGAGAGCCATTCACTAGCCTCAAGGGGGTATTACGGTAGTTTAGTAAGTATAGGTTGAAATCCTGATTATTTTCCCCTGCTTTCTTCATCATTTTCTTTATCGTCTGCACGTAACGTTCTATCTGACCATTACTTTTAGGGTAATATGGGCTAGAAACAATGTGGTTAAATTTATATTGGTTTACGAAAGCTTTGAATTTGTTGCTAGCAAACTGTGGTCCATTTTCAGAGATGAGGGCGGTTGGTATGCCATAGCGTCCAAAAATCACTTTTAGAGCCTTAACAATAGCATTTGATGTTGTGAGAACCAGTTCAACCACCTCAGGAAATTTAGAGTAATAATCCACCAGAATGAGATATGTTTTACTTTGGTATTCAAATAAATCCACCCCCACTTTACAGAAAGGTATGTCGGGTATCTCATGAGGGGTCATTGGCTCAGCACTAAGTGAATTCCTATGATTTTGGCATGTGCTACACCGGGATATTAAATCTTCGATCTGGGTGTTCATCCCCGGCCAAAAAACAGTGTCTCTCGCTAGCTGCTTACTTTTTATTATTCCTAAATGGGTCTCTTGTAGTATGCTCAACATTTCCTTTTGTAGCTCATAGGGTATAACTACCTGTGCTCCCTTGAATATCATACCATCTGTGCTAACTAGGTCGTCTTTGTATGTAAAAAACGGTTTAGCACAGGATTTCACCCAGGTATTTTTATTAGGCCACCCTTCATTTACCAACTTAGTAACTTCAATAAGGGCAGCATCCATTTTAGTAGCAACTGTGATGCGCTCCAGCATGTCATGGGCGATACCTAAGGTTGCTATGGAAATTGTGTCATCAAACAGTTTCTGTGGTGTCAATTTGTTGGTGTGTGCACGTGACAGTGTGTCAGCAAAAAACATTTCACTGCCTACGACATATTTCATTATGATGTTATAGTTTTGTAGTCTCATCCGCATCCGTTGCATCCTGGATGACAACATGTGCAACGGTTTCGACATTATAGACACAAGCGGTTTATGATCAGTTTCAATGATGACTTGTTTACCATATATGTAGTCATGGAAACGGACACACCCAAAACAAATTGCTAATAACTCTTTCTCAATTACAGCATATGAAGATTGGCATTCATCCAAAGCCTTTGATGCCATGGCAATGGGCCTACACTGCTGGAAAATAGCAGCGCCGAGGCCAGATTTGGAAGCATCTACCTGTAAAGTTATTTGCTCATCTACGTCATAGTATTTCAATACAGGTGCTGTTACTAAAAGATTCTTAAGAGTGTTAAAAGCATGTTCCTGTTCATGTTGCCAATACCACACAATGTTTTTAGCTAGGATTTGTCTTAACGGTTTGGAAATGTTTGACAGGTTTGGGATGAATTTTCCAACATACCCTCCCATGCCCAAAAAACGCTCAACAGCAGCCTTGTCAGTTGGGGTGGGCATGTCGACAATAGCCCGGATGCGGTCTTCAATGGGTTTTAATCCACCTTGGGTTAGTGGGTGCCCTACATAGTTTACCTCAGTTTTGCAAATGACAGATTTCTTAGGGTTGAGGCGAAGGTCAGCCTCACGAGCCCGTTTAAACACATTTTCTAAATTGGTATTGTGTTCATCTTCAGTGCTGCCATACACTAAAATATCGTCAGCAATCACATTAACTCCGGCCAAACCGTGCAATATTTTGTTCATTTCCCCAATGAAGATGTCACCAGCTGTTTTTATACCGAATGGCAGCCTGGTGTAACGGAAACCCCCCCATGGGGTATTAAAAGTACATAATTTTGAACTCTCATAATCTAACTCAATCTGCCAATATCCACTATTTGCGTCAATGACAGAAAAAATTTTAGCCTTGCTAGTCTTAGCTATTACTTCTTCAATTGTCCTTGTAGGATATGGGGTACTTAAAATGGCCTTATTAAGTTTGGTGGGGTCCAAACACACTCTAATCTTATTAGGCGTTTTTACAATTGTTATAGAATTCACCCATGGGGTGGGGTCGTTTTGCCGTACAATAACACCCATATTCAACATCCTATCTAGTTCAGCCTGTACCTTGTCAACAATTGCATGGGGGATTCGTCGCGGTGGGTCGATAACCGGGTCTATATGACTGTCGATATGAATTTTTGCATCGCTTTTGATCCTCCCTAGGCCTGTGAAAATGTCCGAATACTTTTTTACCAAACGGTCTGCAGCCAGACCAACATGTGTAGATTGTCTTGTTTGTACGGAGACTTCTCCAACGTGCTGCAGAAGGCGTAGTTGAATACACGCCTCTTTCCCCAGGATGGGTGTTCCGTTCGTCGTCACTTGAAATCTCAACGGCAGACCATCGACGTCGACCGTTACCTCACCCTCAGGACGAATCCGATCACCTGAGTATGTGACGAGACAACAACGTGAGGGATTTAGTACGACGTGGTGTAGTGCATCGTAGATAGGACGAGGAATGATATTGGCTTGGGAACCAGTGTCCAGTTTGAAACGAATAGGAATGTTTTGCACAATGCAGTCAACGTACCACAAGCTGCTGCTGTTCGTCCTTTCGGCCGTTATCTCACCGACGAACAGTTCGTCCACGTCCTCCCCCGCGGTATCCTCTGCCTCGCCTACTCGTACATCTAGTTTGTTCACTTGTGCACGATCCGGCCGACGGGATCAGCAGACTCTTTGGAAGTGTCCATACCTGTTACATAGCAGACACTGCTTGTCTGCCGCCGGGCACCGGCCGCTGCTGTGCGTATATCCACAACGGGGGCAGTTCGCACGAGGCAGAATGGCTCGCGTGCGTTGCTCTGGCCACCTGCGCACGCGCGATGTTGACGCATATCTTCCGGGACGTGAAGCGTAATCCTCTTGTTTCCTGGACACCACGTCCACTTGTTCCTCCGTATTTTTGTGTTCGGCCGAGTCCAATTGCTTATGAGTGTTTTCACTCAATCTACACATATCAAGACAAGATGTCAGAGTCAAATTAGGAGTTTGTAGTAATTTATCGCGTAATTTCTTGTCTTTAACACCGCACACCAACCTGTCGCATAGCAACGCGTCTTCCATCGCCGCGTAGTCACAGTAAGTCACTCTGTGCTTTAGCTCTCTAACGTACGTATCCATGGTCTCCGATGTTTGATTGTACGAGTTAAACTCGTAGCGAACGACCGTGATGTTGGTTTTACCAACACAATAGTCCTCGAACAGGCTGATGAGATGGTCTATCTTGTCTTTCTGTGCATCTTGTATTTTAAAAGTGAGGTGTAGTTTCTGGGCTTCCTGTCCAGCTACGTGTAGGAAGACGCAGCACTGGATTTTTTCTGTCTTGTTCGCAGCACCCGATGTGATACTGTAAATGGTGTAAGCGTGATGCCAAGCCCTCCAATTCATGGCCAAATTTCCCTCCAAGTTCAACGGTAGTGGTAGTTTCAAACCTGATAAAGCCATAGTCCACTCTTGGGCGTGGAAAGTTTGTATTTACAATCTGACACCATGTGGTGTAGTGAAAGCAGGCGAACACCGTGACGTCCAATCTGTCAATGTCTTTATTTACTTCCAACCTATGACGTCATTCCCTCGAGTCACAAGCTATGCGCACTGTACGCATACCTTACACCCCACAGCCCACGGATATCGCAGCACAGGGGTCTGAGTAAAGGCACGTTTCAAGCCCAGAAATGCCGCTTCCTGAGCGGTGCCCCACATTAATTTTATTGACCAACTCCTGCAGAGGAACAGCTAACCGCGCAAAATCCGCAATGAAATTGCGGTAATATGACACAAACCCAAGGAATGATCTCACCTCCTACATATCCTCAGGCCTGGGCCACCCCGCAATTGCAGAGAGCTTTTCCGGGTCTGCCTTAATCCCCTTTGCAGAAACAACACGCCCCAGGTACTGCGTCTCACGCCTAAAAAGCCTACACTTTGAAGCCTTGAGCCTCAGTCCATAGGAATGCAAATGATCAAACACTGCTTGAAGCCGATCCTGACATTCGGTTAGTGTCCGACCAAAGACAATGATAGCATCCAAATACACCAGGCAGATCTTCCACTGACGACCAGCCAGCATATCCGTCATCATCTTTTCGAACGTGGCTGGAGCATTACACGGCATCACTTTCCACTCGAACAAGCCTAGGTGCGTACTAAAAGCAGTCTTAGCAATGTCCCCCGGATCCATCGCTACCTGATGATAGCCAGATTGCAGATCCAGAGTGCAAAACCACTCATTACCTCCCAAACTTTCAAGCGACTCATCTATGCGCGGTAATGGGTAAGCATTTTTCCGCGTCACAGTATTGAGTTTTTTATAGTCAATGCAAAAACGGATCGAACCGTCCTTGTTCTTGACTAAATGGACAGGAGAACTCGATGGGGAGTCACTACTCCTAATCACCCCACTATCTAGCAACTTATGCAACTCCGTCTCCAGTGCATCTTTTTTAGAATGCACGAAATGCCGATAGGGAATTCTAAAAGCAGCGGAATCGCCGACATCAATGCCATGCTTCACCACCTCTGTCCAGCCTAACGTCTCACCAGGAACTGCGAAAACGTGAATGATCACCGTCAACCCCTACAGCTGTAATTTTAACATCACTACCAGTCATCGGAGCAATGTGAATATCTTGCGCAACCGCAGACACAGTCTGACTATCACGACGCAATTCACACTGCACCGTGAGTTGATACGGATGTTGAAGATATAGGCTGCCAGCCTGGCGCAGCTCACAACCATAATACTCCAAAAATTCCGCACCCAAAATACGATCTTCTGAAATATCGGAAACAGTAGGGGCATAATGAAATATTTTCCCCCCGATCTCCAGAGATAGTATGGCTTGACCGTACTGCTTGAGTGGCGCACCGGTGACAGTGACAGGCTTCACGCTATTATCGAAAAACACCTTACCACCGTCCAACTTATCGAAGAATTTCCGTCCAACACATGTGACCGCAGCCCCACTGTCTATTAAAAAATACCCGATAGTCCCTCTAACACACAATCTCACATACCACCGTTTTCCGTCCAAAGTCCAGAAAGTGGAATCCACGAACAGGCACTAACCACAAGGGTGAGACAGGTCGCACCCCTGATGCTCTACTATAAATTGCATACAGTCGTTCAAAGGTGCGGGAGCCAAAGCAGAAACGCAACGCCCTATCTGCTCCATGCCATCCCACAATACCGACTCCACTGGGATAGATTCACCAGGGGCGATCACCGGCGGTCCCGCGCTAGCATCAGACTGCACACCGGCTTCCTTGACAGTTAACACCGCATCCGTTTTGGCGGTACCCGGGCTTGCCAAAGAGGTTGAGCCTAAGCCCAAATGGTCCAACCCTAGGCGTTTAAATTAGGCTTAGCCTTTGCGTCCCCGTCTTTACGGAGACGCGCCAACCTAGCCCGATCCACACCCGAGTTGTCCCTACCCTCGCGATCACCGGGTATCACAGCCTCCTCGAGAGTACGCTTTACTCCAGTACACTGTATAGGCCAATGACCAAAAGCAAAGCAATGACCACACTCGTGATCACGAGCATGCATATCTTTCTTAGCTACGCGCCTGCGCGCAGATAGCCCAGATGAACCAGGCTCAGATTTCTGCTCCCCTATCACATCACGCACCCAACCCTGGACCAGCGCCTTAGTGATAGGCGGCGACTGATAACCCCCCCCAGAGCCCGCACGGAAATTGGCACCCTCACGATAGCCACCGCTTGACGAACCCCGAAAGTTATTACCACCACGATAGCTCCCCCCAGAACTACCCCGGGAGTAACTACCGCCGCCATTATGCCGAGGATCACGTGGCGCGTTATACGCAGCCACCTCAACCTCAAACTCACTATCTGACTCATCTGATAACCGAATAGCCTCCACCGCAGTCGACCGCCCAGCACGCAGTGCCTTGGCGCAGTAATCGTCGACTACCTCAAACATCTCCTCCAGAGATGATTTACCCGGCCGCCAACGGTCATAGGCGGCACGCTGCTCCCCAGGATCAAGGAGTGAGCACACAAAATGCTTGACTATCTTAGTCTCGATTGCACGCTCACTCATCCCCATATCCCTCACCGCCTCCCGCCCATCAACCTGCAGTTGCAGACCATACACACGGTACGATCCATCACGGGCAGTTTGGACGCGCTTCTTCCACTGATACCAGCGCGCCATGGGGTCCACTGGACGGAACTTATACGAGATGATTTGGAGCAACTCCCTCATCGTCGTCAACCCATGACACCTCCACGCGTCCATGCAGTCCTGTGCCGGCCCATTCCTCAGCAGAGGTAACAGCTGAATGAGAGCTACCCTCTCATCCCACATGTTGGACCGTATATCCAGCGTAAAATCCCGCCACCAAGTATTCCACTCCTGTTTAATACCTGTGAATGGCTGAGGACGCAACGTCGGAATACGCGCAGAACCTGCCACAGGATACCTTAAAACATTCTCATCCAGCTCTAATGTATCCCGATTACACAACTCCAATTCGGTCCCACCCCCAATCGAACCAGGTTCCCGAATAACATCCATTATTGCTGGATGATTTCGGAACAACCACATCTCTTCCACTGAGTACTGGTGACCCACCGGCAGTCCAGGCAATGATACGATGGGTACCGCGTCACCGCCCAAACCCCCCGGGTCAGGAATCCTCTCACTCCGTACCTCATCATGAGTATTACCCACGTATACGGAATCCTGAACAACACCACGTTGATGTTGCACAGAACCCCCCCCCCCCCCCCCCCCCCCGAGAAGTAACATCCCCAGAAGAGGGCACCGGCTCCCTAGGACCCCCATATCCACCACCGCCCCCCTTAGAAGGCGCCAGCAAATGCGGTGAGTGACCCATGGAAGCCGGGCGTGCACTATGCGCAGGATACTGCGTCTCACGGCTATCTAACCGCATAGACTCAGTAACCCTTGCACAACTGTCGCCAAGCCCTAAACCGCGTTGAAACGCCAGTTTCTCAGCCTGAAACGCTGCGCGCTCACCTGCAAGGGCCTCCAGAGCAGAATCAATGCCAGACCTCTTGGCAGCTAGCAATTGTTCACATCTCTGATTTTCACCTTTCAATTGAACATTCAGCGCCTCATGCATGGATAAATCCTCTGTCTGTCTCATGAAAGCAGCTTGCTTCTCCTCAACTAGAATTCGGTTAGAATTTACCTCCTCTGCGGAGATGCCCCGTGCCGCGTTTAGATCAGCTAAATCGCGTGCGAAAGATGCAGCATTGGAGACTCTCAAATCATCCAACGCCGGTCTCTCCTCCACCATCCGGTCAAACTGGACCCGCTTCCAAGCTCGCAGACGGCGAATACGCAACGATTCCTGATGCTCTGACGGCGACCCAGAAAACGTATGACCCATAACCAAATCATGCTCCAAAGTAAACGTCAACGAATCATCAGCTACGAGCCCTGTCTCCAAAGCCGGGGAAATCTCCCTATCACAGGGAACATGGGGACCACTGCGCTCAACTCCCATCCCCACAGAACGGACAGCTGAACTCCCCCACAGCGAATACTCCAGCGGCACTTCTCACACAGGACTCCCGCGTACGCCCAGACCTAAATCATCATGATACACGATCGAACTGCCACCCTCACGTACACCCGCCCCCGAATCAATATTGATCGACAGAGACCGTATAGCATCAAGAGCGAAGCCCACTTTCATTGCACTCCCCGTAATGCCCTCCCCAGTACTATCATCAACCGAGAGAACATTTCGCGCTGCATTTGAAGCTGCAACATTTTTCAACGCCACTTCCACCAGAACGAGTGCCCAACTGTGCGTCACGCCCACCACCCTGTATTGCCGCCGGTGTAAACAACGGCGCAATACCTGGTGGCAGACTGCCACTCAGCTGTACTAACTGCTTCCAATAGCTATCAACACTTGCAACGCCTTCAGCACCTGTAGGCGACACCACCGGTGCTAGCGCGGGAGTGGCTATGCCCCCCCCCCCCCGACCTACTGACACCTGGCGGCGCTCCCCTATGATGCCAGCACCTGGATTAGGAATGAACATGTCAACAACATCCCCCACAGGCAAATATTGAGCATGGTGCGGTGTACTCACTACAGAAGCGTCCACGCCTGTCGGCGGTCCTTCCGCGTCGGGTCGCTTTGTACCATCAATTTGGTACCGGCGCCCACTACGCAGTTGAACTGCCGTCGTCCCCTCCATAATAAAAAATTACGAAGAGAACCTACCTTCGGAGTCCATGGCCAGGTCCAAGACTCACCCCTTACGCAGAAGGCGAGCTGGTTCACGGCACCAATGTAATGGCCCACGGCCCTCCGACTCTCACTCTCATGGTCACTCACGGAAGAACACCAAGATTCAATCAGAGTACGCTTCAACTTGGTTTATTGAACCATCTGCTCTCCGCGGCGTCAGTCGTTGTCTGACCCGCCCCCTGACTCACCAGATCCCACATCGACTCTATAGGTGTGTGTGTGGGGGTGGGGGTGGGGGGTGGGGGTGGGGGTCGGGGGGGTCAGCCACCCGCAGTAGAGGGCAGCCCAGTTGGGGTCTGCCCGGTGGCTACCCGTGCCGCCACCTGGCGCAGTATAGTGGTACTGTGCTGGTGTATGGCGTAGTCTCTGCTGCTACCGCGTGGTAGTAGAGCTCATGTACAGACTACGAGTACTACAATATTGTGTAGTTATCGGAGGTTATTTAATTTACATTTCAATTTTTGAATTAAATTGGAGAGCATAAATAGCATGGTTTATCGTTCTGGATTTAATCTCCAACTTTTACTTGCATCGTCGCTGATATTTTGAAGTGTTTTTCTTTTTATTTCTATTTCTGTCCCCCCCCAATTCCATTTGCTTTAATTACTTTCCTTAAAGTAGACTTCTGGATCAACATCAACAAGGTAGCTAGGACTTCTCTGAATATGTCAACAAGGTATGTTGCACTAAAAACTGCCAAGTCGGGGTAAGTCGACCCGACAGTGAGTCGGAATGGACTCTTAAGCTACACACAGTTATCTATCATAAAGCGTGGGCTTCTCACCTGGGTAAACAATCACAAGTGCTCACCTGCCTGACACCTCCTATCTAAAAGACATTCTACTCATAATTAAATATATATATATATCTTTATATTTATATATATTTATATATATTTATATATTTATATATTTATATATTTATATATTTATATATTTATATATTTATATACTTATATACTTATATACTTATATACTTATTATATATTTATATATTTATATATTTATATATTTTTATATATTTATATATATCTAGGATTATTTATATATATTTATATATATTTATATATATTTATAGAAATTTATAGATATTTATTTATATTTAGAGATATTTAGAGATATTTAGAGATTATTATAGATATTTATAGATATTTATAGATATTGCTATACATTTATATATATTAATATTTTTTATATATTTACATATATATTTTCTTTATATATCTATATTTATATATGTTTTTATATATTATTATATTGATATATATTTATTATATTTATATATTTATTAATATATATATTTTTATATATTTATATATATATATATTATATATATTTATATAATTTATATATATTTTATATATTTCATATATGTTTATATATTTATATATATTTTATATTTACACATATTTACACATATTTATATATATTTATATATATATTCATAGATTTATATATATATATCCCTCTCCACATTTACATAAACTTAGAACAATTCACGGTATAATCCGTTAATAAAAAAAAGCAGTTATTCGGCGATATCAGGTTTCAGCGCCAAGAGATTCTGGTTGAACATCAACCGATGCATAGCCGATATCGACACACATTTTAGACTCCTGAGAAACTCAAAACCCATTATTGGGAGATGACGCGTCTATAAAATAATTTTAGATTTCAAACTTTAGCCTATTTGAGGATTTGAACGAGAAATTTAAAGGTATATTCTTCAAATATCCAGATTGCCAAAAGGTGATATTTGACTAGCCAGGCCGATATCAGTTTTATTGGACCAGGCAGGCTACTGAGCATTATGACTATATCACCATTGGCAATGTATTCAATTATTCTAATATATATATAAAATTATAAATATATATATAAGTGCTATTTAATTTATTATGTGAATATAAATAAAGAATAGTCCCTAATGTTTTCAGTGCTCCTTCTAGGCACCTCTCGCTTCCCAACGCCCCTCATTCTCAGCAGCCCCCCCCCCCCCCACCCCCCTTGTAACCAGGCAGTCCCTGCTTCCCCTTTCCTGAGAACCGACTCCAACAGTCTTCCAGCTCTCATTTCAAAATTGTTATCAGTAGTGCATATATTTTCCCTGCCAGAGAAAATAAACTCAACCCAAACCAAGTCTAGTCTTTCCTTCTCATTTCCTGTTCGATTATTTTTATATATATATATTTAACCGTTCGACTAATCTGCCCCCGCTTAAGGCGAGCCTAACGTGTTAATTGTATGTAATATTAGGTAATAATTTCCATGTGAATTTCCTGGGCCTGCCGCGGGCTGCTGCGGCTCCTCCTCCCGTCTGCAGTTAGACCGTCGCCGTCGGTGTCCTCCCCACGCTAAAGGTGGGCCGCCAGAGTTTCGTCCACATACGCAATTTGCCGTCGAGCGCATTTATCGGCCTAAAGTTTCCCTAATTTTATAAGTTAGGTTATTTCAACTAGCTGGCGGCACCCTTCGCATTTCGGGGTATTATGTATGTTACTGAATTATTCCGGAAGTACGCGTACGGCTAGGGATGCGACCACTGTCACTGCTAATCAGTTCTAAGTTAATGTCGTTAATTTCCGCCCGAAAGTAACACTACGTTAATTCTGTTAGCGTTTCGTCATTATATTCCCGCAGATGGGTTAAGTAACCGCATAAGGCTTGCTTAGGCTTAAGGCCCCTAATTACATATAAAGCAATCGAATATCAGGTTTTCCATAGCGGTTAATCAACAGTAATACTGGAGGATAGTAAAGAATGCAAGGAACGTCCCAATCCACCTTCACAAGAGCTCACGACTTTATTCTTACCATAACTAACAAGGATACCAGCGAAATATGTATCTCGATTAAAGGAGCAGGTAACTCCCTTTCTCTCCCGTGTGGTTTGATTAAGTTAGTTTTAGAATTTAGATAAGAAAAAGACCAAATATCGGCTGAAATGACAGAGCGTGCATAAACACGTCTGCCGGGTCAGGCCCCGAACGCCCGACCTTCTTCCGTTGCTTAGCTAGTCGCTAAGCAACGTTTTACCCCCGCGAACCCTCGCGTGTACATGCGGAAGCAATTTGCGCGCCCGTTGGACGAGTGCGCAAATTGCTCAAGGCGAGTAGACACGCCCACTTCATATATATATATATATATATATATATATATATATATATATATATAAACAGTTGGCCCCAATAAACAGAACAAAGATAAGACTGATGTGGTTGAGAAGAAGATATATATTCTCTGGCGGAGATATATTAAATGCCCACCTAAAGTTAAAAATTGAATGCGTTAAGGCCAGGCGCAGCTGGCATACAGTGCACAGGGCCGCTCACAGGGGGCGCCACCGTGGTCTATGTCATAATAACAGGGTCAGCTAGATAGGATAAGTGCTAACTATTACATAGGGAACTGAAGATCGGTAGTGTCCTTGTTTATATTCCCATAATGGATTATAGAGTTGGCCCCAATAAACAGAACAAAGATAAGACTGATGTGGTTGAGGAGAAGATATATATTCTCTGGCGGAGATATATTAAATGCCAAGAGACCCATGGTCCCCCCAACCCCACAGTCTCAGTATACCGGCTCAGTCGCACCGGCCAGTGCCGTGGAAACCCTAATGTCGTTCATTATGCGGACGCTCAATGGCGTCTGCAGGTAGGCGAAGATGGTATCGCTCGCCCAATCACCGCGCACCCTGAGCTCTTCCAGGGTGGCGCCACACAATGATAGGAAGGTACAGCCCCCCCTCCTCAAGGAGTGGGATGAGTAGTCCCCAGCGTCCAATCCCGCGACCCCACAGAAGTGCTTCAGCATCCCTTGGTATGTCGAGTATCGCAGTTCCATCGTGGCGCCCGCTGGCGTGGGGATCCGGAACGCCATGGCATCAGGCCCAGCTGGGACCTCCCTGAAGTGTCTCTCAGTCCAATAAACTGCACACAGGGAGAGGTCCGGGCACCTAGCCACAGGTATTTTCGAGCATCCGCTCCGCGAATTGTATCGTCTTGGAGCGACGAACTCGCACCAACATTCCCCATGGGAGAAAGGAAAAGTCTCCCCTGAGTAGTGACGAGTCCGAGGCTGTCACCTGGCACTTCCTCAGTAGTGCCCTAAAGCTGCACAGTATGGCCGCCCGCCAGGCGGTGTGCCCCGCCGAGGTGGTCAGGGCAGCGAATATTCGCCTGAGCATGTCAGGCAGTAAGGGGGCCGCCTGCCTGCCTGGGATGGCAACCCCACTCCCGCTTGATGCCCTTCAACGTGGAAGCCAGCTCAAAGTTTTTGTAGTCGATCGGCTCCGCGCCCTCCGTCTTCAAGAAGAAGTTCAGGCCACTGAGATAGTTGCACACCGATGTGTATTTGAGAGTCCTGGCCAGCCAGACTGCATACAGTGCTGTCTGTTCTGGAGGGCACGGTGTGGTGGGAAAGTGGCCCCCGAACTCCTCAATGAACTCCAGGTATCGTCTCACCTGGACCCCCCGTGTTGTGATGGAGTTTGGGGCGTAGTACTTGCGTTGCACGGCCAGCTTCTCCCTCCGCAGCTCCACAACTGGAAATAGAAGGGTCAGGGGAGTTGGTGAATATGTGGTTGCAACAAAGCCTGCGTGCTCCGTCTGAGACCCGGATTCGGTCCTTACTGTCACTGGCGCTCCAACGGCTCAGGGCGTCGCAGATCGTGTTGTCAGCACTCTTCACATAAACAGACTGAACATCAAAATTGTACTGTGCCGCTATCCAGAACAGCCTGCGCACGAAGTGCATGACCCCCTTTGATTTGGACCGACCCGATGTCAAGGCCGCTCGGACCGTCTCATTGTCCGTGACCATGACCACCGTGCTGTCCTTCCACAGGTGGCCCCAGGTCTGGGCCGCACAGAAGGCTGCCCACATCTCCAGCATGTTTATGTGGGCCCCCTTACAAGTTCCATCGGGTGTGGCGTGGTGGTGGCCCACCTCATCCCTGATCCTCCCGTCTGGTCCCTCCCCGAAGGCTCCAATCCTCCAATCGCCAGCATGGATCGTCCCGAACCCCTCCCCGGAGGCGTCACTGTAAGTCGAGATGTATGGGGTATGGCGGCCGATTATTTTTGCCTTCCCATTGAACCGTCTGGAGAAGTCCAGCCACCATTGTCTATCCTCATGGAAACCCCCCGAGAGGCGGACCTTGAAGTGGGGTTTTGTTTTGGTGGACGGGGAGGTGACTTTTGGGAAGCTTATGTAGAAGCCCAATCTCCGGAGGATCCCCATTAGGGTGGCCTGGGCCGTGCAGCCCGCGTCGAAGTCCCGAGCTACGATACAGAAGTCGTCGAGGTAATTTACCACCTCCCCCACACCCTCACGCACTGCACAGCGGACAGCAAAATCAGACAGCTTGCTGAAGACATAAGGGCTGGAGGCCAGCCCCATGCATAGCCTGTTATCTCTTAAAAAGACCGGGTCATTCCCGAAGTCCCAGAATATGCCCTGGCGGTCCCGGTCTCGTGGGTGGATGCTCACCACCCGGTAAGCATCGCGGATGTCCACGGTCGCGAGATAGTCTCCGGCTTGCATCAGGGCGGCCACATCGTCGACACTATTGTAGGAGAATTTGGCCGTCACGCTATCCGTGTAGTTGTTGACTGACTCCCCCTCTGGTCTGCTGCAATCCACGATGCCCCTCACCCCCCCTCCATCCTTGGGGATGCAGAAGAGCCTATGCACACATAGCGGCCGGTCCGCCGCCCTGGTCAAAGCCCCTGCCTCGATCTCCTTCCTGAGTTTGCCAGACATGACCTCTCTGTCCTCACGGTCTCCCCCGGCGCCCTGATGGCACTCATAGCAAGCGTTGCAGTCCCGGTTTATTACCATGAAGCCGAAGCAGATGCCTTTCATGATATATTCGGCATCAGGGTCAGTATCACCCCTCATGAACAGCTCTGTGAAGACCCTACATGGCTTCATCTGGGACACGACACCATCAATACTGTGCGTGCAGCTGCACAAACCTGTCATGCAGCTCCTCCAGAGTCGGAAGCCGGTCACACAGTCGGTAACTGTCTCCCTGACGGTGATGTCGAATACATGCTCATCTCCTGTGCCGTCCTCGACGTGGAGCCACCCCGGGTCCAGGCCGTCCCCCCTGCTTGTCCATACAGGGGTGCCTCTGTGGGGCGTATCCCCCACTTGTTGGTCACCGGGGATCCCCCCCAGGGTGCCCGCCGCCGCCATCAGGGTGTCCACCCCATCCCACGTGTTGTTATTGTTGTTTACATCCGGGGCCTCCCGTGGCACGGGTGTCTCCACTAACCCCTGTGCTCCACTGCAACCCTCCGTAACGCCACCATGGCAGCCTCCCGACCCCCCTGGGGCTCCCGTGTTGTCAGTCCCACCCAGAGGCGGGGCCTCCACGCGTGCCGCGACCACAGTGTTGTTGTTGTTTACATCCAGGACCTCCCCACGTGCGGGAAGCCAGCCCTGCGGCTCGGGCATCTTCACTGACCCACATGCGCCACTGTAAACATCCATACCACGCCCTCCGGCGCCGTCAAGTAATGCATCACACCCAGTACCTCGGAGACCGGTACAGTCCCTGTCCCAGCTGCGTCCACCGCCGGGTTGTGTGTCTGCCTGGGTGTCCCAAACCCCAGTACCGCTACCGTCCCTGCCCCGGCCGCGTCCACCGCCGGGTTGTGTGGCTGCTTGAGTGCTCACTGCGCCCCACCCCGCGCCCCCGTTTTCCCGCGGTATGGCCGAATCTGGGTCATGCTCCGCGTCCCCGGTGTGGCGCGTCCCGGTGCAACCGTCAGTCCCGGGTGCACTTAATGCGCTTGTGGCTGCGGCTCCCGCACTTGCTGCACCAATGCCCGAAGCTACAGTCCCCCTCCTTACTGTCACAACCCACTTCCTTGTTCCAGGGGAAGCAGGCCCGCTTGCCTCCCTTTTCATAGGTCTTGAGCCCCTTTGGATTCCCGGTGGTCGCACTCTTAGTTTTGGCCCGCATGGCCTCATGCCCGTAGTGGATCAGACTCGCCGCCGCATTCCCTGCAGTGAATGCAGCGAAACCCTCCCGTTCCGCCAGCTTACGCATGGCTGTGTCATATCGAACATGGGCAGTGTCTTTGAACAGCTCATGCTTAGCCTTCGATGCAATCTAAGCAAGGTGGCTGAATAGGGCCTGGCCATCTTTTAACGTCACACCGTCCAGGCTCAGGAACCACAGGCATGATGCCTCCTGTAACTCGGCCACTCATAGTTTGCGCACATCCTTCTTATCCTCAGTATAGTTTTTTAAAGACCACTTACTTTTCCGTCTCCGGGACGTGCTCCTTGTCCTGCTATGTGAACTGGAGTCACTACGAGAGTGCGATCTGTGCCGCCCTGTCCGGCTCTTGCGCGATACCTCCCCGTAACTTGAGTGACCTCTTTCCGTATGGGCTGCTCCACCCTGCTCGGCTGGTGGTGGCTTCACTGTGTCCCTGGCCGCCTTTTCCTTTACTAACACGGTCCGTCGTTCCTCCAAGTCAAACATGCGCTTGTCCCTTTCCAGCTGCCTTATTTCCTCCCTCACGCGTCGCTCCTCTTCATCAATGCACATACTCCGTACGTCTTTTGTGATATCCTCCATCACTCGCTCATCGGAGGCTTCTCCTGCCGTCGCCATCTTGACTGCCGAGAATTTGCGCGTTATGCGTATGTGGTTGCCTGCGGCGTCCTCCTGTTTCACGTCAGTAATGCACCTCGGTCCAGAATGAATTTTACCACACGGGTTGCAGAAACCCTCAGACATACCGTATCGCACAGATGAGTGTCAAGCTAGCATGATTCCAGATAGAAGGCGAGCAGGACGGCGAGTTAAAAATTGAATGCGTTAAGGCCAGGCGTTAAGGCCAGGCGCCACCGTGGTCTATGTCATAATAACAGGGTCAGCTAGATAGGATAAGAATTTTACCACACGGGTTGCAGAAACCCTCAGACATACCGTATCGCACAGATGAGTGTCAAGCTAGCATGATTCCAGATAGAAGGCGAGCAGGACGGCGAGTTAAAAATTGAATGCGTTAAGGCCAGGCGTTAAGGCACCGTGGTCTATGTCATAATAACAGGGTCAGCTAGATAGGATAAGTGCTAACTATTACATAGGGAACTGAAGATCGGTAGTGTCCTTGTTTATATTCCCATAATGGATTATAGAGCACATACACATATATATATATGCCACTCATTGCCGCTCACATGTATAGTAGAATCTTTTATGCATTATCAACACCACTGAGGGATTTAATAACCCACCTAGTTGGGGACTGGGTGCAATATGTGTTTCCTTCCGTACCCATTAGACCACTGCTGCCACACAATTTAACTAAGCCTCCCCATGCCCACCTATGCCTTCACCTGCTGAGATGGTGGGTGTGGAGGAGTTGAAGTGGTCTTACTACACCTCTCACTATGCGGGAATGTTCCCGGCGCCCTTCTCCTGTATCAGTACACGCTGGGGGTAGAACAGTGATTGTCTGTAACGAGCTAGGTGGATAACTGATGTGGTTCAGTGCCTGAAATGTATCCATCATGTACATTCCGACCTGCTTAAAGGAATCCGGTAGAGGCCATTGAGACTGGAGCTGTACTCCGATAAATGCTCCCCTAGCATATCTTTGCCTTGTTTTTCAGTTTATACAAATATTCTTACTATGTTGATGGAGAATGCTAAGATTTTAAATGTATGAATGACATCATAGGTGGGATTCCCTCAAAATCTGACCTAGAAGGGTTTCCCAAAGACTGCGGAACACCAGGGAGTCCTTCTTGGTTGCACTTGCACACGAGCCACCTTGGGCACTGACCTCAACACTATCCCCTCACTTATTCATTTACATAATCTGAAAAGGTGTGCTTGGAGAGCATCTGTCAGAGTACAATTCCAGTTTTAGCGACCTATAGACCTATTTCATATGACGTCAGCATAGGTATCTAGGTCAGTGCGCGCGCTGTTTGGATGCACACTGCAAACTCAATGGCAGTGAGCAATCTTCATAGAGAACAATTGAAATATCTCTAGAACCACACCACCTAGAAACAAACTGATTGGCACACATATAGAAAACATATTTAACAAATAGATTATATTAAATTTACACGATTAGGGTTTTGCATTTCTAATAACTTTGAATAAAACTGACGTTTTGCACTGCTCGTACCCGCAAACTCAATGCATTGTCAATGGCCGTGAGCAATCTTCATACAGAAAAAGTTAAATATCTTTAAAACTACACCACATAGAAACAAACCACTTGGAACACATATAGAAAACATATTGAAAACATAGATTATATTAAATTTATACGAGTAGGGTTCTGCATTTCTATTAATTTTCAATAAAACTGACGTTTTGCACTGCACGTACCGGCAAACTCAATGCATTGTCAATGGCCGTGAGCAATCTTCATACAGAAAAAGTTTAATATCTCTAAAACTACACCACATAGAAACAAATCGCTTGGAAGACATATAGAAAACATATTTAACAAATAGATTATATTAAATTTATATGGTTAGGATTTTGCCTTTCTATTAATTTTGAATAAAATTGATGTTTTGCACTGCACGTACCAGCAAACTCAATGGCAGTGTGCATTCATCCTGCAGCCGAGATGTGCGGGCATACACAATGTTTATCAACATTGAAAGGGGTCTATACCAGATCCCTTTAAAGATGGGCCGATATGGCTAGTGCTGACCTATATAGCCATGGGTATTTATATAAGGCCTTTGTTGTCAACATGGTGCAAACAGTAAAAGCCTCCACCATTCACTTACCTACAGGCGAGTAGGCCCATGCATTGTTTGAACACATTGCGCATTTTGAATCTGATTGATGTCATCAGCATTGGATTCTATTTATTATGTTATGTATTTTAGTTAAAGTTGCATAGTCCGATGGTTTTGAGTTTCTGTCATTTTCTGATGAAATTATATTAGGTTGATCGCTATAGTCTACCTTATATTTGTTTGAAGTAACTTTGATTTAAAATGACTAACTTGGGAGATATTTGAAGTGTAAATATGTCAAATTGATTTTGGTGTGTTTGTCCAAGCTCTGACTCAGTAGGTTTTAGCAGTAACAGGTTATATTAAATTAACGTCGTCCACCCTTCTATATAGCAACAAATGCTTAATAGGTGCACCCTGATTGAAGTTAAATATGTAGGTTAAAATCTAGATAGTGTTTTCGCTTTAGACAAGTTTATGCTTTAATAGGACGATGCGACATTATTATCATTAAGTCATCTGATTTGTTTGTAATATCCTCTTTTTTTTCATGTCCGAGAAGACTAGTGATTAGGTACTGACAAAAACATTTATTTTGTTTGTGTGTGACAATGTATTTACCCTGACCATAACGTATAAGCCCCCGCTAGGGGGCTTGTTTTCAACGCTGAACATAGACTAATTATTGCTTACCCCCCCCCCCCCCAAAGTGTTCTAGTAGACATATTCATAGTTTAATCTCACTTTTTTTACGTGGCTCCTGATGGGAAAGTCTTGAGGTTTGAGATGTGGTATTTAGCCAAATGATCAAAGTTGATTCACCAAATAATTGAAGTTAATTCATCATTCTCGGCAAACGATGACTTTATTACAGTATTAGGAACATCCACACATGGTAATAGCGTTTTGCTATTAAATATAATTATGGTAAATGATGGTAATTGCATAGGATTATTATTAAGAAACACTCGGTTGTTCCATAAAGACTCTGGTGATATATTAGACATATAGATATATTCATACTCACAGTGTCCCTTTTGATCATGCCAAATTTGTAGCCTTCTTGTCATTATTTGCACCTACAGTTCTCTCACTACCATTGCTCTGTCCGACTGGCCTGGCAGCGCACGATGCCCGATTCCTGGGAGGTTGTCGGATCAATCCTTAGCTGGGTTAAACCAAAGAAACCTTTCCTGACAGTAACACTCAACATTAATAGGAGATATCAAAGGTTGAGTCAAGTATTATGTCATGGTTCCATGACGTGGTATCCCAGTGGGTCAGAACAATGAAAACACCATCAGTGTGCATTGTTACGCATAAGGCCATGCGCTGATATTACCTTAGATGTTATTAGAATGCAAAATGCTAATAAATCAAGATAATCTACCCCTTCATGATAAGAATGCATATTGCAACAGGTGTGCAATGAGTATTCATCCACAGCTATAAATAGACCAAATCTGCCCTGTTTGAATGCTTCGTTCGGGGATATCGAATCTCTGTACACACATATATCAGCGGATCTTAAAGTTGCATAGTCCGGATGCTTCAGAGTTTCTCAAATTTTCTGAGCTAATTCTATTAAATTGATCATTATAATCTACCTTACTTTAAATTAAAGTAACTTTAATTTTAGATGGCTAACCTTGCAGATATTTGAAGTTTATTTGTTTAAAAAAAAAATGTTATGCTGTGTTTATACTGTTCATAGCATGTAAGCTCGAGTGCTCAGGCTTGTTTTCAATGCTAGTCAGTTGTAGTAGTGGTTTAATCTTATCACACAGTAGGAAGTGATAAGATGTTTTTGTTTCTCACACAGTAGCAGGTGTGAAAGTACGACGTCTGAACACTTTGACTTCTGGATACTCAATCGTTTATTCACGGCCTAGGGCACGCTTGACCCGCCGGCTAAACTTTCCATGACGTCATCTCATTTGCATAACTCTTTGTCTCAAACCTCTGCATCTCGTTAACATATATTAACCACACACCTGTATGTCTATTATGCATATATCATCACATCCCCCCCTCAAAGTATTTCTGAAACATGAAATATTTCAAAATAACAATGACGATAACATCACATAATAGTCAAACGAAGGCACAAACAACATATATGCGTACTTAACTTAAACACAATTCCTGACAATGTCTGAGCGATCAATGCACTTAAGTCCACAATGTCCGGCCGTAAGCCTGACGTCATCAATTGTCCATCAATATCAACAATATTCTCATAGCTGAAACACAACTTAAACCTACATGCACATCCTATACGTGTACAGACTCAATCTACACTGACCTACTACAGCTCTAACCTGCTCGCCGGCCTTATCAGCCGACCCGACCTACTTAGATTAGCCGCACTGTTTACATTCGGCACTGACGCTGACCCAGTTTGCGTCTGTACGACGGGTACAGGTCACCCCCCCCACAGGCGCCCTGATAATCTGAACCCGGTTACGATACAACATGTTACCTGACTCGTTCAAAATTTGATATTCTCTCCCAGAAACACCTGTTCATCCCAAAATAACCCCTTTTTCCATTCCCCAGCATGATTTTTGTACTTTATATTATCCCCAACTTTCATAGGCTTATGAGGCTTACCACACTTCCGGTCATGAAACGCTTCCTGACTTCGCTGCCGTTTAGCTGTCTGTCTTTCCTTCGGATTTTGCGTTTCGGGTACCAAAATTTCCTCCGCCATAGGCAACCTGCCCCTCAACCGTCTGCTCATGAGCAGCTGAGCGGGAGACGCATTCAGGACGGGCAACGGAGTATTATGATAATTTAGCAAAGCTAACTGAAAATCAGACCCAGTTTTCTCGCACTTCTTTAACATGTCCTTGACTGTCTGCACAAACCTTTCTACCTGCCCGTTGCTATGAGGAAACTGAGGACTGGAATAGACGGCTTTGAACCCATAGTGTAGTGCAAACTCCCTGTACTCATGTCTCTTAAACTGGGGACCGTTGTCCGAAACGACCTGACTAGGAATACTGTTTCTTGCAAAATTGTCTTTCAACGCTTCAATAACAGTGACAGATGACGTATCGCCAAACAACGTCACCTCAGGATACTTTGTGTAGTAATCCACAGTTATCAGGTAATTCTTATGATTTAACTCAAATAAATCAGCACCAACTTTTTCATACGGCTGACAGGCGATCGGGTGACTGATCAAGGGCTCGTTATGCAAACTTTTCCGGTTGTTTTGGCAAGTGTCTCACCGACTGACCTTATCTTCAAGTTGCTTGTTCATGTTCGGCCAAAACATACAGTCACGCGCTAACTGCTTGGACTTGGTCACCCCTAGGTGTGTCTCATGTAAAGCCTCTATCATTTCACCACGAAGACCCGGAGGAACCACCACCCGATTGCTGTTCATTACAAGATTGTTTTCTATCGTTAACTCATGTTTGTACGGGATGTACTGTCTCAGACACGGTGGTGTCTGTATGCGTGTAGTGTCCCACCCATCTTCAATGCATGAAATTAACATGGACATGGTCACATCTTTTTCATATTCATTTACAATCTTACTCAACAGACTCGATGACTGCATGTCCACTGCGCAATGCAGAACGTGTCATCGAACAGGCTATCCTGACCTACTTTGATGCTATGCGCCCTGGACAACGTGTCTGCAAAAAACATCAAAGAACCCTTCACATGACATAACTGAATGTTGTAATTTTGCAATCGCATCCGCATCCTCTGCATTTTAGCCGAAAGTTTATGTATTGGTTTCTGCATTATCGCCACCAACAGCTTGTGGTCCATTTGAATTTGAACCTTTTTGCCAAAGATATACTCATGAAACCGTTGACATCCGAAACATATGGCAAGCATTTCTTTTTCTATCGTGGCATATCCACACTGCGCTGAGTTGAGCGCACGAGATGCGAGTGCGATCGGCATTATCATCTTGCATTAATGCAGCACCTAAACCTGACTGACAAGCATCTACCTGAATCACAATGGGCTTCTTAACATTGTAATATGACAACACAGGAGCAGTTTTTTACTTCTCCTTCAACTTATCAAAGGCGCCCTGCTGTTCGGCTTGCCAGTGCCACGCCACGTCCTTTGCGAAGAGCGTGTGTAGTGGTTTTGCTATCTCGGACATGTTGGGTATAAACTTGTGTACATATCCAACCATGCCCAGGAACCTTTGGACGCCTTGCTTGTATTCTGTCTGGATCAGGCTTCACACCCTGCTGGGTAAGTTGATGACCTACATATTTTACATAACAAAGATTTAGCATAACAAAGATTTAGCATCATTTAACTTCATATTAACCGACCTAGCTCGGTCCAACACGGCTCGGAGCCGCTCATTGTGTTCCTCAACCATTGACCCATATACCAAAATATCGTCCGTGACTATCCCAATACCGGGTATATCGCCCATGACATGGTGCATTTCCTGAATAAAAATGTCACCGGCGGTTTTGATACCAAAAGGCAAACGGGTGTACCTGTACCGGCCCCACGGAGTATTGAATGTGCACAAACGTGAACTTTCTATCTGCCAATACCCGGTCTTTGCATCTTGAACTGAAAAATACTTTGCATCTGCCATTTTGGCAATAATTTCATCAATCGTTTTAGTAGGGAAAGGCCCTCTCTTTATCGCCTTGTTCAACTTAGTCGGATCCAGACAAATCCTAATCTTGTTTGGTTTTTTGACAATAGTTATAGAATTAACCCACTCGGTAGGTTCATCTTGTTCAACTATAACACCTAACTCAACCATGCGATCAAGCTCACTGCATACCTTTCCCTGAATGGCAAACGGAATCCGTCTAGGCGGATCAATGACAGGTTGAACAGATCTATCAACATGAATGACAGCATTTGCCTTAATCAACCCCAAACCCTGAAATACATCTTTGTATTCGCTTACCAGATTCTCTACCCCAGCGCTGGCACTGTTTGTCGGCCCGGAGATGTTTGTCAGCACGGGAATGTTCGTCGGCTCGGAAATGTTTGTCGGTGCAACGCAGTGCACCTCATCCACCCGCACCAGCAGGTTCAACGTCACACAAGCCTGCTTGCCCAAAATAGGCTGGCAATCCGGTATCACTTGGAACTTGAGCACTCTGTCATTGACGTCCAGCAGTGCCTCCCCGTCAGGCGTGATCCGGTTGTAAACGTCCCGGCTGGTGGGTGTGGGTGGTGCAAATAGGTCAAATGAAAGCACTACAGGTAATGAAGGAAATAGTGTTAGAGTGAAAGTAAGAGAATGAGACTCTTTGGTTTATTGGCTTATATAGGTTCTTCAAGATTCAAGATGGCCGTTGTCACATGATTCCATTCATCAATTACAGTACAATGCAGTGGTCACATGACTCACTCCTCCAATCAGAGTACAATGCAGTGGTCAATGATCATAACAATACCATGTGGGGGGGGGAGGGGGCATGTGAGGTGACTCTTCCAAAGACTGTTCTTAGTCAAACTCGGAAGTGACACTCCCTCTAAAGACTATTCAATTATACAAATTCTATACTCAATGAATAATAGTTTACCAATTTCACACATCCCTCATATGCCTTTGGGTTTTTATATTTTAACATTTATCATTATATAGACAGTTTGTAATTTATTATAGTAACTTCACCTCGGTTCACATGTATTATATCGGACAATTTTACAACGTACTCCGCCCCTCCACTTCTTACCATCTGCCCAGCAGTATAGAAAGAAGTGCACAGTACTACGTTGTCACCTTTATATCCTCTTTAATATCTTCTATATCTTTTATCAACCTAAACAATAAATTGAGTCTGAAATAGTCGCGCTAATAGATAAGGTACATCTGACTTTGAGAGCAAAAAAAAACAAAAAAAAAACGTCGCAAATTTTCTTTTTTTTTTCTATGGTATTTAATAAAATAATTCTATATTTTATTTTTATAATTTAAATTTTAACTATGTTTCAAGTCTTATTTTACCCCTCTGATAACTTATATGATGTCTTAAGAAGCATATGATTCATTTGCCATCATTTTTAGCTTATTCCGAGCATTTTTTAGTTTTGTGACGGTTTAGAGGTCGTTCTGCAACGATTCTAAGGCGCACTCCAGTCACTTAGCATCGATCTTACATTAGTGCTCAATCGGATTTGGTATCTGCTGTCAAATATTCCAACATCGCTGCGCTTTTACCAGGCATTTTGTTTTACCGACTGTCAAATAGAAGAAACCTGGGACGTCGATGGTAGACGCGTGGTTGATCGACAGGTTCTCATAGGATTAACATTACGGAACTCAAGTCAATGAGAAAACAAGGCCTAAGCGGTTTGAATCGATGACCTAGTTTCAGGAACTATTTTCTTGCAAATCTAGACCAAAATCTTCGATTTCACCAATTTTAAGTCGTTTTATCTCGAAATAATGGCAAAAGATGAATCAATATGTGTTTTTGTAGCTCCTGTACAAGAATAAAGCATCAATTATCAGTATTAACAAATATAATCGTGTCAACAGAAATTCAACATATACGATAGCGTAACTTGGCGGCATAATGTAAACAAAGCAATGACAGTGGTTCTTTTTGAACTTCAAAACCATAATACTTATCTATATCATTAAATAATAATAGATTTACATGCTTTTGCTCAAGTTTAACGTATAGAATAGTAGTATTCGAATGTTCTGTATTTGTTGACGTCGATTGTCGATGTTACGGCGTTTCTTCCACGAAACGGCGAATTTATATTGAATATAACCGTTAGTTCTAACTGAACTATAGCATTGTCCATCATATTGCTGTAGCGAAATCCTCGACTCAGTCACATATGTCAAAGTTCCCGCCGAACTCTGTTGACGATCAGCTTGTGGTACAGTTCTCCAGAACTGCTACGTGTTGATAGTGCTGCGTACGAAGTTCATCGAATGTCAATATTATTGTTGCAATTTATCGAAGACTAATGGAAGCACTGGTCAGCATATGCTTTAGCTCTCCACGTGAACTTAGCATTTCCTCGTACTGTGGACGCGAAATCATTGACTTAGTCACATATATTGAGAATATAGTGACCATCAGTATATGCTGCAGCTCCTCGCACACTGAGCATAGTCGACTGTCCGTACTGATGTCAATGTTTCAGCTGTGGTTCCTATTTCGTAGAAGGCAATGGATGACTTCTTTCCTCCTTCACATAGAAATTACTGATACAATATATCAATTTTATGTTTTATATTCAATAAAATTATTCGAAGTATTTTTCAAATTTAAATTTAAATCTATAACCTCATAGATTATTGTATATCATTTGGTAAATGAATATAGTTTTGTTATTTTGTAAATCATGATCATTAATATGTCCCTATAACATGAGTAATGTCAATAATATACATGTCCAGTACAAAGATCATTAATATGTCTCCTCAACATTAATAATGTCAATGAAATAACTCTTCAGTATAACAGATCATTAATATGTTTCCCCAACATTAAAAAATGTTAATGATATGCATCTAGTATCAAAAGATCATCAATAGGTCCCTATAACAAATTAATGTCAATGATAGTTTTAGATAGTTAATAGTTAATAATATATGCAATGTTCAATCATATGTCAATGTCAATGGAACAAATTAACAGTGTAATACATGATAATGTTCATCAATTATGTCATGAAACTCAATGAATTTTTCATGCAACATTAAACCCTCATATGTACATGATTTTCAAAAGAACCTTTTGTGTAGACAACCTCTGCCTAGGATACTTACATCTGAAATACATGTCATAACAATTAATGTAAATGCAGTTCATGACTTTCAATCAACATATCTCCACAATATATGATAACATTCAATCATAACCATGCACTATAAATGAACCATTTATCAACCTCTGACTATGACATTTAATCCATTATGATAACATTTTACATCATATTATTTAGCTTTAAATGAATTTTTATGAACCATGCAATATTTAATCTATCATTTGTCAATGAATTTCAATGAATAACTATAAACACATGCAACATCTACATCATACCTGTCAAATGACCTTCAAATGAATAATATATGAACACATGCACACTGAACATACATAGACATTTTACAAATGAATAAATATCCAAGTCATTTACTGTTCATGATACTTCAACATGAATAACATTTGCTGACAATGATGGTAATAGTGTATTTTATGCATTGTTTTAATTAATTCAGACAACCTCTATCTTTGATATTTCATGACAATGATGATAAAATTCATATTCAGTTCATTTTTAATCCAAAATCCAAAATCATTAGATTTTATTTTCGAAATTATATGATGTTTTCATGAGAACATAATAATTAGGTTATTCCCACCCTCTGAACACAAGTTCATTCCATCCCTATGGAATAACATCGGTTAGTGTCCCTCTATTTTGACAACATGAGAACATGTAAAAATGAACTCATCCCAACCCTATGAATCCCCAAAACTTGACTCCATCCATATGGAGTGGGCCACACAGTCCTGTTCCAAACAAGAACCATGTCGTACCACAATATGTAGCATATTGGGCGGCACTATTATAGCCCATCTCAAGAGACAAAACTCCTGAATATGTAGCACATAGGGCGATACTACTACAGCCCATCTCAAGAGACAAGATGCTGCAGATAGAATGTATGCATTACACATTTCCTGGAAGACACCAACAACCAAGTTTTTTATGTGGCCTAATCCACCAGGTAAGTTTCATATTTGGTTGTGTTTGTTGAAAAATAAAATTTAAACATTTAAGGAGACTCTCAGTCAAACCTTAAAGAATTTTGTTAGTCATCTCTTGTATCATTATATATCATCAATAGTAAAACGTTTTATGCAGTGTAATATAGTACAATGTCTATACAATTTTAGCAATATTAATTAATAAATAACAATAGTATGATATATTGCATAAAGTGGCTTATGATCTCAAAAAAAATATATATGTTACTCTTCAGCCTTGCTGAGTTACAACATACTTCCTCAAGTTAAACAACATATCAAAACAATATATTTAACTTTTCAGTCCTATTGAATTCAAAATAACAAATGAACGTAAATGCAGCTATCTATAAAGTAATGGAGTTACAGAGTAATTAGTTCATGCCATTTTATATTAGTGAGAAAGTCATTCCCCAATAGTTCATTATTGTTGTCTTACTACCATCAGTTACTCCCATTTCGCTGTGTAGCCTGCTGAAAATCAATTACACTACCTCAAGCTAGATATGTGAAACATCATAATGATCATTATAGATAACTACCCTAATAGTTCATCTTTTGATAATGCAAATCAGTTATATGATGACAAAATAATAATCAGATTCTTAAGACTAACAGTGTTAACTCATGTTATCCAAACCAATACTGATCATTTGTCAAAAATAAATGTTGAAGATCATATCAAAAAATTATATATATTAGTTTACTCATAGCTAAGATTTGTCATCTTGCTCTTGTGAAGTTAACATAATATATTTGTAAAAGAAATTGTGAAATCCCTATGGTTATTTTAGCTGACCTCCCAACGAACAGTCGCCTTTGTAAAAATAATTTAGTTCATTCAATACCCTAGGCCTTACTTGTTGCCTCACCAGGTATCTTCTCCACTTGATAAGTAGTAGAAAGCAAATTATGTCTCGCTCAGCAAACAATAGGACAAAAAAGGAAGAATCTTGCAGATCACTTTGACATAAATGGAAAAGATCTTCACGTCAGACATTACTTAAAATCTCCCGACGTTCAACTAATGTTTTTGCTTAGCGGAATATTTTTGAAAAGTTCAACATAGAATAGAACTTCTACAAAAGTATTTATACATTCGATCTCACAATTGAAATCAATCCAACGATCAGTCCTGTACATGGGTGAAAATCATTATTACTAACAGTTACTCCTATTTCATTGCATAGTAACGCAGTTACTCCAATTTCACTGAAGATTTATCATCCTAAAACATATGGATCAGAAAGTAATTTAAATCAAATTGTAGTTTACAAGTATCAACTTTCTGTTTAGGTTTTTATTCATATGAATCACAATCAAGAACATTATTTAGTTTTATTGTTAAACAAATAATTACTTTTATAATATATATCAAATTATTAAGTAACATGAACATATAGAATACATTTCTTATTGAAAAATAAAAAATGTTTTAACAAGTTAATTTAAATGTCTTATTTCATAATGTTAAATCAACTTATCTGTATTGTAATACACATAACAATATAGAATAGATACTTTAGATGTCTTAAGTATGTTAGTTTATGCTTCTAAATATCTTAGTTATCGAGTTATGCATTTATTAGTGCAAAAACATAAGACCTGAACCCTACCACAGTTCCAGTCAATGACAAATGCTTCTGTGTAACCCCCGTCAACCACAACGCAGATTAGCGACATTTTAAGACAAATCGATCATGTTAATCATGTTATGTCTAATTACGCTTCACGCGCCGGTGAATTATCTGTAACTACTGCTTCATACAAGCCAAAACAATTTAGCCTTATCGCTTCACGCGTGTCGCCGTCGACACCCGATAAGAATTTGACTCCCGGCTCCCGTCTGCCGATTCTTATCGTCCTTACCGTATACTCGCGAAAAGTTTACGCTCGTCGAATAGAATTGCTCTATCGACCTTACGCAGCCGTCTTTTCTCCCACTCGAGAGGTACAGGTTCGATAAATTACCTATATTCATGGTAAAATTGTTTTTTAGCTTGCGAGAATTTAATAGAATCAATACGGTAATGCAAGTCAATGTGCTATTTTAAGCGTTTTTAGATTTTTTACGGCCAATGAATAATGATTTTTGTACTTAAGAAAAGTTAATGCAAATCCAATGGTGTGTTCTAAATTGGATTAAATAACATCTTTGGTTATTTGCAATTTATCCGCTTTAATAATGTCAATTCTTACATATGCAAAATCTACCTCTTTCACAAATATAACATCTTCAAAGTCTTAGCGAAAGTGCTATAGTGTTAGTTTTTATGAACATAACATTTCAGTCGTTAGTGTGACGAAATTTAGTTCTTTTCAGTAGCTAAACAGTTTAAACTCAAAGTATTAAGTAACACCTGTTTTACGTCTCACCCCGCAATTGGTAGGCGTACTAAAACTTAACTTAGATAAATAGAAAAGTCAATGGTAAATAAATGAAATTGTTATTTGTTAGTAAGACATTCAGTCACCATCGGTGTACTTTTTTCGCTCTATGTCCCGATAGAATAACAATACATTAGTACATGGCACCATTTTTCCCTAAAGCATTCACTTCCTTTGCTTATTCCACCCGAAATGCTCCGTAGTATTTGGTAAGCAACAAGTGTCAAATTCACTTTATCATGGAAATGCTACTACGGTGTCAATACCATTCACTGTATCTCTGTAATACAACAGTATTTAGTAACTTAAATAGTGGCGTAACTTACGATACAACCCGTTAATCTTGGCGCTAATTTAGTAAGGAACATAAATATTTCTTATGATTAGACCTCGAAAACCCTGTCGATTAGCTTTGGAGCTGTCAACTTGCGCTAGTGTTAATATTTGCTTCGTATTAACGCAATGGTTAGGCATGGCGCAATCGTTATTTATTAGTGGCGCAGCAACAAAGAAAGTTTTTGCCGAATGAGCCGAAGCACTCAGACGTCCGCGGATTCGCCGATCCTTCCGCAGTGTTCTTTGCTGTGATTGGTCAATTCTTTTATCCGACGTCATACTACCAAATATTGGATTTACGCTTCGTGTTTGCTGTCGCGTAAGTGGACCAGTACCAATTTATCTCGAATGTAATAATTTAGGTTTTATTTTTGTTTTATTCACTAATAATTCATTAGCGCGTCGATTTTGATCAGAAATAATCGGATCAAAAGGCAAAGGTTGTGAAATACCTTTCCTTCGTTCAGTTCTAGTTAATCATGGAGCAATATCATCCCACATGATTTTAGAGTCAACTAATTTAACTTTATCACGGTTAACAACTTTCCGATCGTTATTAGGGCCTACCACAGTCACTACTGAACCCCGTGATCTAACGACTATGTAATCTGGATCGTATTTCCTCTCCAAAGGTCCAGCCTCATTTACAAATAAAACAACTTTATCCCCAGGAGTTAGTTTTACTGCATTCGCCTTTTTCCTCAAGCGAGCAACATTATAATTTCGACTTTCTTTTCGATTTTTAACAGCTTTAGCTAGGGCTATAGATAAGTCATCTACACGATAAGCTAAGTTCGAATCAATCGTCCCCGTCGATCGATTCAGTAAAGAACTATGCTTCGTACCTGGATGTCTACCATAGGTTAGAAAGAAAGGAGAATAGCCAGTGCTATCAGAAGGTACAGTACGATACACATATATCACATCAGGCAAATGGGTTTCCCATAGATTAGCACGAGAATTAACCAATTTTCTCAGAATGCTTTTTATGGTTCTATGATATCTTTCCACCATACCATTCGACTGTGGATGATAAGGTGTCGTATGCCTTACTTCTACACCTAATTCTTTAAAATGATTCATTATCAATTTATTTTTAAATTCTAACCCATTGTCTGAAATAAACATACAAGGTATTGCATGGTGAGGAATATAATCATTAAATATATAATCATGAATCCCCTTCGATGATTTATCCGGCAATGTTTTATATTCAACCCAACCACTACAATGATCTATAATAGATAGTAAATATCTATTACCACTAGTACTAACTGGATATGGACCAGATAGATCTGCAGCAATCACCATACCAGGTGCCCTAGGCAATGGCATTGATTGTGGATATGCACGTGTGCGTTTACTACAGTTAACCACACAATTTGCACAATTGGTAATTAATCTATGGACATCTCCAGCCATACCAGGCCAACGAAAATGTTCCTGTAATCGTTTCAATGTTTTAGACATAGCCATATGACCTACCTCTATATGAGCTATTTTTATCACAGAATTCCTGTATTTTTTTGGTAACACTAGTCTAGGATATGTATCTTTCTTAGTAGGAGCTACTGTTGAATAAAGAAGATTATCCATTATCAAATAATTCTTTTCTTCATTCTCACCTAATGTATACTCTTTCATTTTTTTCTGCTCATTAATTACCTCATTATATGACAGTTCATAGTGTTCAAACGGAATTACTTGTTCAGCCAAAAGTGAATCAAAAGCAAACATTTCCACTGGTTCTTTTGCCTCAGTATTAGGTCTTAATCTAGACAACATATCAGCCCAGACATTATCTACACCTTTCATATAGACAATTGGTGCTGAAAATTCTGCTAATACTACTGCCCAGCGTTGTATACGTGTATTACGAATTTCTTTAGTGAAAAAACATTTCAATGGAGCATGATCTGTATAGATAGTAAATTCTGCACCGTATAAGTAAGGTCTTAATTTTACTAGTGCATAAATAATAGCAAATGCTTCTTTCTCTATAGTAGGATAATTACGTTGAGCAGGAGAAAATCTAGTACTGATTAAATGCACTGGTCTGTCTATTCCATTTTCATCTTCCTGTACTAATACAGCACCTAAGCTGTACTCAGAAGCATCTGTATACAGCTTATATGGTTTAAAAGGATCAGGAAATTTCAATAGTACACAATCTAATAATAGTGTTTTCAACTCATTCCATGCAATTTCACATTCCATAGTCCATTCAAAACTACTTTTATTTCTAGTTAAATAAGTTATAGGCGCAACTACATCAGCATAATTTGGAATTAAGTGTCTGTAGTATCCTGCCGATCCTAATAATCGTCTTACTTCTTTTTTACTTGTCGGTGAAGCCATATCTCTTATTGCAGTAATTTTTTCAGGATCCGGTTTCAGCCCTGCTGAACATACAACGTAACCTAATAGTTTTACTTCCTTCACACCAAATTCACATTTAGATTCTTTAATAGTCATATTGTTATTTTGCAAGATAGTCAATATAGTAGTCACATCTTTCTCATGACTATCCTCATCTGGTGAATAAATAATAATATCATCTAAGTAAATTAGACAACATTTACCTAAATGTTCTGCAAAAATTACATTCATCATTCTTTGGAATACTGCAGGTGCATTAGTTAATCCAAATTGCATATGCTTAAATTGAAACAATCCCATGTGTGTATTTATAGCTGTTTTAGGTCTGCTATCCTCATCTACCATTACCTGCCAATACCCTGATTTAAGGTCAATGGTGGTAAAAATGTTAGCACCATGCAACTGATCAAAAATGTCCTGTATCCTGGGTAAAGGATAAGCATCTTTAATAGTTACTGCATTTAATTTACGGTAGTCACCACAGAGACGTATAGTACCATCTTTCTTAGGCACCAACGTAACTGGTGAAGCCCAAGGACTACAACTAGTTTCAATTATATCCTCATCTAACATTTTATTTTATTCTTTTTCAACTATATGTCGTTTACTTAAAGGTATTCTATAAGGTCTCTGATTTATTGGATATGCATCACCTGTGCTTATATGCATCTCAATTACCTTAATAGCTTTAAGTTTATCATCAGAATCAGGAAATATCAAGGGAACATGCTTTTTCCAATAGTCTACTTCTAGAACTATTCCTGCCATTTTTCTATCAATTAATTCTAAACTACTCCATGGATGTACAATATCACATAAGGAAACAAATTTATTCCTGTAACAAATTTCAGCATTACACATTTCCATTATATCTGTCCCAATTAATAACTCAAAAGCTAATGATTCAACTACAAAGAAAGGACATAACTTACTATAAATAGAAATATAAGTCATACCTAAAGTTGGAATTAAATGACCTGAGATTGATCTCAGCCTACTACCTGGATACAATTGTTTATGTGCTATTCCAATATCCACTAAATTTTGAAATGCTTTTACATGTATTAAACTTTTAGCCGCACCTGAGTCTACCAGACCAGTTAATTTTACTTGATTAAAATCAATTGCAATACTCGGACGAGTATCAAGTGCGCTACTTAGTTTCCCGAAGCAGTAGAGCTAATGTTACTACGCAGTAATTTTGGTCGTAATGCGAAGCATTACGCTTGATGCGAGGAGAGGAAGACACCCTCCCCCGCCCCGCGCTGTCGCGCGGCGCTCACACCTCACCAGACCCCGCTGCTCGCCGCTTCCTCCCCCGCCCCCGTGTCGCGCAGCATTCGTGCCTCACCCGACGCCCACTGCTCGCCCTCCCCCGGGCCGGCAGCTTTCACACTCACCTGCTGTCGCCCGCCCCCCTCCTTCCCCTTATAAGGCCACCCGTCGGCCTCCCTCTGCACTCACCCTCCTGCCGCCTTCCAGCTCTCTGCCCTTCTTTTCCTATGCTCCTCCTCGGACCGCTGCCCCGCCTCAGGCTCCTGCACCATGCCCGGACACGGAAAGGGAAGAGGGCGCAAGAGCTCCAGGGTCACCGCCCGGGCCATGCCGGGGCCCGACTCGGGCTCGCCCGGCGATGCCTCAACATCCCCGGCCCCGGCTTCCCCCTCGGCCACCTCGGGCGCCGACACAGCCATCATACTACAGGCTCTGCAGCGCCTCACTACGCGCGTGGACGCCTTCGAGTCGGCGGGAGCCTGAGGAGCGCCGGAGCAGCTGCAGGCAGGGTACACCACGCCGCCCGCCCCAGCTCCTCGGGCGCGGACCGCCGCCGGGGCCCGGCCCCCGCCGCCACCTCAAGCGACTCTGCCCGGGGCAGCCCACCCCCACTACCAGCACTACGACCGCCTCGCCGCCCGAGGCGGCCCCGCGCCTCCGCCGGCCTACCTCCAGGACGTCGCCGAGGACTACACCCCAGCATCCGCGGCCGACGCCGTCCGAGACATCCTCGCTTCCGCCGAGGCGCAGCGTGCCGGCAGGCGCCAAGGCATCCCCTCGGGATACATTTTGCCCTCGGACCTCATCGAGAGGGGCCCGGAGCGGAAGCCGGTGAAGAGAGGGGAGGCCACCCGCGATGAATATAACCTCGCCCTCCTCACCCTCGCCGGTCATCCAGCCTTCCCCGAGCACTCCCCCCCCCCAGGGCCTAGGCCACCACCACCTCACCGTGATGAGGGATATCCTCGTGCATCCGTGGCCTACCGTCCGCCGCTACTCCGAGGCCATCTTCACCTGGATAGCGGACGGGAGGCTCCCCCACGGATGGCATGACCCGGTGGCCCTCAACACGCTGAGGATGGACTCCATCACCACGCCAACCCCTCCGGCAACACCAGCTTCCCGAGGCGAGGATTCGCCCCGAGGCGAATGGGCCCGAGGCGCACACCTGCCCCGGCCCCAAGTCGACACCCGCACCGCCTACGACAGGCACACTCACGGGGGCCCCTGCCCCGCCTGGAACCGCGATCCCGCCTCATGCGATCGAGCCCACATCGGGGAGGCCCACGGCGAGGTGGGAGACAGGCGCCGGCACATCTGCGCCTACTGCGCCAATGTGCGGCGCATATTAACTAGGCACTGCCGAGGCAGAATGCCTCACCAAGCAAGCCCGTGAGCTCCAGAACCCCGGCCGCCTCGGGCGGATTTTTGTCCGACAGGCCCCCCCCCGGCCGGCCCGGGGGGGCCCCTCCCGGCGCCTCACCCTCACCACTGCCGACAGCCCCGCGACTTCCACCGACAACCTCCCAGCGTCCACAGACCGCAGCGCCGCCCAGTCAGAGCCGGGGTTCATCACCTCGGACCTCACACCTCAGACCACAGCCCAGCCCAGCCTCACGAGGAACCCTCTGCCCAGACCACAACCACCGACCATCACAACCACCGACAACCCCTCAGCGACCACCAATCGAAACGCCGCCCAGACGAAGCCGGGGATCACCACCTCACACCTCACACCTCGGACGACACGGCCCAGCCTCACGAGGGACCCTCCCCAGACAGCCCAGCCACCGGCCCCCACGACACCGCCTTCATGAACCCGCCCAACCCGACCCCGACCCCCACCCCGCCCAGCCCTGAGGAGTTTGCTGCCCCCCTGCTCGACCCTCGCCGGACCTCCTCCCCCAGGCCTCAGGAGCGGGCCCCCCCTTTTTTGGCCGCCCGCTCCCCCTCCACGTAGGCCCCGGACCCTCCCCATACCCTGACCTCCTCTCCGGGCCCCGCCTCGGGTGCCCCGTGCCCCCGCCTCAGGCGCACCTCGAGCCCTCTCCTACTTTTTGGCGGAGGGCTCCTCAGCCCCCCCTCTACCACGTCAACTCTGAACATGCTCCTTATAAGCCCCCCTATTGATTCTCTCTGCTCCTCATGAGCCCCTCACGTATTGCTCCTCACGAACTGTATTGCTCACTGTATTGCTCCTCACGAGCCTGTTGATTGCTCCTCATGAGCCCCTTCCTTTTATTTGTGCATCCTCAGCCTGTTACCTGTTCCTCTGTATGCTCTGTTGAGGGGTTAATAAACGCCTTTTTTCCCACCCCCGCCTTCCCTTCTTCCTTTTCGTGCATCGGTCGTAATGCGAAGCATTACGCTTGATGCGAGGAGAGGAAGAGACCCTCCCCTGCCCCGCGCTATCGCGCAGCGCTCACACCTCACCAGACCCCGCTGCTCGCCGCTTCCTCCCCTGCCCCCGTGTCGCGCAGCATTCGCGCCTCACACGACGCCCGCTGCTCGCCCTCCCCCGGGCCGGCAGCTTTCACACTCACCTGCTGTCGCCCGCCCCCCTCCTTCCCCTTATAAGGCCGCCCGTCGACCTCCCTCTGCACTCCCCCTCCTGCCGCCTTCCAGCTCTCTGCCCTTCTTTTCCTCCACCCACTCACCCATCTACCCCTCCTCTACCCTCCTCCCTCTGCGGCGGAGGGCTCCTCGGCCCCCCCTCTACCAGAACTCTGACATTGCTCCTTATGAGCCCCTCCTATTGATCTCAACTGCTCCTCATGAGCCCCTCACTGTATTGCTCACTGTATTGCTCCTCACAAGCCTGTTGATTGCTCCTCATGAGCCCCTTCCTCTTATTTCTACCTCCTCAGCCTGTTACCTGTTCCTCTGTATGCTCTGTTGAGGCGTTAATAAATGCCTTTTTTCCCACCCCCGCCTTCCCTTCTTCCTTTTCGCGCATCAGTAATTTTAACTGCGGACAGTTTCTCATTAAATGCGGTTCATTACATACGTAACAAGTCAAAGTATTACGACTAGCATGCTGTGTCTGTGGTTGATACACGTGGTCTATTTTAGCCGTCGACGCCTGCGGTGCGCAGTCGCGTCGCTTGTGCCATTGCTTCCCCTCGCTGTTGCATTGACCAGCGCATACTTGAGTGTGTGCTCTCCGACTGGACTGAGTTTATTTTTAGATGTACTAGTCAATTGACCCTTCGGCGCTACTTTTAGCGCGGCGACTCAAGACGCTGCTCTGTGCATAAGAAATTGCCACCATAATAAGAATGGCCACCATACGCTGGCGGAACGTTTACTGAATGCATATCTGCACGTGTACATTTATTCTCAGATACCGTTAAGCGTTCTACACACTTTCTTAGTGATTTTAATTAATTCTGGAGCGACTTTAGAGCCTGACTCTCTTCCGTTATTACTGAACTAGCCTGAACCTTCCCAGAAGCAATATTTTTCGACAATTTAGAAGAATTAAAGTTTAGACTATCTATTTGAGTAGTCATATTTAAATCTGTTAGTCTTGATTGTGCACGTCGTTGCTGTCTCAATACAGACCTATCACTTAGTATAGCAAGAGTGAAAGCTTCTTCTAATGATTTTGGTCTATTGGTTTCTATGTACCACATAGTGTTGTCATCTAATAATGAATCAAGAAACCTTGATAGCAACATTTCAAAGGTGTCAGTCCCAAAGGTAGCAGAAGGTAGTTTCCACCCCTTACTAGCAGCAGTTTTAAACCGTTGGCAATATGCTGCCACTGTCTCACCCTCATTCTGTACCATAGTCATTACTATACTTTTCAAGTGCGTTTTTTCATCTGCAGTTAAGAGAGTTTTAGCAATTCCTTAATATCATTCCATGACCTAGCACCTTTAGCTGTGAAAGCAGTGAATAACACTTCATGCAGTGTGCCCGTTGCATTAGAAAGTGCAAACCGAATTACGTCTAAGTCAGACACGTCAGCAAGAACCCCAATCCTCTCAATAAGGTCTACCCACTCTCTCAATGCACCTCTGTCAGTACCATCTAGCATAGGCACAGACTTTCCATATGCTTTTAGAGCTCTTATTTTGGTTTCATTACTTTTATGTTCTAGACTAGCTAACTCACGTTTTTCTCCACGTTCTTCTCTTTGATAATCAGCTTCAGCACGTTCAGTAACCTGTAGTACCCTTTCTTCATTTTTTTCAGCTATATTTTCTATGCTATCAGCCATAAATTTAGTCCATGCTTCCAATTTATCACAATCATCACTCAAATTCCCAAATCTATCTGATTTTCTAACCACAACCCAAATTGTTCACGTAAAGAATCTTCTTTTAACCGTGTTACAGGCATTGTGAATATGTAGTGTGTAGTATGTAGTACAAGTGTATTTAAATACAATATATAGTCACTTACCACAAGTCAAATGTAGTCAAATACATAATATGAACCTACCCCAAGTTCTTGTGTCCTTTACATACAATACACAATATATAACTAACACACAAGTCAAATATATTCAATACAATATATTAACTTACCACAAGTCAAATATTTTTCACGCTATTGAAATCCTCCTTGTAGCGGGTCAATGGGAAATTTAGTGTGTTGCGTAAAGCGTGGTAGAAATAGAGTCAAAGAATTATATCCAACCGATAGAAATTACCTGTAATGTAGTAGAAAAGTGAAAAGTCTCTCCGTATCTATTAATACGCTCAATTTACTCCAAGGTTAAAGAAAATTACCGAAAGTAGTCCGAAAATGAAAACAATTCTAGCGGCGACACGAGGCTTCAGACAGGCGATAAAACTATAATATTACAGCAATATCAACGTCAAAGACAAATGTAACCCTTAAGAAAAGACACTTTCGTCGGAAATTCGTCGACAAAGTAATTTAATTTAATTTTAATCCTTGCAAAAAGTAAAAAGAATAGAGAATCAAAAAGAAGAAAACAACCTATCCACTCCAACTACCCACCAGTCGCAGTCTATGTCTCAGTCCTTATATTTCTCAACCTCAAGAAATTTAGAATTTAAAATAGCACATCAAATTAAATGAAATAAAAACACTACGTATATAATATAGTTTCTATTAATTAATTGTAGTACTACCCCTAACGGCAAAAATGAAACAACACGTGTATTGAAGTCACACCACGTGCGTTCAAGTCACACCACGTGCGTTCAAAATAACAGTAGTCAGCTATCAATTAAATAAAGAAATATAAATGTGTAGTATTATAAAACAAATAAAAAGAAAATGCTACCGAAACACACCGAAAGTCTATAATAAACTATCTAATGTCAGTACTAACCAAATCTCGGTAGTTTCTCAAGTCGTGGTCGCCATTTTGTAAACGTGCCGGCTGGTGGTGTGGGTGGTGTAAATAGGTCAAATGAAAGCACTACAGGTAATGAAGGAACAGTGTTAGAGGTGAAAGTAAGAGAATGAGACTCTTTGGTTTATGGCTTATATAGGTGCTTATATAGGGTCTTCAAGATTCAAGATGGCCGTTGGCACATGATCCTATTCATCCTTCACAGTCAATCACAGTACAATGCAGTGGTCACATGACTCACTCCTCCAATCAGAGTACAATGCAGTGGTCAATGATCATAACAATACCATGTGGGGGGGGGGAGGGGGCATGTGAGGTGACTCTTCCAAAGACTGTTCTTAGTCAAACTCGGAAGTGACACTCCCTCTAAAGACTATTCAATTATACAAATTCTATACTCAATGAATAATAGTTTACCAATTTCACACATCCCTCATATGCCTTTGGGTTTTTATATTTTAACATTTATCATTATATAGACAGTTTGTAATTTATTATAGTAACTTCACCTCGGTTCACATGTATTATATCGGACAATTTTACACGGTAACTGGAAAACGTCACCAACGAACACCTGGTGTTCGTCAGCCGCCCCGGAGCAACCCTGTCGAAGACGTACCTCGGCAGCACGTTCGCCTCCGAACCGGTGTCGAGCTTGAACTTGACAGGACAACCGTTCACCCGAACGATCGCATGCCACAGTTCGGCATCCTGACCAGCACCGCAGTCGATGGCCCCGATGAAGAGATCCGTTGCCAGGACGTTGACTTCCGCCGGATATGGGTCTTGCTCAGCATTATGAGGGTCGGGCTCTTCCATGGTAAGCTCGTTGACCCTGCCCAGCCTGCTCCTGCAGACCTTACCGAAGTGCCCGATCTTCTTACAGGCTACACAAGCCTTTCCTTTCGCTGGGCAGATTCCCCGGTGGTGTTCATATCCACAGTTCTGGCAGCGGTTCTTGAACTCTCCAGTCTCCAAGATGGCGATTTCCAAGATGGCGTCGCTGATGACCGAACCACCGGTGCATCGGTACGCACATTAGCATAGTTCCGTATGAAATCAATTTCTTTACTTCCAATGTCTGACTTGGTGTTCTCCAACAGCGCAGAGCTAAACTCACTCATCTCACATATATCAACACATTTTCCCGTTAACTCCGTAGTTTGCAGCAGTTTGTTCCGTAAATTCACATTCTTTATGCCAGCCACAATCCGATCGCGCAATAGCGATTCTTCCACCGTACCATACTCACAATCCTTCACTTTGTCTCTCAATGCCGTTATATATGTAGCCATATTTTCTGTCGCCTGATTATGTGAGTTAAACTTATATCGTGTGATAATGATACTGCATTTACCGACACACTAAACCCTAAACGCCTCCATAAGCGGCACGATCTTATCTTGATCAGCGAGAGCGATATCCATATTGGCGAAGACCTTTTGCGCCTCCTCGCCGGCTACGTGAAGAAAGATGTAGCATTGCACTCGTTCTGTCTTCAATACGACACCTGCCTCAGTAGCATAAATATCATATGCGCTGATCCACGTTTTCCAGTTTGATCTCGCATTGTGGCTGAAGACAAGCTGACCAGGAGGCTGCAAACCTGGCAACGTATTAGCGGGCGGCATTCTTCCTCATCTGACACCATGTGAAAGTATGACTTCTGAACACTTTGACTTCTGGATACTCAATCGTTTATTCACGGCCTAGGGCATGCTTGACCCGCCGGCTAAACTTTCCATGACGTCATCTCATTTGCATAACTCTTTGTCTCAAACCTCTGCATCTCGTTAACATATATGAACCACACACCTGTACGTCTATTACGCATATATCGCAGCAGGTACATGGTGATTAAAAACATGCCAAATTAAATTTGGCAAGTATATCAAAATCTGACACCATAGTAATACTACTACTAATAGGTAAGTGTCTTGGTTTTGAAAATGTGAAGCTTTCATCGGACTATGCAACTTTAAGTGTACGTACGATTGGTGAAAATGATGCCTGTCCACTGCATTACGTGAAAGGATCGATCAGTGTTACCGAATCCAGGTGTCGTGGTTATTTACTGGATACTATGCACAATAGGCCCCACCATGGCTTGTAAGTATTCCCCCTTTACACAAAAACGTCAAAACTCGCTCTGTATTGGGGCTTACTTTCGTCAGGCGACTATCTAGAAATAGCTTTAAGAACATATTCACAACAACGGTTTAATGATTACCCATACGTAAATGGTTATAATGTATTTTTAAACTAGCTATACATTATTAACCTCCATATCTCTAGGATGGTTTTATAAAGCACTTCACTGAAGCTGTTGTTTTCTTGTATGTCTTAATCACGGCGTTTTGGTAATATATATGCACTAAATCATTCTGTATTTTATTCTAATAATGACATACTTAAAGCTAAATTGACATGCCACCACGTCCTTAACACAAAGAGAAATAGGTTGGCCTAACTAATATGATGTCTTGCAACAGATTTTGAATGAGTAACTGATAAATTACTAATAGACAGACCTTTTCCGTAGAGCAGGCGTGGTGAGCTTCCACCCACAATGGTAGTTCTTCCAACTCTCATCAGTGGGGGGTTTGGTGGTGGAAAGTCTCTATACAACCTTTTTCACATGGCAGGCTGCACACTGAGAGATGTGACTCACGTTGGTCCTTCCACTGCCATTGAAGGGTTGGTGGTGGTGGACATCATCTCTTAGTATTAGTGGCCAGGGCCGTAGATAGCAGGGGGAAGGAGAAGTCTCCCACCACCACCTAAAATCCCAGTATGCAACCTCCCTGGGCGTATTCGATTAACACGACCCGAGCGACTCGTGTCACCCGAGTTGCTAGAATTTCAAATTGAGCACGGTGAGTGGAGTTGACAAAAACATGTGATGTGTCCAAAAAGGCCCGACCCCAGTAACCCACATCCTGGCTGGGGGTGCCTAAGAACGATGATGTCACATTTGCGCTGGTTCTGTCCTGCAGGATTACAGCTCCCAGCACCAGTTCTACTTGGTGTTTTGTTTTGTAATAACCCAGATTAATGAAATGGAAATATAACTAAACTATGCAATCATAAAATACTTTAAATCCTATTTTGCTGTAGTTATATCGGGTATTAAAGAAATAAAAAAAAGGAGAGGATTAAGCCACCATTTTTTTCCACCCCAAGCATGGAGAAGTGTATTCGATTATTCGACCCGAGTCTGTAGGATGTACACATGTGCCAAAAAGTGGCTCGGGTGACCCGAGTTGATTAATCGAATACTCCCGCTGGATATGGCATTTCAGAGCCCTTAGATTAAAAATTTTCCGGGGGGCATACCTCCATTACTGCCCCCTCTCCCATAGTGCCTCCTGCCTTCAGCACTTGTTCGTCCCTAGAATTTATCTCCCGCTCCCCCCCCCCCACCCCAAAAAAACAAATCTGGCATCCAAACAAAAATGCCTAGCTACGGACCTGGAGGTGCATTGCACACACATTTCATTTTGTTGAAACTATTTGAAAAGAAATTCATGTTTGCTATAAATAGATGCCAGAGATTAGATATGATGTCCGGACTACCTCGGTTAACCCTTTCGGGGCCTCCTTCTAGCGATATGTCCTTGGGTGGAGTGAAGGTCACGGCGCAGACGCAGCGACAAGAACAGACAACTCTTGCGTCCAACCCCGGAAATGGTCTCGCCGAGCGTGACTTACCGTTGCGTAACCCTTCCCTTGCAGGCAGACAAAATCACCAGGCTACATCCGGTTGTGATGTTGTGATGTTGCACACAAATAAAACATCGTGTATTAAGCAGGTTTCGAACCCACACTTCTGCCATTCTGGGACGAGCATACTAACCATTAAGCTAAGATTCCATACACGTCGTATGCGGATGCGACAAAAAATGGAAAAGCATGTAAACGTATGGTGGTGCTTTCATATGTCCGGTTGAGAATGCGAATGCGAATGTGAATGCGAATGTGTGGATGGCAAAGTGGATCCCTCAATGGACCGGTCGGAATGCGAATGTAAATGCAAATGGCATGCCGCATATCGCGTATATGGAATCGTAGCTTTAGCCTATGTAGACTCCCATGCCTTCCTGTCTGTGTGGCTCATTGCCTGTGACTTCTGTGAGGTCAGTACGGACTTCCATATAGAACTGATTAGTTAAAGCTGAGTTCATATCAGGACAATCACCGACTTGTGACAGTCAGAACACACTAAGTGTGGCTTTATAGTGTTGCGCCATTGAGACCATGACCTACACACCGTCTTACATCATCCAAATGCTCCTTGCCGTATCCTACTAGTGACAAACACCAGGCCAATTAGTGACAGGCATACAGCTTTCTTTGGTTTGACTGAGCCAAGGATCGATCCCAAAACATGGTCCAAGGTTCCATCTCATGAACATGACGAGATACTCTAACCAACTACCAATCCCCGCCAGTATCCAGTCAACACAAATCCCACACTAAAGTCCCAGATAATTACGAAGGGGATCCGTAAATGATCAATCACCAAGTTTGCAGGTTAGATGGTGAGAATTATTACTAAAACACAGAAATGACAAATTTTGTCTTAGGAGTAGGATGGTTAAGCATAGCCCGGAACCCTTGATGCATGGCAGTGCCCTCATTGTATATGTAAGTGCCCCGCCGATATGCACATATTTCATCTATGGTTATTGATTGCTTGATTGATTTGCATTTCAACGAAGTGTATATAGAGTTGACCTGAATGTAAATGTTCAGATTTAGGTTCTTCACAGCGGCTGCCGGGTGTACTATACAAATGTAACGCTACACTGCCCCGTGAAGGACGGTACATAATGCAGGTGTGAGGGGGGAAATGCAGGTGGTCTGGCAGTATAGGCACTTAATTGCTCTGGAAAGGCATAAATCCTGGATGGGTGTGGGGGGTACATACTCTTGTCTATTGTTTGTTTTTGTTGTTTTACGTCCTAGCAACATCTAAGGTCATATCAGGACGGGCACCGAATTGTGACAGTGTGCACTCATGGCAACTTTATAGTGCTGCCCCAGTGGGAGACTAGGCCACCAGCACCATGACCTGATATCCCACTCAGTCACATTATCCCGACACTGCCAACCAGTCCTTGTCCTATCCTAATAATACAGAGCGCCAGACTAGGAACCGACAAGTATAAATTGTGAAGTCATTGGTTTGACTCAACCAGGGTTCGAACCCACGACCCCTTGATCTACCAACACGGGAGACGGACGCTCTAACTCATTCGACCATCCCGTCTGGTCTCCATACTCTTCTCAATGAAGCACAGGGAGATAGATGTAGCGCCACGGCTGATTGAACATATTTATATTAACTTTTCGCGTATAGTGATTAGTTGGCTCACAAGTACCAAGAAACGACGATGGTGGCGCCAATACCAATACCAATACCAATATCGATACCGATACCAATCAATGCCAATACCAATACCAATAACACCAACACCATTAACACCAACACCAACAACACCAACACCAACACCAACAACAACAACAATAACAGTAATAATAATAATAATGGTCAGGTAGAGGTCCATGTTACTTGTTTATGTGAAGAGACAGAATCTTATTTGTAGTAACCGCATCTCGGAGATGGACGGGGGGGGGGGGGGGCATGACTGTGTTTTAAATCCAACCTTAATAACATGTGACATTGACTGAATGATTACAATATGTCGCAAGGATTCTTTAATTGAGGTGGGCAACACGTGGGCGGATATAGCTTCCTAAATAGGCAGAATTAGTTATTCAAAGGGCATATCGCAATTTGAAACTGTATGCTCTTTATAATTAGTAAATGTGATTTGGTAATTTTACAAAATCGCTAGTCTTTGCCGATAATGGGGGTATTTGTTTTACAAAGCTTGTTGTGCTAAGAAAATTCACACTGATTAGTAAAGCTAAGATTCCTTACATGCGGTATGCGGCATGTGGTATGCGAATGCGAATGCGGCAAAAAATTGAAACACCTTGAAGTCAATGGGCTACAACCCTTACACGCGGTATGCGAATGCGAATGCGAATGCGAATGCGACAACTCAATCGGTCCCTGTAGCGATCAGTGCGGCATGCGGCATGCGGCACATGGGGTGCAAACAGAAACATCAGTCGCACTTCTCCATTAGGTTTAGACGAGGAGAGGCGACAGAGCATTACGGAACGGTCACGCACAAGGGTGCTGATTGGAAACATATGGTAGTGGTGGTGGTGGGGGTTCGGGTTGGTAAAAATTCTACCAGAGCCACAAAAATATGAATACTTACCTATAATTTGGTAATTATAAAGGTAGGAACCTCCAGGTGTTGTACCAAGAGTTACATAGATATACATGCCATATTAGGCCATATACAGTGCAGTATGGAGTATACTTGTTTATTTATATTTTTTAAATATAGCAAGTCGTGTGCCGCATACCGCATGCCGCATACCGCATAGAAGGAATCTTCCCATTCGCATACCGCATGCCGCATGCCGCATGCTGCATGCCGCATACTGCATAGAAGGAATCTCAGCTTAAGTCTATTAGAAAGATCGGACGGAATGGCTGGGTGAGCATAGCGTCAGCTTCCCGTGCGGGAGGTCCCGGGATCATAAATAGCCAGGCCAAGCCCAAGATTGAATAAATGACTATTTGTCGCTACTTTGTTAAGTGCTCTGAATTACTCAAATGTACCACTGACTAGTCAGCTTACTGTCCTGATAAGTTGAGTGAGTAGGCATGTTGATTGCAATGGCACGGTATCCCAGTGGGTTAGCATTATAAAGTCACCTTGTCACAAGTCAGTACACCTCATGGCATGAACTTATACATTGTTAGTTGGCAAACCCTAAAGCTAGGATTCCTTACACGCGGTATGCGGCATGCGGCATGCGGCATGCGAACGGTTTGGGTCCTTTCACCCACACCCACACCCACACATAGTGTCAGGTTTCTCTGACACTGTTGTGGACCAGACGGGATGGCCGAAGATGAGTTAGAGCGTCCGTCTCCCGTGCTGGTAGATCGTGGGGTCGTGGGTTCGAATCCCGGTCGAGTCAAACCAATGACTTTAAAATTGATACTTGTCACTGCCTGGCTCGGCATTATTAGGATAGGGCAAAGACTGGTGTGCTCAGGGTCAGGATAATGTGACTGAGTGGGATACCAGATCATGGTGCCGGCGGCCTGGTTTCCCAGTGGGAGAGCACTATAAAGTCGCCATGAGTGCGCACTGTCACAAATCGGTACCCGTCCTGATATGACCTTAGATGTTGCTAGGACATAAAACAACAACAAACAAACAAACTAACACTGTTGTCTATGAGCATTCGAATTTGCATGCCGCACCGATCGCTACATGGACTGATTCAGTATTCGCATGCCACATGCCGCATGCCGCATACCATGTGTAAAGCTAAGATTCCTTCTACGCAGTATGTGGCATGCAGTATGCGGTATGCGAATGGGAGGATTCCTTCTATGTGGTATGCGGCATGTGGCATGCGGCACATGACTGGCTATATTTAAAAAATAAAAATAAACAAGTATACTCCATACTGCACTGTATATGACCTAATATGACATTTATATCTATGTACTTCTTGGTACGCCACATGGGGGTTCCTACCTTTATAATTGCCAAATTATAGATAAGTATTCATATTTCTGTGGCTATGGTAGAATTTTTACCAACCCGTAACCCCACTAACCCCACCACCACCACTACCATATGTTTCCCCTCCGCACCCCTGTGTGTGACCGTTCCGTAATGATCAGTCGCCTCTCCTCGTCTAAAACTAATGGACACGTGCGACTGAGGTTTCTATTCGCATACCGCGTGCCGCATGCCGCACCGATAGCTACAGGGACCAATCGAGTTGCCGCATTTGCATTCGCATTTGCATTTGCATTCGCATACCGCGTGTAAGGAATGTAGCCCATTGACTTCAAGGCGTTTCAATTGTTTGCCGCATTCGCATTCGCATTCACATACCGCATACCGCATACCGCATACCGCGTGTAAGGAATCTTAGCTTAAGGAATCACCCCCATTGACTTAGATGCTTTTCGATTTTTTGCCGCATTCACATTCGCATTCGCATACCGCATACAGCGTGTAAGGAATCCTAGCTTTATAGATCATTAAAATACTTCTATTAGTGGACATAGTTTTTGCCATAAATGTCATGCTGTCTGTCATCTTGGCGACCGCGGAGGTAGTAAGACGGTCATTCATGAGTCCCCCCTTCGCCGGGGGGGGGGGGGGGGGACATAGCTGTGGCCGGCCAAAACCAGAATCCAGAAGGAACAAGCCGAAAACGTAGAATGAGAAATGTGTGTGCAACAATGGGCTCATTGGAGCACGCCTGTGTCTGAGGCTGGGTAATGGAGACCTACAGGTCGGTAATGTCGGTAATGTCGGTAATGTCGGTAATGTCGGTAAATTCGGTAAGTTGTCGCCAGCCTCGTCATTGACGCGCATCGGCAAGATGAATGGGTGCAGAAAGGGCACCACGGGAATAGCGCCCGGAGGCGCATGGTTGTAGGTGGAAAGTAAGTTTGACATGTTGGGCCTTTAGTGAAGGACACACTCTGCGTGTAAAGGCCCTGTCACATTACGGCGTATGGCGGGAGCGTATTGAAAACCTACATCGAAAATGGGAAAAAACTGCGCGGGACGACGTATCATGACCTTTGGTGACTTCTCGGGTGTTTTTGAGCGTATGCGTAACCTATGAGGAACGTACGAGGAGCGTATGAGAGCGTACTGTGACATTTTTTGACGGTTTTGAGTGGCATGTGGAGTGTATGAGGAGCATATGAGGAGCGTATGAGGGGCATATGATTATCTTAGGAGCATATGAGGAGAGTATGAGGAGCGTATGAGGAGCGTATGAGGAGCGTATGAGGAGCATATGAGGAGCATATGAGGAGCATATGCATGACCTATGTTATCTCTCCAGGGTCCGCCGCCGGGTGGCTCCTGGGTATATATATATATAGCCTGCAGCAACAGTCTCCCCTCACTCTGCCACCATGCCTGCTAAGAGGAACACCACTGCTGCTCCTGCTTCTGCTACTACTACTTCTACACGTACTACTACTACTACACCGGCCTCCAGAGCTGCTGTAACTACAGGAGGAGGACTAGGCCGTGGGAGAGGCAGAAAGAGGCAGACTTTACAATGCTCTCCATCACCAGCCTCCCCAGCTGCCTCCACACCTCGCCACTCTCCAGACCACTCTCCACAACACCACTCTCCACAACACCACTCTCCACAACACCACTCTCCACAACACCACTCTCCACAACACCACTCTCCACAACACCACTCTCCACAACACCACTATCCACTGGAGGAGCTGGAGATGGAAGTGGAGAGGTCGACGACGCAATGCTAGCGTACCCGCTCTAGCTCGCCATCTCCTGCTTCTCAGGGCAGCTCATGGGCGGTGTCCGCTGCCTCCGCCGGCACCACCACCTCCAACGCCTCCACCAGCACCGGTGGCCTCTCCGCGGCAAAAAGACGGAGGGCAAAGAAAAGTGACTGTTCTCTGTCGGTCTTCAAGGAAGATCAGATGCTGGACTTCCTCCAGGAGAACCCCATCATGTGGAATATGAAGCTGATGGATTACCGCCGCTCAGACAGGAAGGCCAAGATGTGGGAGGACCAGGTGACACTTCTGGGGACAACAACAGTCTATCTCCAGAAGTGGTTCAAGTTGCTGCGGGACACCAACATGCGGCTCCACAAGAAAAAGAGTGGGGACGGAGCCGCTGACCTGACTGAGCGGGAGGAGTGGATCCTGCGCAAGTTCGGGTTCCTGCGGTCCATCGTCCGTCACCGACTGGAGCCCTGCAGGAGTGTAAGTACATAATCTTTTATCGTTCTGACAAGTGCGGCCGTTAGTATTCTCGTAAAACCACTCGTATTCTAATTTTGTTATGTTATGCTTTTGTTGTATTTATGTAAATATTCTAGTTATTTGTTAAATGTTATTTATTTCTTTAATGTTGAGTTGTTGTGTTGTTGTTCTTAAATCGAGATATTGACAATAGATGTATCGAGATATAATCGTTATAAATCCATGTTTGCATTTAACGTTAATTATTTTTGCTTTATATATTTTTGATTTACTGTTGACTTGTCGTGTCTTTTGTCGAAATATAGATTTGCATTCATGTTACTTATGTTATTTTATGATTTTGTCTTGCAGTTGGCCGCTCCTGTCGTGGCTCCACAGCTCGATGTCAGCGTGGATGATAATGTGCCGACCGATGTGGAGGTGGCGATGGACGAGGAGATTCCACCCACTCCCCCCGCTACATTCCAAGAGTGGGGAAAGGGGAGAGGGAAGTGATCTGCCCCAGTCGACGAGAACCTCCTCGCTGCCATCCACAAGAGGTTCGATGAGTCTGGGGACATCCTCAAGGTGATGCAGCCACCTCCTCCACCAATGGTGACGAAGCGCGTGGCATTCGCCAACTATGTGCGGGACATGATCCTCACGATACCGGAGGAGCGGTTTGTGTCGATTTGTGGCGCACTCAACCGCATGGTGTCGCACCATCTGGAGGAGGAGGAAGGAACATTTGTAGCCCCGGTGGTTCAGGTGGCTGCTCCTGCTCCTGCTCCTGCACCTGCACCTGCTCATGCACCTGCTCCTGCACCTGCTCCTGTGTCTGCAAGTGAGGCATACCAGCCTCAACCCCACCAGTGGACTCACCAGCATCACCATGGGCTTCACAGACACAGGAGTATGTGGAGTGCTATATGGGGCAGCCGCACATACATCATCAGCCACAGCCTCTGCTGCCTCTGCCAAGTCTTCCACCTCAGCCTCTACCTCCAACCTCCGTGGGTCACAAGCCGGCCACAGCTCCGCTGGTGGTACGGCCATCACTGTTGCACACTCCTGGACAACTCCGAACACTAGGGATGGCAGGGCACACAAGGGGCTCTCCCGGAGTCGTGGTGCGCGCGGGTGGTCCGGCCACTGTGGGTGCGGCATGGCCGGCGACTTCCGCTACCGCAGACGTCGCAACTCCGACACAAGTCGACCCCACCCAAGTGAACTTGTCTGAGTCAGCCAGCCCAGATGGACTATTGAACTTGTCGGGGCTGTCGGGGATCTCTGGCATGTTGGGGGCCAACTTGGACCTATTCCCCTCGTCAGCCACACAGTCGCCAGCTGATGCCACTTCAAGTGGCAAGGGAGAGAAGTGAATGTAAATAGTTGTATATATGTGTAGATATGTAGTCTTAGTTTTTATTTATCTTTGTACATTTGTATGTATATATGTATATATATTGTATGTATATATATTGTTTGTACATGTTTATCTATATATGTAAATATGTGTCAAGATGTGTAAATAAATAAATATAGCGTCAATTTGAATTTGTGTGTCCGCGTTCAGTAAAGCCATGCCATCATTTAATTGCTATACATTAAAGTACAATTAAAATTAAAATTAAAACATAAATAACGACTGCAAATTTCAAATATTTGTAATAAATATTAAGGACACAAGTCCCTACCCTATCTTTCTCCTTCCCCTTTCTCCCTCCCCTCCCTCCTCCCTCCCTCCCTCCCTCTCTATCTCTCTTCCTCCCTCTCTCTATCTCTCTTCCTCCCTCTCTCTATCTCTCTTCCTCCCTCTCTCTATCTCTCTTCCTCCCTCTCTATCTCTCTTCCTCTCTCTCTATCTCTCTTCTTCCCTCTCTATCTCTCTTCCTCCCTCTCTATCTCTCTTCCTCCTCTCTATCTCTCTTCCTCCCTCTCTATCTCTCTTCCTCCCTCTCTCTATCTCTCTTCCTCCCTCTCTATCTCTCTCTATCTCTCTTCCTCCCTCTCTATCTCTCTTCCTCCCTCTCTCTCTATCTCTCTTCCTCTCTCTCCCCCTCCCTCCCTCTAACTTGTCTCCCCCTTTCTGTCCCTGTGTCACTCTATTTTTCCCTGTGTTCTTAGTATGTATGTAAAAGATTAATTCATGTAAAAAGAGAGGAGATTCATTACAATTACATTAACTAGATGACTTTAAATTAGGGAGCGAAAGAACGTAACAGACATGTAAAATTGTGTTTTCATATCTATAAAATGATATCGTTTATTTTACTAGACATATAAACATATTAGCATCTCATATAACAGGAGACATGTCACAACATCACGGACATGTAAATAAGCGATAACAGTACAGTGTCAAGAAAAGCACATAAGTTTGCAAAAACAGTACACAGACACAGCGCATACAGACTGATAAAATGTTTTGTCAGATCATCCTGTCTTGCCATGACAGTGCTCCGGCGGGTGAGACGACCCAGTCTTTAATTAGATTGCGCTGTTCCTTTCCTAGCTTGGACGCGGTGTTGGGGTTAACAGGTAGAACGTCAATGTCAGGAAGGTTGTGGCCCTCTCGCCAAGCTCCAGGCACAAAGTTGTTGTTGGCTGTCTCGGGACGATCCAGCTGCATGTTCTGTAGCGCTGGGTAGCGTGTCCTCATGAGGTTGTGCAGAACAATGCACGCCTTGACGATGATCTTCACGTTGGAGGGGTGGTGCTGCATAGTCGTCAGCAGCACTTGGAAGCGGTTGGCTAGAATGCCAAAGGCATTCTCCACCACTCTCCTAGCTCGGGAAAGCCGGTAGTTGAAGAGTCGCTCGTCATTGTTCAAGCCCCTCTTGCCATACGGCTTCATCATGGTCGGCCGCAGGGCAAAGGCGTCGTCACCGATCAGAAAATACGGCACATCCTTCTGGCCGTCGACGAGCGGTTCAGGGTTCGGAAAGCCGATGGTGCCACCTTCAGTGCCCGCCTTCAGCTCGGAGTCGTTGTAAATCTGGGCATCGGACGCGGAGCCCAAACCGCCAATATCTGGCCAGATAAATTTGTAATCCGCATCTACAAGCGCCAACAGGACCACGGAGTAAAAGCCCTTGTAGTTGTAGTAGAGCAACCCACTCTTTGGAGGGCACCGGCAGGCGATGTGCTTCCCATCCAGAGCACCACAGGTATGGGGGAAGTTCCACTTCTCTGAAAAGAGGTCTGCGACGGCACACCACCCTTCTGGAGTCGTCAGACACATCATGACCTCGGCCATGTACTCGTCGACGATGGCCTGACAGACTTCATGCACTATCAGCGACTGTGTGTTGTGGGGCACCCTCCACCCAAACTTCATGGAGGAGTACTTTGTGCCAGATGCCAGGTGCCGCAGAGTAAGTGCTATTTTCAGCGCCGGCTTTAGCGGCACCCTGAAGGTGGTCCGTTTTTTTGCGATCCTCGGTGCCACTCACGCCACAATCTCGTCAAACAACTGGGGAGGCAGCTGCATGAAGTTCACAAATGACGCGGTGTCCTCGCTGCGGAGCTCGACCATCAGCTTGTCGAACAAGCCAAACTGTGGTCGCCTCCCAATCCAGGTCTGACCCACACTGATCGTCGCCGCCACTCCCTCCTCCTTCTGCTCTCGAGACGGGACGCCAAAAGAACCATGAGGTATAGACCAAGCTCATGGGGATAAAGGGCAACTCTGTAGAAATGCTGGAACTGTACTTGGAGTGCCTGGGCATCCATCCTGTATGAGCAGCAGAGCAGGAATGACCGAAGAAGGCATGCGTCGCCTTTATATACCGAGACCATAGGTCGGGCATACGCCGCCATACGCTACTCATACGCTTTGCATATGCTATGAATACGCTCCCATACGTAACTCGTAGGTTCTGCATACGCTTCATATTCCAGAGATACGCCTGTGACGCAAGTTGAGCGTATGAGTAGCATACACCGGCGTACCCCTAGCATACACCGGCGTACCCCTAGCATACGAGGAACGTATGCCGGCGTATGAGAAGCATATGAGTAGCGTATGCACCATACGCTCCCGTAGGTCGAGATTTTTTTAGCATGCACAACAAAATTTGGACGGACGGACGGGAGAAAGCATATGGCGGCGTACAATGGCATAAGCCGGCATAGGGGCAGCGTATGGCGGCGTATGCCAACGTATATGACATAAAGCGCCTACGCCGCCGTATGCTCCCACAAAAAACCCTAATGTGACAGCCCCTTAAGGGAAGCTTGATTGATTGATTGAGTGATTGGTGGTGTGTAAGGGGGAAGCTGAAGCTGCGACAAAGCGTACTGGGTCGCAGCTTCAGTCCTTACTGAGGTACCAGCGGAACTGGGATTAGCCATGTTAGGAGTCAGGTTGGGTAAGTCCATGAGTCACAATTAAGATATAATCTGCTCTATGAATGAATGCTTTAATAAAAACATAATAAATAAGCGAATATTGGTTATATTTCACCCTTACCACTATCTAATTCATGACAGAGGCTGTGGTGTTTCAAACAGAGAGGATGCCTTGCTGCTATGGTTGTTTCTCATAACACTCAACTTCAATGTATTCATTACACATTTATTTTTAAATGGCTTCTCATTCACGCTCTTTCAAATGGTCTACATTTATGCACCGCTGCAGAATACATGGATAGGTCAATTGCAGTTCACACAATGTTGTCTTTGTTTGTGTTCCTAATAACAGATTAGTAGCAAAGTTAGGAAATTGATGCTGTGATTTGTGTATTGCAATGGACTCTTTGTCCCCCGATTCAATTCATTGAGCTCTAACGGTGAAGGTTATTGTAAAAGTTAGACTGAGTACAGAAGGTCAACCACACCTACTGATTCAGATGGGTAAATGAGCCATCACTAATTATAGAGTTAGAGTAGATTAGCGATAAATTGTCAGGACTTTTTACATATGATTTCCACCTCCTGGCAGTATTTTAGGGTAATCTCACTAAATGGTCAGTACTGAAAGAAAAAGGTGGGAGGTAGCTTTCTAAGGTGTTTTTTGTGCTGGGTCTTTAAACAAAATATATCTACGTATTCGTTGGATGCACGCGCATCGGGGATTGGAGGAACAAGCTTTTTTTATTTATTTGACAGCAAAGACTAGTTTACAAAAATAGCGCTGGTCACTCTCTTGCGCTGGTTGATTCCGTGTCATGATAATATGGCAGTCAGGTACTGGGTCATGGTGTTGGTAGCATGATATCCCAATAATACAGTAACTATGTTTACAAAGATCTCAGTGTAAAAGCTGCTAGAGAAGTCTACTGACAAATGTCGCGAACCTCTAGGAGTGGCTGTTGGGTATTGCATAGGCTGAGATACTCCATTGTAGACCTACTAAGAAAAGATTACTTATCTCACTATTTGCTGTTTCCGGTGGAAGATTGTCGACAGAACTTAAAGTGTGGGTGTTGTTTTGGTGGGTGGGAGGGGCGTGGTTGTGGGAGGGGTGTGGTTGTGGGAAGGGCGTGGTTGTGGAAGGGCGGGGGTGGGAGGGCGGAGTTGTGGGAGGTGTGGGCTGTGGTGGGTGGGGTTGTGGAGGGGCGGGCGGGGTTGTGGGGGCGTGGTTGTGGAGGGGCGTGGTTGTGGGAGGTTGTTGGAGGGGTGTTGGGGAGGGGCGGGGTGGTGTGGGGCGGAGTGTGGGAGGGGGGGTTGTGAGTGGGCGCAGTTGTGGCAGGGCGCGGTTGTGGAGGGGTGGGGTTGTGGGTGGGGCGGGGTTGTGGGAGGGTCGTGGTTGTGGGAGGGGCGTGGGTGGGAGGGGTGGGGTTGTGGAGGGGCAGAGTTGGGAGGGGCGGGGTTGTGAGTGGGAGTTGTGGAGGGGTGGGGGGTGGGGTTGTGAGTGGGGCGGAGTTGTGGGAGGGGCGGTTGGGGGGGGGGCAGGGTTGTGGGTGGGGCGGGTTGTGGGAGGGCGGGGTTGTTGGAGGGGCGGGGGGGGGGGGCAGGGTGTTGAGTGGGGTGGAGTTGTGGGAGGGGCGCGGTTGGGGTGGGGCAGAGTTGTGGGAGGGGCGTGGTTGTGGGTGGGGCAGGGTTGTGGGAGGGGCAGGGTTGGGAGGGGCGGAGTTGTGGGGGGGAGGGTTGTGAGTGGGGCGGAGTTGTGGGAGGGTGGGGTTGTGTGTGGGGCGGAGTTGTGGGAGGAGCATGGTTGTGGGTGGGGCAGGGTTGTGGGAGGGGCGCGGTTGTGGCTGGGGCCAGGGTTGTGAGTGGGCCGGAGTTGTGGGAGGAGCGGGGTTGTTGGAGGGGGCGGAGTTGTGGGAGGGGCGGGGATGTGGGAGGAGCGGGGTTGTGAGTGGGGCGGAGGAGAGGGTAGGGCGGGGTTGTGAGTGGGGCGGAGTTGTGGGAGGGGCGGAGTTGTGGGTGGGGCAGGGTTGTGAGTGGGCCGGAGTTATGGGAGGATCACAGTTGTGGGAGGGGCGGGGGAGAGGAGCGGGGTTGTGTGTGTGGGTGTGTGTGTGGGGGGGGGGGGGGGGGGGGGGCGGGTTGTGGGAGTGGCATGGTTTGTGGGAGGGGAGGTGGGAGGGGCGTGGTTGTGGGAGGAGCATGGTTGTGGAAGGGGCGGGGTTGTGGGAGGGGCGGGGTTGTGGGAGGGGCGGGGTTGTGGGAGGGGTGGGGTTGTGGGAGGAGCATGGTTGTGGCAGGGGCGGGGTTGTGGCAGGGGTGGCATTGTGGGAGGGGCGGGGTTGTGGGAGGGGCGGGGTTGTGGGAGGAACGTGGTTGTGGGAGGAGCGTGGTTGTGGGAGGGGCGTGGTTGTGGCAGGGGCAGTGTGTTTGTTGTCTATGACCTCTTTAACAAGTTTACAGTGGTCACACAACGACGTACGTGTGAGATACCTCAAATACATTGCCGATACTCGCGAGCCCTGTTAAATGTATGGCGAGCTTAATAGAATCTCGCGAATGCACATGGCTAGCTGGCGGGCATGCGTGAATGCGCTGGTGTCGGTGACATGCTGGTCGCCTGCTACGAGCACTCGTGTGACTTTCAATGGACGGTGAGCCTTCAACAAATAATAAAGCTAAGATTCCTTCTACGCGGTATGCGGTATGCGGCATGCGGCATGCGGTATGCGAATGGGAGGATTCCTTCTACATGATATGCGGCATGCGGCACACAACTGGCTATATTTAAAAAATAAAAATAAACAAGTATACTCCATACTGCACTGTATATGACCTAATATGGCATTAATATCTATGTCCTTCTTGGTACGTCACATGGGGGTTCGTACCTATATAATTACCAAATTATAGATAAGTATTCATATCTTTGTGGCTATGGTAGCATTATTACCAACCCGTAACCCCACCACCACCACTTCCATATGTTTCCCCTCCACACCCCTGTGTATGACCCTTCCGTAATGATCAGTCGCCTCTTCTAGTCTAAAACTAATGGACAAGTGCGACTGAGGTTTCTATTTGCATACCGCGTGCCGCATGCCACACCGATCGCTACAGGGACCGATCGATTTGCCGCATTCGCATTCGCATTCGCATACCGCATGTAAGGGATGTAGCCCATTGACTTCAAGGCGTTTCACTTTTTTGCCGCATTCGCATTCGCATACCGCATACCGCATACCGCGTGTAAGGAATCTTAGCTTTAGGGTCACGGAGTGGCGCCCTCTGCCGTAGCCTCTGGTGGCACGACCTTCACCCTTCACCCTTGAACTCGGGTCCCTCGGGAGCGTTCGTGTCAGTCGTTTTGGGACCGGATGTCACCGTAGCCAAAAAGGGGAACCTGGCTGCGCCTTCTGACTGGCCATTTGGATCGAACTTGGACCCCAATACTCCTACTTACTAATATATCACAGACAAGGATTCTCTAAATTGCCAAAGAGATGTTTGTATCTCCGATCTGAAATGATTTGAGTGGCAGAGGTAATTGAACTTTTCATAAAAAAGGGTGTTATGTCCCTACTGGGATTGTTTTGTGGGTTTTTTTCTTTGAGTTGGACAAAAGATTTGTAAATTTAGCGGACTTTATGCACGAAACGCTGATGAAACGGACCAAGTGATACGTCTTCGTACTTGTTCATTCACTGTTTCTATCAAGTGTATTATCAACATGAAAGCACATGTTGCGAGTATGAGTTCCACAAATAGCACACGTGCACACATTGTTGACTACATATTAATTAAACCTGCCTGCCTGCAAAAATTACATACATATCTATATATATATATAAGTTTATAGAAACAGTCGATGAACAAGTATTAAAATATATTGCTTGGTCAGTTGCATCAGCAGTTAGTAGCTAAAAGTTCTGCCGAATTTACAAATCCTTTGGAGACACATAGTCTAACTCAATAATTAAACAAACAATTCCCAGTCGGAAAAAACCCATTACACTAATAGTTCTAAATCACAGTTAAGAAGCTTCATCCAGTTTCTATGTCGTTACCATGGCACGTCTGTGAAGCAGAACAGGTTTGATTTGATTGATTGGTGGTCACTTTACTCTTTGTCGGCAGCATAGGCCATATTCACGGCGAGAATTGTTTGTTTTTTATTCAACCATCGCCTTTACACATAATGTAAAAGCCTACAATTAGTTATGTGTCAATATACACTCATGAATTTTTAAAAGCTCAAAATCATATAATTAAATAAAATAGATGAAAGAATTAATTAATAATAATTGTTTTAATTAATTATATCAGGTGGTACAGACCAGCTGCCCTCAAAAAGGCTAAAATGTCTTCTTGTTTTATTTAGTAAAAAGGTCATGCATGCTGTTTACAGTGTAAAATTGTTGGCGCAGTGCCATAAAATCAACACAGTTTAGTCAAATGTGCTTGACTATCAGTGGGGACTGACATCAAATACATTCAGGGGGAGGGTCCCCCTTGAGTAGGAAAACATGTCTTAGCCATGAGTGGCCAATATGGCAGCGGCTAAGGAAATTCCCATCGGATAAATTACGCGGCCACTCTCAGACTTTCACCGATCATGCTTTGTACTGCAAGGCTAAGCCATATTCCACGCACCGTTCGAACATGCGCAGAAGCCCATTGTGTATCCTGCCGAAATATACTTTTATCAGAGCAAACATATTGGCGTATATTTTGAAGGCACGAGTGGTTTTGAATGGAATGACTACATAAGGACGCGTTAATTACACGTTGCCGGCGGTGAGGGGGTGTGGGGAGTGGCTTCATTATGGCGGTTTTATGAATCACGGGTGAATGGGTGGGGGTGGGGGGTGAGGGGGAGGGGCCGGAGTGGCTTCATTATGGCGGTTTTATGAATCACGGGTGAATGGGTGGGGGTGGGGGGTGAGGGGGAGGGGCCGGAGTGGCTTCATTATGGCGGTTTTATGAAACACGGGTGAATGGGTGGGGGTGGGTGGTGAGGGGGAGGGGCCGTGTGTGTATACTTACCGGGAAAGTCGGTGCTAATGTCGCTGGTTCGTCTGCACGCTACCAGGTGGAGCACCAGCTCATTGGCAGCAAAAGGGCGCATTCCTTACACGCGTTATGCGGTATGCGAATGCGAATGCGAATGCGAATGCGAATGCGACAAAAAATCGAAACGCCTTGAAACCTATGAGCTACATTCCTTACACGCGGTATGCGAATGCGAATGCGAATGCGAATGCATTTTTCCGATCGGTCCATGTAGCGATCGGTGCGGCATGCGGTATGCGACAAGCTGGTGCGAATAGAAAATCATCAGTCGCATTTGTCCATTGATATAAGGCTGGAGGAGGCGACTGATAATTACGGACATCCGGGAGAAGGACGGTTCTGGGATTTGTGATCAGTGCAAACAAGGAAGAGTGGCAGCAAAGAGTCTTTAAACCCTGTAACTACACCAGCAAAGGGTAGCCCCGAGTCTTTAGCCCTGTAACTACACTCTCTCTTAAATCCAAGCAATCATATCTGGGGATGAGAGAGGTTAGGTTCCTGTGTGAGGAAGGAGGAGGGGGCAGGGGCTCCTAGGCCTATGGGCAACTTTGACTGAGCTGCCATGTCTCTACAGCAAAGACATTGAAAGAATGAATGATAGATAGCCACATGTACTTTTTATATACTTCACTGCATGCCACATGCCGCATGCCACATAACGCGTGTAAGGAATCATGGCATTTGCATACCGCATACCGCATGCCGCATAACTCATAACGCGTGTAAGGAATGCCCGCTTTAGGCTTGGCAATGCAGCCTCCTCCTTTGCAGCTTAGGGATTCTCCTCTATGAGTAATTTAGTCTCCTCTTTGGCAGCTTAGCGTTAAAGGGATTCTCCTCTATGGGGAATAACACCTCCTCCTTGACTACTTAGAAGTTAGAGTAAAAGGGATTCTCCTCTGTGGGGAATAACACCTTTGATATTTTGAGCTATTAGTGCACAACATATTTCGTTTAAATCATGTGCTTTATGAATTCAATTGTATGAGAACCTGTTGCTACTTTTCTAAATTAGGACATGTATGTATCTAGGACTAAGTACTGTGAGGTAGACACTATTAGATATACATATATACAACTTTCGTTAATCTGAAAAAGACTGTTCTCAGCCCCCAATGTCAGATGAACTAGATTGACAGGGCAAACGATTTTCATTTTAGGAATGGGGGGGGGGGTAAATGAGTGGAAATCTCCTTCCTAAATATTTAGGTTCCAGGTTATTCCAGGAGTAAACAGAGTCAGTTAGCACAACCTGACTATATGTTAAACTATGCACCAGAGCCAGATTGTAAAGCTAAAGAGTTCCCCTCATCGCAAGCAATTACAATAATAATTAGTTGCATGACTCCGACAAGAAAGACCCCATTTCCTTAGCCCCCACAACCGGAAGCATTTCGCTGGTTCCGTCGCGTGCTGACTGATGTGCATTATCGCTGGTCGCCGGAACCACTTCCGACCACAAGAATCCTTGGGAATGACGCACGAAATGGCGACGCTTCCTTGTTGATCTCTGTTTGTTTGTTGGGGTTTTACGTGTTAGCAACATATAAGGTCATATGAGAACATGTGCCCACATTGGACATCTATATGTGTGTATAGATGACGTAAGATGTGCCATTTGTAGGGTGCTTCGATAGACAGCGTGATGCATGCCTACTGACACAGTGACAGCTAGCATGATGTATGCCACTTACAGCATGATGTATGCCTCCTGACAGTCTGATGTATGCCTACTGACATGATGATTTATGCATACTGACAGTATGATGTATGCCTACTGACACAGTGACAGGTAGCATGATGTATGCCACTTACAGCATGATGTACTCCTCCTGACAGTCTGATGTATGCCTACTGACAGGATGATTTATGCATACTGACAATATGATGTATACCTACTGACACAGTGACAGCTAGCATGATGTATGCCACTAACAGCATGATGTATGCCTCCTGACAGTCTGATGTATGCCTACTGACAGGATGATTTATGCATACTGACAATATGATGTATGCCTACTGACACAGTGACAGCTAGCATGACTTACATATGGTATAGTTTGACAATTCACATATAAAAATAGTAGTTATATGTTGTATTCATACATACTTAGATACATATATGTGTATTGATTAGACCTTTACATTACGGAGTGGTTAGGTGCATAGTTTTCCTTCATAGGTTTGTATGTATACTGTGTTATGAATTGCATAATTATCATGTTATTGGAGATCACATTTTGAGATGGAGTGTTAGTAGAATGGTTTGTTTATTCTTTTTTTTCTTGAAGATTTATACTGCCTATCATGGATAAGTCTGAATAGACTTGTTTTCACCATTAGACAGTTTGTTGATAGAAAGCGCGAGCCTACACTTTTACCGACCCAACGAATTTTTAACCTCCCACACCACATAGACATGGGATGAGAGCAACCCGCCTTTGATGACGCTGTAAGTTATACACAGCAGTGGAAATCCAAATTTGCAGAGTTGGGGGGCACAGGGAATCGAACCACCGACCTTCAGATTAGGAGTCCGACCTCAAAAAACGTCAGAGACTCTAATCACACTGCCACAGAAATCACCACACTATTCTGTTAGATAGAGTGTGGCTAGCTTGTAGGGTTATGCTTAAAAGGTTAATACATCAAGTGTGTTTTTTGACTACATGAAGTAGTTTGAGTAAGTAGGTTGTTAGTAATGATGGGATAAACTGTGATTGGAGGATTGTACATTTCAGTCATTTAGTATTCTAGTACAGTCTTTATTAGTGTCTGACAGCATGAGATATGCCTACTGAGTCTGATGAGTACCTACTGGCAGCATGATTTAGGAATACTGACAGTATGATGTAAGCTTACTGACTCTGATGTATACTTACTGACAGCATGATGTGTGCCTACTGACAGCATGTACACCTACTGACTGCACGATGTATGCTCACTGACAGCATGATGTATGCCTATTGACAGTCTGATGTATGCCTATTGGCAGCATTATGAATACCTTCTGTCAGTCTGATGTATACATACTGACAGCATAATCTATGCCTACTGCAGCATGCAGTAGGCCTACTGACAGCACGATGTACACCTACTGACTGTGCGATGTATGCCTACTGACAGCATGATGTACACCTCTTGACAGTCAGATGTATACCTACTGACAACACAATCTAGGCCTACTAACAACATAATGGGAAACCATATTGGTGCCCATGAGTAATATTATCAAAAGACATGATTTACCTATGTGTGTCCATGTCTTCATATTTTGCTCTCAATAGGTGGTTGGGGTTGTGATGTGAAGTGGACTTCAGGTTTCTACATCGAAATCCCTTCTGTCACCACACAATATTCACAATATATGAAATGTATGTGAAAGTTTGTAGTTCTTATTAGAATATGTCTGTAGGGAGTGCCAGGCAGCGGTGCTTGGGGGTTAAGAGGGTGGGGTGGGGGTGGGGGTGGGTGGTGGGCGGGTTGGAGCGTAAGCCACACGTAGGTGTTGACAATATTCAATATAACAAAGGGGGACATGGTAACGGCGGTCTAGGGGGCCAATTCTATTTAGGTACACGCATTTCGCTCAACAGAGACCTATATCCATGAACTTTTCTATACATCTTCCTGGTTAACAGCAACCAAGAGACAAGTCGTACACACAAAAAAGAAATCCCGCAGGTGAGCGGTATTATCTGAGAATTTCTGGCAACCTAATTATAATTATTGGCAACGAAAATATGCATAATAGTTGTGTCAAATCTGATATTATTTCATTCAATTCAATTCAATTCTTTTATTTTAACTCTCTGCAACGTATGTTTAAAGCATTATTAAAGCATCAAGTTCTATACACATGTTATCATGTGATCATTTCAAAATCTGATCTTTAATCTAAATATAATATAATATAAAGAATGTGGCTGCAACAACACAACATATGAAATGACGCACTTATTTATGAGGCCTGTGAATGCATACAGCCATAGTCACCCGGGTTCTGCTTAGTGCATCTGAAATTGTCCTCTTATTGATTTCCTCCATTTCTGATTTATATTGGCAATGTCCTATTTGGCCTGTGACGTCACCAATCTGCCGCATCTACAACACTAATATCATATTGCAAAAGCCCCCTGCCACAGCACTATTGTGGTGGGTTGATAGCCACGAGATTTAAGCATTCTCACATTTCGGAGGATATATATATTTTACCTCGGTACTACGCCACCGGCTAGCTTCAGGCTAGGGAGAAGGAAGCACGTCAGGTACCAGCAATTAGCATAAGGATCTCGCACGGTGAAGATGTGTGCGAGGTGACAGCGGTCTTTATCAACGAATAACTACGTAATTCGCAGTAAGTTGGGCTATATTTTTCAGGAGTGCTTATTAAGACCTGTAGAGTCTTTGGTACAAGTTATAATAATTTGGCGAATTTATTAAAGTAATTATTAGCAGTTAACCGTTCGTGTGCCGGTACGCTGTAGTTTGGGTTCGCCATGTTGTTTATTTCTTGCCGACTCGATTATCGCTATAGCGTAGTTGAGACTTTATTAGTTGTAACCCAAGAATACTGGAGGATACGTATTTTTTGTGTATTTATGCTTCGGTTTTGTTAATTTATTGAACTTATTGTGCATCTCGTGGTGTTTTTTCGATAAATTGATATACGCCGATTCGGCATGGTTGACGGTGGGCGGGGGAGCGAGGCCCATAAGGGGTGTCTGGAACCGGATTTTCGGTTTACTCCTGCCAATCCTGTTTCTTTGCAGTTTTATTATATTTATTTTAATTTATTAAATATGAACCCGTAAGGGGTTGTCGGGCTCTTTGGCGCAATTGGTTAGCGCGTTAGACTGTTAATCTAAAGGTTGGTGGTTTAATTAAGCCCACCCAGTGATGAATATTGTCAGATTTTGCTTCAGTTAGCTGAGAGTAGTAACTACTTTTCTGTTTGGTAACGGAGCTTCATTCGTCTTTTGGGATTATTTCCGCGGTCTCTTTTATGGATTCGCGTGGGAAATAATCTTGGGTTTCTTTTATAGACTCCCCATAGTTAGGCGTACGCTCCGAGTTTCGTAGCATTTTCTCCAACTTGCTGGCACAGTAGCCGCAGGGGGGAGAAGTGTACGGAACAGAGAGTGTGGGAGGGTACGGTTTACTGGTCCCTACCCCTCGTTTGGTTTGGTTCACACCGACCTACGACAAACTTAGCTTATCCACGCCTGTGTAGAAACAGTTTAAAACGGTTTACTACACCACTAGATGCACAATGGTTATTCAATTAATCTTTCGTGACATTTAGTCAATGCGCCATGGCTGTTTGGTAACTCTCGTTCGATTGTTTCCAGATTTCTGATGGCCACGAAGCGCGGTAAGACGGTGGCACCAGCTGCCGCAGAGGGTCGCCCACCGGATGAGTCTGATGAGGGGCAGGTGTTGGCGGTTCCTCCGTCACCTCGGCCCGGGACACATGGTATGTCGGATCCGGACGACAGTTGTGACTCGGTGGTTTTGCGAGTGCCGCCACTGGATTGGGAAGCCCGGATGGAGATGTTGGAGTTACAGCTCCTTAACCGTGACCAGGCTACTTTTCGTCGAAAGAAAAGGTCACCTCCTCCAGAGACTGACTCGGACGAGGAAGCAGTTGGTGGGGAAGAGGAGTTGTCAGGGGATGATGATTCATCTTCGGACCCAATGTGCCGGGTTAAAAAGAAGAAAGTTAAGAAAGCAGTGGTCTCGTCAGGAGACGAGTTCACAAAGGCTAGACAGAAGGTGGTGAAAAAGAAGACAAAGAAAAGGAAGACTAAGAAAAAGAAGAAGAAGAAGAAGAAAGATTCTTCTTCAGATTCTTCCGATGATTCATCGACAACGGAATCAGATTCAGAGACTGACCGAGTGGGGTTGTTTGCAAAGATAGGTGGCAAAGTGCGCAAGAAATGCGCTAAAGAAAAAGCCAAGAAAGTCCTTACAACAACCATGATGAGAGAAACTATTAAGGGACACTTTAATACTTTCAAACTGGTGGAAGTAATCACCAGGCTGGGTGTACAGCTGACGGGGATTAAAGGTGTTCCTCATTCGCAGGTGAAGGAGATGGACAAGGATGTTCATCTGAATGAGGAGAGGAAAAGGTTTGAGTTGACTCTTTTCACAGTTCACAAGGCGGTCCTTGGGGCCTTGACAGCGATTGCTCCAGTGGCCAATCGTATGCAAACTGAGAATAAGTTCTCTTCGCTGGCCAGAACCATGGATAAGGGTCTGGGCATGTTAACGGCTGCCGCTAACTATATTTCGAGTAGACGGTTTGAGAATGTCTTCAATGCCGTCTGTACGGACGCTGGTAGGGAGGTAGCCAGGTCCAAGAAAATTGTGGACAATGATGGGAAGGAATATACTCTTTTCCTTCCTCCCAAGCCAATAAAGGGAGAACCGTTGGACAAAACCAAGATGTTTGGCGGCCAGCTCCAGTATCTCTTCAAGGGGTGGAGGCTGAAGCTAAGTATGGGAAGAATATAGACAAAGGGAAGCCGGTGGAACCTAACACTCAGTTTCGTAAAACTCGAGTGGATTTTCGTCGGCCCCCTGCCAGAGGAGGAAGGTCGGGACCGACTTTCCAGCCCAGAGGTCGGGGTCAGCGCCAGTCATTCGGCTGGAACGACGGAAATCGACCGTTCAGGAGGGAGTTTACTCCCACCAAGCCGTTCCCCCCTCCAGGGACCAAGTAGATAGGGCTACGCAAACCTCCATGGCTGTCAGTTTTCCGTCAAATCAAAGGAGTAGGAATGAAGATCAGGAGACTGATAGTTCCAGATTGGGACATGCAGCCATGGTTAGTAGGAGTGGCCCCCGGAGCCAAGGAACCTATACGATTCCCACAAGGCCGCTGGAAGATTCACGGAGACTTGTAAATAATACACCTCTGGGAATTCCGTTTTTCAACAAATATTTACAGCAGTTTGGGTTAGATAAGGTTACTCAGGAGAGATTAACTTCCCATGTTTGGAGGAAAGGAACTGTTAAGTTATATTCAAGTTATTTGAAGAAATGGGGGCTTCATTGTTTGCTTATGAAGGTAAAACCAATGAAGCCTACAATTGCACAAGTAATTAGATTTTTAAGGATGCTGGAAGATCAGGGGTTGGGGTTTGGAGTGCTTAATGCAGCAAGATGCGCTTTATCCATTATACTTCCCCGAATTGATGGACAGACAATTGGGAAACACCAAGTGGTTTGTTGGTTTTTGAGATCGGTTTACGAAAGAAACCCTCCAAAGCCAAAATATAATAGGTTTTGGGATGTGTCAATTGTGTTCACACTATTTAAGAGTTGGGCTAGTAATAGGAATTTAGATTTAAAACAGCTAGGATTTAAGGTAGCAGTATTATTGCTGTTAGTCACTGGACACAGAGGACAGACGATTGTAGCATTGTCATTGGATGGTTTGGAGATAGATCGCAAGGAGGCGACGTTTGATTTACACCAATTGTTAAAGTCAAACCGCACAGGGGATCCATTATCTGCAGTGCATTTGAACAGTTTCCCGGATGACAGACAACTGTGTGTAGTGTCTGCCATACAGGTCTATTTATCCAAGACAAAAGTTATTAGGAATTCAAGACAATTGTTGGTGAGTTTTATTAAACCACACAAAGGTATTTCAAGAGACACTCTGGCATGATGGACCATTATTGTCCTGAAGGCAGCAGGAGTGGACACGGGACGCTACGCTTCCCATTCGACACGAGGAGCCATGGTCTCCAAAGCACGACTGCTAGGGATCTCAGTGAAATGGATCCTGGCACATGCAGGCTGGAAGACTGCTAGATCGTTTGCAAAACATTACAACAAACGACTAGAAAAGTCGAGTGGCCTGGCCACACGCTTACTCACCAATTAACAAGACAGGTGAGAAAAGTTAAAAGTATTAATACTAATGAATACTGTATGAAATGTATAAAACTATAATTGGTTATGGTTTTGAATATGAATGAATTAAGGATAAAAATGAAGTTATGTAAAACTCTCCCTAGCCTGAAGCTAGCCGGTGGCGTAGTACCGAGGTAAAATAGTATAGTTATACGAATCTTACCTGGGTATAGATGATGGATAACTGTTGTTTTCCCGAGGTACAAGCCTCGGTTAGATGTTGGCTAGGGCCCACCCTCCACACCCTGCCACATCTATCATGTTTGCTTGTGCCAAGACAAAAACATTAAAGTATCCATTTGAGTTTAAGATCATTTTTATCCTGAATAAGTAGGTAAAGATTGCTGGTACCTGACGTGCTTCGCGACGAATAGTAGTAATTATCAGAATTTGATATGAACTACTGAAACTTCATTATGATAATCTTATTATTCTTTGCTCAACCATGTATACTGCGGTGACGGTCACTGCTGCTCGTCACACTACCGCTCGCCACATTGTCTCCACGCTGCACGGTCATGGATAGCTGTCACTGCTAGCTGTCTTCACCCAACGTCCCCGGCTTCCTCCCCAGTTCGTGCCGGTGGAGTGTCTCAATGTTTGTCATTTTATCACCCTCAGTATTATTAAGTCATGCTAATAATTAACAGAATGTTATTGTAGTAGTGAATTCTTACACTAATATCAGATTTTGACCTGAAGGAATGGTAGATGTTTTTCTTTAACATTTGATCACATCACAGGCGTGGTTGTTGAGGTGACAACTCCTGCTCACCAGTACATGTCATCATTGTAACACTCTCATTATTATGTTATGCTCACAGATGACAGAAGTCGCTATTAGGAATGAATAGTCCTAAATAACACGATGGCTCTGAAGCAGTGAATTTTCATTGTGCTTTTGTCTTATTATCCTTGTTATGCCTGTTAATGTGTCTTTACCGCAGTAATAGTGACTGTTCCAGCGACTCGTTACAACACTAGTAAGAGTGATTGTTGTACCGACTTGCTACGATCCCCGTCTCTCCCGGTGGGTTGGCTTAATGCTGCCCGGTCTCTGCTAGCTGCCATCACCTGACGTTCCAGGCCTCCGTCCCAGGCTCTGCTAGCTGTCGTCACCTGCCGACTCATCATTCCAAGCCACTGCCCAGTCTCTGCCAGTGGGTTCTCTCCCCGCTGCATGCTCTTTGCTAGCTGTTGCTGCTAGTTGTCTTCACCCGATATACCCGCCTTCCCCCAGTCCCTGTCGGTGGGCGGTCTCCATGTTGTCATTTTTACCACCCTCATTGTTATTAATTCATGCTCATAATTAACAGAATGTAGTTGTAGTGCTGAATGCTTACACTAATATCAGAATTTGACCTGAAGCAGTGGAAGATGTTTCCTTAACATTTGCTTGCATCACGAGTGTCGTTACTGAGCTGACAACTGCTGCTTACCAGTAATGTTCCAACAGGTAAAAACCAGGTAGCACCACTAGGCTCAGTCTGATAATAGTAATACTATAGACTACTGCTCACCCCTCACTGCTTGTGGTATAGCACTCCTTCACTATTAAGTCAACCTCATAATTAGCAGAATGTAATGGTAGCAATGAAGAGTCACCATAATAACAGAATTTGACTGGAAGCAGTGGAAGATTGTGTTTTGTCGAAGATTTGCTTTCATCATGAGTGTGTTTACCGAGGGGATGACTGCTGCGCAACAGCATATTTTGATCATTTTAGCATTCTCAGTATTATGTCACCTTCACAGATGACAAAAGTTGTTTTAGCATGAATAATTCTGAGTAACAGATTTAATCTGAAGCACTGAAACTTCATTGTGCTTTTGTTTTATTACTCTTGTTTATGTGTCTTTACAGCAGTAACTGACTGTTCTAACGACTCGTCTCGATGCCTGGTTTGTAATCAACCTCATTAGTTCCAACGGTTAACCCAGGTGACACCGCTATCCATTACTCTGATAATACTACAGTAACTCCTGCTCCCCACCTCATTTTCTTCAGTTGAGCACACTCTCATGATTACCTCACATTCATAATTAATAGAACGTGATGTTACCAGCGAATAGTCATGCTCCTAAATAACAGAATTTGGCCTGGTGCAAGAAGTGACAATTTCATTAAGCTCCTGTTTTAGTAGCTTTTGCTCACCTGTCCTTATTTCAGTAATAGCGACTGCCAATCACCAGCCCATTTTCTTCACTTTGAGCTGACCATCAATTAAAACCTGTCCTACTCCCGATCTTGCCAGTATCTGACTGGTAATAGTGACGCGACACTCAAGGCTGGAGGGGCATCTCTCCAGTTGCTTAATATGCAGCTGAATACCCTGACCAGTTACTAAAGATGCTTAAGTTCATTATTCAGCTTGAAGCTTTTAATTTGATCACAGCATTGACTTATCTAATCCCTTCTGACCCGGGGAACATAGTAGTAGTTAACACTGATAATCTTGTCTCCAACAACTGCTCTCCTCAGGTGCAGGGAGGGTTCCAGTTCTTGCAGCGCTAGCGAGACAGATCTGGCTGATCTCCGTGATAAAACTTGTATGATAACAATTATCCATAAAGAAGGGGAGGCATTGGTTCTCCCGGGTAACTTAAGTAGGCTTCCTCATAGCCAGAAGGCTAAGGACGCTACATTGCTGGAGTCCGTTGTGCTCAGTTGAAACCTCTCGATCTGTCTTTCTCCTTAAACAATTTTGATTTCTTTCTCTAATCCACTTCTTTCCTTAGTGTCTGCTTCTATCTTCCAGGCTACAGTGTGACACACCACCTGCAGCTAGTCTCAGCTTGGTCAGCAGCACTCCCCGGAGGGAGTTGCACTAACAAACCAGAGGTTCTGCCGACGCCTCACTCGCATCTTCACTGGCTTTCCTCCTACCCAAAGGCTCTCCTCTCACCTGTCTTGACTAGCAAAAGTCCTCTCCATGTCCACGGCAGTCCTCTTCGGGCCTGATGCACAGTCTCAGGAGGGGAGCTGTGCAGGCCTGTGTTGCAGCAGGAGTGATGCTTAAAGACATAAAAGAAGCGGGTCCCTAGGCTAGTGGTGCCATCTCTGCTATCTGGCCCCTTCTCCCATCTGTCCTACCATCAGCCCTCGGGAAATTCTTGGGTTGAGGGCTGCTGGTTATGTTAAGTCTCCTTATCTCCACTATTCTCCTTTTCTCCTCAGCTAGCACGTATTCCTCCACTATAACATTTAACTTGTCCTAGCACTGATTATCCTGTTATTTCTTACTTATCTTGATTCCACTTATACTTGCTCATATCAACAGTTATTCCACTGTTCATGATACTTGTTATACCTACACTGTCACCTGCCTCATGATACGATAACTGATCACGATCATGTACTCCACTAATTATACTGTTATTTGTTACTTATCCTGATTCCACTTATACTTGCTCATATCAACAGTTATTCCACTCTTCATGATACTTGTTATACCTACACTGTGACCTGCCTCATGATACGATAACCGATCACGATCATCTACTCCACTAATTATCCTGTTATTTGTTACTTATCCTCATTCCACTTATACTTGCTCATATCAACAGTTATTCCACTGTTCATGTTACTTGTTATACTTACACTGTGACCTGCCTCACGATACGATAACCGATCACGATCATGTACTCCACTTGCTCGACCTGCCTGCAGGTTATGTAAATTAAATTTGTTTAAATCACTTACTCTTTTGCTCTTGTTTGTCCACGTGCGTAAATTATGGTGGCATGAAAATGGTTGTTATTAGGTCACTTGAAATAAAACACTATGGATCTTATAAAGAACATGTTTTAGGTTAAATAGTAAACTGTATTTATAGTGCGGTTGCTGTGTAGTGCATGGTGCTATTTGGGCAATAATTAAGGGTGAGTTCTTAAATATCAAAATTATAGTGAAGGAGTGACTCTGCTAGGCAGGGTTAAACCTGCACCATTCATACTTCAGCACCTATATAAGATGGCGTACATCCAACTGATTTTTCACCGGAACAGAGACAATAACGACAACAAATCATAGCCTCCGCCCCTGAACCTATATATACCCAAGAGGCGTGATCCCAACCTCTTCTGTTCCATGTATTTCTACAACAGACACAAAAGGCCGGTGTGTGAGACATACACAATTTAACAGCATAACCCATGTAGTTAAATGAATACAGATTCCCCTCAAATTGCGATAAAAAATTGAGTATTGGTACTCATTACCGATTAATTGATAAGCAATTAAGTGGATTATCCTAAAGTCTAAAACTAACAAAAATCCATTTTCTTAACGGTGGACTATCAAATAAGGGATGGCACCATGGTGCAATATCCTACTCAGTCACATTACTCTGGCACTAAGTAAATCAGTCCTCGCTTGTCATAATAACACAGTGCCAGGCAACGTAGCTAAAGCCTAGTAAAGGTATCAGCTTTACAGCAGAGGCCTGTGAGTGTGAGAACTTGTTTATGGATAAGAATTTCCATAACTTAATAAATAAAAGTAAATGTCAAACTCCAAACTCTGCGGAGACAGCCAATCACAACCATCAGTAATGTATTATGAATATCTGCCCACATTTTGTTAATTCATACAGACTCTTAGAAATCGATTAAGTTAATTGATGGTTTCCTTGAAAGAGAGCATGCAATAATGATTCGATGCAGCCACACCCTGAGGCCCATGACTAAGGCATACAAATGATATATATACATATATAAATATATATATATATGTATATCTAAGCTAAACTACCAATCAACCAAATGATTAATAGTGTCGGAATGTAGAAGAATGGAGATACAGCCATTGGCGGGGTGGAGTGTACTTGTTAACGGCTCGTTAGGTTTATTACAAGACGGTTTCCTCAGGCGATGTGACAGTTGGACCAGGTTGGGGTGGGGTCCCACGTCCAGTTGTCCTCATTCATATATACTACTGATGGCTGTGATTGGCCATCTTCGCCAAGTTTGGAGTTTGATATTTACTTTTATTTAGTAAACTATGTAAATCCTTATCCATAATTGAGTTCTCGCAGGCCTCTGATGCCAAGTTGATACATTTAGCTGCTAACTTGACTGGTGCTCGGTGTTATTAGGACAAGTGAGGACTTGTTTGAATGCTTGGAATATCATGGCAAGAGGATCGAACTAATTAATGGAAGTGTTTGAGAGGAAGTTGGGAAACATATAAGCCGAACTTCACAGGTTTACAGTGTACAACTGCATCACATTGGTCACATTGCTAGAATCTAGTAGAAAGGAGGATGACAGTATGAAGAAAACCATAATGATTGGTATGATAGATAGCAGCCGACATAGAGGACGACCTCAAACTCAATGGTTTGACAGTGTAAAGCAGCTCTCTGGTATAAGAAGGATGCCCATACTAATGCATACCTGCCAACTTTTGTTAAACGAAAATCCTAATAATAGAAATCCATCCGAGCGAAGGGAGGCGCGCAAGCGTTCTAGGGGGGGTCCGGGGGCATGCCCCCCTGGAAAAATAGATAAAAAATGGTGCACTCTGGTGCATTTTCAGAGACATTTTAGGCACATTATTAAAGAAATTAATTTGATTTTGAAAAAGCGGAATAATATGTTTATAATTCGTAGGGCGGAATGAGAATAAAAAAATCGTAATTATTCCGCCAAAATCGTAATAGTTGGCAGGTATGCTAATGGAGCAGGCGGGGGATTGCAGAATGCTGCCAATGAACAGTCATGAATATGCCCGATTGGATGAACATGTCCTAGCCGACCGCTATATGATATGAATGAGTGAGATAATGCACCATGGTGCCAGTAACAGTGTGTCTCAGTAGGACATCACTATAAAGTCACCATGGTTGTGAACTCGCACAAACATCATAAAAGCGGGCATCAGGGCACACTGCTACAAGTCATCACATTGAATGTTGGTAGGGCATAAAACTCCAACCAACCTGATGCCGTACACGCATCTCCCATCTAAATTCCTGTGTGTAAACATGCATATCACTACTTGTCGTAGTGTGTTTTCTGCGCAAGTCAGCACAGATATGCTGCGAATTGATAGAATCATCCTCCTACTAGTCCTAAGCCGTGTTCACACGGACAAAATGTGAGGCGTATCACACAAATCGAATCAGGTGAGGCGAATTAGGCGCCCGTTCACACGGACACTGCGTGAGGCGGAAGTGGATATCTGCGCATGAGCAAGTCCAGCCTAACCAGCGCCATTTTGGGTTCGACGATGCCGGCACCAGAGAGTGTGGGTTCGACCTAGATATGTATTTAATGATTCGCATTGGTTTGGAACGGTCAAAACTTCTGCTGGGCAGTGAAACCCTAAAAATAAATGATAACAAAAATATCTGTGCACCTCTAGCAGGATCATAGAGCAAATTATACAATATATGCTTTTGATTGACCGGAAAGTCAACAAAGTGAGCTCTCGACTGCGCATGCATGTGAGGTGCTTAATCCGCCTCAGTGCGTCCACACGGACAAAATTATCCGCATCACAGGAATCGATTCACGTAGACTACCTCGCTTAGGTGGTTTACACGATCCGCATCACGTGAGTCGAATCAGCCCTAATCCGCCTCAGACGTGCGTTCAGACGACAAATGTGAGGCGAACTATACAAGTCGCTTTCTACGAATCGATTTACATTGTCTGTGTGAACAGGGCTCTAGACCGACAGCTGTTCGATTTTTAAGGTTCGAATACAGGTTGAGTCAAACCAATGATTTAAAAATTTATACTTGTCGCTTCCTAGCCTGGCGCTCAGCATTATTAGCATAGTGCAAGGACTGGTTGGCTCAGTGTCAGGATAATGTGACTGAGTGGGATATCAGGTCATGCTGCTGCTGGCCTGGTTTCCCAGTGGGGAAGCACTATAAAGTCGCCATGAGTGTGCACTGTCACAAGTCGGTACCCATCCTGATATGACCTTAGATGTTGCTAGGACATAAAACAACAACAAAGAAACAAACATTGAATTTTAATGTATTACGCATGTCCCAAAACGCACAAGTTCATTTTGTAATTGAATCTCTGCTTCATACAGTAGCACCCATATGAGGTCAACAAATCCTTGCCAGGTGAAAACAGTTTTTCAATATATGATCTGGTGTGTCTCATTCGACCACCCCTCCGAGAGGATGCATGCTATATGAGGAGAACATTGGTCTGGATGCAGATATGTCCGTTCAAGACAGTACTACTTAAGATAGGTTAGCCGACTGGCTAAATTGATGCTATCCACTAGTGTAATCGCATTCCTTCATGCTTCTTCGACGGATGGCAGGAGTTTTGGAGGTGGTAATCAGTCCGCATCCATACAGAGGGTTTCTGAAGAAATGCAAATATAATAAAAGATGACCTTGAGATGGAGTCCTCACTTATGCGAGCTCATCATGGTTCAGCTTCCTTGCAGGCAGTGAATCAGGAGAGTGTGTTGCCATTCTACAACATTACAAGCTGTATTTTTGTTACTAGTATACCCACTATCAGCATGCCAGTATAATAATAGCAGTAACATTACTACTCTTTGCATAGACCTTATTTCTCTACCTGTATGCGTCTTATTAAATTAACAGGGAGCGGGACGTAGCTCAGGCGGTAGACTGCATACCTCTGACGGTGTGGGTCATCCGATCGATCCTACTCAGTGCACCCATTTGCAGTTTGTGCTACTTTGCGTCCACAACTGGTTCATCAATGTGTTGTCCTGTATGCGGGAAAGTGCATATAAAAGACCCCTTGCTGCTTCTCGGAAAGAGTAGCATATATGGCGGCAGCAGGTTTCCTCCAAAGAAATATGTCAGAATGACCATATGTTTGACCTCCAATAGCCGATGATAGAAATCAATGTGCTCTAGAGGTGTCATTAAATAAGCCAAGCTTTACGTTTTACTTATTAAATTAACAATCTGTTTAGTTTTGTTCGGATGTAAAAACCGAAAAATGCCATCTGTGAAGAAATTAAACCATGACTATCCTGTTTGAGCTGAAGCTGCCATCATTCTGATAATCAAAATATTTTTTGTTTACAGAAGTTGCCAAATCCCCTATATAATTCCACACTCAATATGAAATTGATAGACTTAAACTGGAAAGCACAACAGTAAATTCTATTTGACAGAAAACAACTAAAATGGATTTGTCGGTTTTTACGCCTGAGCCCTTCATTTATAGTTTCATGAATCATTACGTTGACGATATCAAACATAAGCTGATATCAAAGCATGAACCGCGTCCCAAATTAGAGGTCGCAGTCATAATTGTCCTGACACAGAAGGAGCCATTACACTATTAGGCCTTCTCTCTCTTCCCACATCACACACGCGTTCGTCAGGCCGGCATTTAAGCACTTCGGCTCGACTAATTACATCACATGTCAAACCAGCACCTAATTAGTTCAAGCCTATTTATAGCTTCAGTGATCTTGGGGAGGTGCCCTCGGGTATGTGTAAAAGTGAGTGAGTAATTGGTCTCTTATTTTCTTGCAACATTTGAGGTCATATCAGGATAGTTGTGGTGTTCTCTGTGGTGGAGTGGTTAGAGTGCCCCCACCTCTGCCAATTTGGATTTCCACTGCTGTGTATAACTTACATCATCATCAAAGGCCAGTTGCTCTCATACCATGTCTATATGGTGTGGGAGGTTAAAAATCCCTTGAGTTGGTAAACGTGTAGGCTCAGGCTTTCTATCGACAAACTGTCTAATGGTGAAAACAAGTCTATTCAGAGTTATCCATGATAGGCAGTATAAATCTTCAAGAAAAAAATACTTTAAAAAGGAGGATAATGTAGCAACTTGTAACAGTGGATACTCTTTGGGATTTTCTAGTGCTACTTCATTGGCACCATGCCTCGATATAACATTCAATTATATTATCCTGATACTTGACAAATCGTTGTGTTATCCTGTTAATACTGAGTGCATGGTTACTGTCGTCGTAGGGATGAAAATGGGAAACATTGCGCCTAGAGTGGAAATCGAACCCACATCTCTTGCAGTCCTAGTGTGCTAAGCATTACATCACCTAGGCTCCCCGATGTCACCACCCTATCCAGACCTACCTGTCTATGTGGCTCCTTACTTGAGGTCAGTGAAGACTACTACACTCGTCCCACTGCAATGTTAAGTCTTTTAAATGGTTTATGCCCATAAATCGTGTTAATGTTTACAATTGCATATAAACAGACAGTGCACTTGCATGGACATATACAGAGTCGGTTCAACCACTACATCACGTAGATTGTACAGGATTCAGTTCATGGCAACCAGGTTCATGGGGGGTGATGGAAATTGGAAATATTGCCCCTAGAGCAGGAATCGAATCCACATCCTGGGCTAGTGTGCTAACCATTACATCACATAGGCTCCCTAATGTCATGCCTACCTATCTATGTGGCTCATTCCTTTAGAGGTCAGTGCTGACTACTACAGTACCAACAAATATCAACTGCTGTAAGCTCAGGACTACAATCAAGATTTCCCCTAGGAAGTCAGCGCTTGACTTACATCCCCATCACCACAAAGTAGTTCACAAAACATCCTACCCCGTCCTAAAAAAAAATCGTAAAACAGGCTGTGGCCGGGGTAGAACGTGTTACACTCCCATCACACCAAAGTAGTTCTCAAAACGTCTTACCACGTCCTAAACAAAATCATAAAAAGGGCTGTGGTCAGGCCAGAACGTGTAACTTTGGCCAAATAATGTCTAAATACGATGCTAGTTCATTCATAAGTGGTCGAGTTGGTGCTGTCTGCGAACAGGATGAACAATCTACAAACGGACCCGGTTGGTATGCACACATACTGCAATTGATGCCCGACTGAACCACGTCGTAACACGTCCCTAGTAGGATCGAAGTACAGCAATTCCGTTTGTAGTACGTCCATCTCATTTTAAGTACGTTGTCACTCCGTCTAATTGCAGAACGGGATGGCTGCCAGTGCCAGAAAATGTTGATCACGCTCGAAGGTCTGGAGCACCCTTCCGTCCAATCCCGCCCATGCAGTTCGTAGAAAAACCTGTAAAATGTTGCTACTACGTCCACTCCGTTCGCACACAGTTTGAGCCCGTTCTGCAACATTTTCAACAACGTAGTGAGAAATACTTTGGTGTGATGGGGGTGTTAGTCAGCTAGCCAGTCCGTTTTCAATGGCAGTACAACTTTTGCAACAATCAGACAACGTACCCTTCCATATTTGCGCTATAAATGCTCTACATGCTATACCTATCCAGTTCGCATCAATCATTTGCTTACCATTGTGTTCACAATGAAACATGCAAGCAACATCCAAGTACGACAAAACAACAAAACTGGACCATGACGTTTATTTCCCCGTTTCTTCACCAGGCGGTGCCACCAGTGGGGCGTGATGTGACCGGTGGTGCCACATGGCGGCCATGACGCTGTCAGGACGCTGGTGCCCGGATGTGGCTCCTTATCGCGGGCCGCCTCGGCTGCTGTTGCTGGTTCTGCTGGTGGCGGCGGGTCTTCTGTTTGGAATGTTCGGTAAGTGTAACTACTCAGTGCATAAAGACGTCTCTTCTCCTTGTCTCCTACCAGACGTGGTGGCCGAATGAGTTGAGCATCTGTATCACGTTTGGGTAGATCATCGGATTCGATCCCATGGATTCGAACACTGGTCACCGTCAAGTCAAGCCAATGACTTAAATATGTATGAGTCAGCCTCACGAAAACGGGCCAATCGGTGGTCAAGTGAAGATGTCGGCATCGCAATTCTTAAAAGTGTAGTGCATTTCTTTGTTTCATATTCAATTATACTAGAAAGAAATCAGGTTGTTTTATTTTCTCGACCTTTACATTCAGGATAAATTTAATGACTTTCTAACACCTCTGTAAATGCTAAATCCTAATTATCCTGATCGACGCCGACATCAAATGATCGACGCTGACAACTTTAATAGATGTCGGCATCGCAATTCTTAAAGTCTCATACATTTCTTTGTTTTATATTATATTATCCTAGAAACAAATCAGGTTGTTGTACTTTCTCGACCTTTACATTCAGGATAAATTTAAAGGCTTTCCAACACCTATGTCAATGCTAAATTATAATTATACCGATCGACGCAGACATCCAAGGTCGACGCCGACAAAATCCACCAATTGGCCTCTTTTCGTGATCCTGACCCGTATACTTATCGCTTCCTAGCCAGGAGCTCGGCATTATTAGGATAGGTCAGGACAATGTGACTGAGTGGGATATCAGGTCATGATGCTGGTGGTCTGGTCTCCCAGTGGGGCAGCACGACAAAGTCACCAAGAGGGTGCACTCTCACAAGTCAGTACTCATCCTGATATGATCTTAGATGTTGCCAGGAGGTAAAACTCCAACAAGCAACCAAATCTCCTTGTCTGCTGTGCTCCCATTCAAGCAGGATGGTTTTCTGTTCTGTTCCATGTTCCTCAGACCGGATTCTTTAAAGCTGCATAGTCCAATAAAAGCATCACATTTTCATTTGCCTAGATTTGATCCTAGATGTCCAACTGAGACAAGGTTGCACCTATTAGCCATTAGGTGCTACATCAAAGGGAATACTAAGTCCATGCTTAACCTCCTACTATTGAAGCATGTGGTGTCAGAATTTGTACATGCACCCCAAATTAATGTGGCATGTTTTCATTAAATTCTCTCCAAAAATATTACTTCAAAGTATAAAGTAAGACAGCTCTTAATAGACCCCTTTCAATGTTTGCAAACATTGTGTATGCGCACGCAGCTTGGCTGCAGAACGAATGCATACTGCCACTGAGTTTGCCAGTACGCGCAGTGCAAAACGTTTATTTTATTCAAAATTAATAGAAATCCAGAACCCTAACCATATAAATTTCATATAATCTATTCGTTGAATATGTTTTCTATATGTGCTCCAAGCAGTTTGTTTCTAGGTGGTGTGGTTTTAGAGATATTTCACTTTTTCTGTATGAAGATTACTCACCCCCATTGACAATGCATTCAGTTTGCCGTACACGCAGTGCAAATCGTCAGTTTTATTCAAAATTAATAGAAATCCAGAACCCTAACCTTATAAATTCAATATAATCTATTCGTTGAATGTGTTTTCTATATGTGTACCAAATGGTTTGTTTCTAGGTCATGTGGGTTTAGAGATATTTAACTTTTTCTGTATTCTCTCTGTCGGCATGTCGTCACAGCCCCAGAAACTAGCCCGCGAAGGGTAAATGCCACATTGATTTGTGCTGCAACAATGCTATGTCTGTGCAGAGCATTTATTTTTGCAAAATAAATTTTAAAGCTTTCATTAAGTCGATTAAAAATATCTTAATGCGCGATTGAAGAGGAAGATCTGAAGTATTTAATTTAACTTAAGGGCAATTTTCTCTGAAAGTATTAAAAACAGAGATAATGGTGAAAGTTGGGATATTCTGAGTGTCAGTGCCAGTGGTAGCCTTACCATATCATGACCTCAAAAACTATTTTCGCAGTTTGCTGGTACGCGCAGTGCAAAACGTAAGTTTTATTCAGAATTAATAGAAATCCAGAACCCTAACCGTATCAATTTAATATAATCCTTTTGGTAAACATGTTTTCTATGTGTATTCCAATCAGTTTGTTTCTAGGTGGTGGGGTTTTAGAGATATTTAACTTTTTCTGTATGAAGATTGCTCATGGCCATTGACCATGCATTGAGTTTGCTGATACGCGCAGTGAAACAAGTCAATTTTATTCAAAATTAATAGAAATGCAGACACCTAACCTTATAAATTTAATATAATCTCCTCGTTGAACATGTTTTCTATATCTCTTCCAATCGGTTTGTGGCTAGGTGGTGTGGTTTTAGAGATATTTCACCGTTTCTCTATGAAGATTGCTCATAGCCATTGAGTTTGCAGTGTGACAGGATGTTGTCCTGCAGCCAAGCAGCATGCGCACTGACATAAATACACGTGCTGACGTCATATGAAATTGGTCAATAATAAACCCAATATATTTATCTTCTTTTTTTTAAATGTCAGAAACTGAAAAGCATCGGAGTATCCAACTTGAATATGTAGTACACCATATACTTAATTACCGGACACGGTGGCCGAATCGGTAGAGCGTGGTCCTCGCGTGCGGGAGATCGGGAGTTCGGTTCCCAGTCGAGTCATAAAATTGATACTTGTTGCTTCCTAGCCAGGTGCTCGGCATTAATATGGTAAAGAAAGGACTGGTTGGCTCAGTGTCAGGATAATCTGACTGAGTGGGATATTGGGTCATGGCAGCTGGGGCCTGATTTCCCAGCTGGGCAGCACTACAAAGTCACCATGAGTGCACACAGTCACAAGTCGGTACCCATTGTAAGATGACCTTAGATGTTGCCAGGACGTAAAACTCCAACAACCAATCAACCATATACCTAACCATTCAGTGGTGTACTATCTGAGTGGAGGCTCGAACATAGACCTGAGTCACGCCCACTGTCTTAGTGTCAGTAAGCCACAATTACAGACACAGTCTCTGTAAGAGGCCACGATCGCCCCCCCCCCCTCCCCACCCCTGGCCTCCCTGCCCCTGTCATTTTTCAACCGCATTTCCACTGCGATCTTCACGTACAACTCATTACCATAACACCCCAAGCCTGGCGCTCACGAGCCGACGTCAGAGACTGATTATCGGTGGTCGGCAGTCGGTGATACTGACAGCGTCCCTTTCAAAGACAGCATTCAGTCTCCGATGTCGACAAGTATCCACCGGGCTTTACAATCACCAAGTATTGTTATTCACGGTGGCAGTAATCAACTTCCTCCCAAAGGCCCGTCAGTTTAACCAATTAGTCTGGTTTATTCTCGCTCAATAGGTAGAGTTGGGGCGTGGGGTTGTGGGGGGTGGGGGTAATTTTACGATCCCCCGATTGGAGCATATGCTCCTCGCGACAATGGTGACGTTTAGAGGTGACAAGAGAAATGGAAATTGCGTTAAATAACAACCCACCCACCGCCACACACACACATACCTCTCCATGTACCCTGTGATGTTGGTAGGACCACTTTTTCACTTTTACTCCCCCCTCCATTTGGTTGCTGATGCGGAGATCCTGTTTTTTTGTAGCGCTAACTGAGTGATACACCCCCCGCCCCCCTCATCACCACCACCACCGCCATCACCATCACGACGGCCATGACAGTAGTTAGTGACTACATAAACAGCACTGTGATCTACTGTGATCTACTGTGATCTACTGTAATCTACTGTGATCTACTGTGATCTACTGTGATATGTGCGTGTCTGGTGCGTCTTTAAGTACAAGCGGACCAGACGGGACGGCCGAATGAGTTAGAGCACCCGTCTCCTGTGTTGGTAGATCGTGGGGTCGCGGGCTCGAACCCTGGTCGAGTCAAACCAATGACTTTAAAATGTATCCTTGTCGCTTCCTAGCCAGCCGCTCTGCATTATTAGGAGAGGTCAAGGACTGGTTAGCTCAGTGCCAGGATAATGTGACTGAGTGGGATATCAGGTCATGGTGCTGGCAGCCTGGTCTCCCAGTGTGGCAGCACTATAAAATCGCCATGAGTGCGTACTCTCACAAGTCGGTACCCGTCCTGATATGACCTTAGATGTTGCTAGGATGTAAAACAACAAACAAACAAAACAATTAAGTAGAAGCGTCTTGCCTGTAGTAAGCTGTCTGCACCCTTCGACAGTCGTGGCAAGCTGTCCAACGGTCTGGCAAAATTGAGATGGCTCGGCCGTCGTATACTTCACAGGATATGGAGAAAGGCAGTTTTCTATCATTACGCACAGATGGGCGCAAAAACCAAGGTGTCACTCTCATGTTTTTTTGTTGGGGGGGTGGGGGGGGAGTGCGGTGTTTCTTTCGGAACTTAGATATTTGTGCACTTATTGAGTATGTGTTCCTACATAGAATAACATTCTACACCAATTTCAAGTTGTATAGTCCGATGGTTTTGAGTTTCTGCCATTTTCTTAGATAAATATATTATGTTGATCGGTATAATCTACCTTACTTTAGTTTGAAGTAACTTATATTTTAACTGGATACCTTTTCATATATTTGAAGTGCAAATATGCTACATTAATTTTAGCAAGCATGCCAAAGTTCTGGCACAATAAACTTCTGCAGTGACACATTCTATTAAATGTCCTCACTATTCCCTTCTGTGTGGCAACAAATGTTTTGATAAGTGCACCAGCATCTAAATTTGATATGTAGAAACAAATCTTAATACATAGCAAAATTACTAGACACCTTGCAATTTGCCAGCATATCTGGCCCGGGTCCATCGGTTAGGATTCAGTTGTCGGTGTGGCATTGCACCTGCAATATTTCTCCATGTGTCGCGCGTGCGGGAGGTCGGGAGTTTGGTTCCCGGTCGACTCAAACCAATAACTTATAAACTTGACACTAGCCGCTTCCTAGGCTTTGACATTTTGATGTTTTTATCGGACCATGCAGCTTTAATAGAACCTGTTATTGCTAAAGAATTCGCATGTGCTTGTCAACATTAATGTGGCATGTTCTCACTTCGAATATCTCCGAAGTCAGACATTTAAATTAAAAGTTATTTCAAAATGAAGTATGGTAGATTATAATAATACATATTTATCTTTTTTAACAAAAAAAAAACGGATAGAAACTCAAAACCTTTAATCGACGAATATACCAAACAAACCTACATTTTTCACACTCACAGACAAGGCCGGGGCGGAGACGCCGGTGACGGCGGTGCGCCCCCTGGATTGCACCCCGGGGTTCACCTACCGGCCCGTGTTCGACCTGTGCCTGCGTTGTCGGCAGGGAACCTACAAAAACGTATCGGGCGCCCAGCCCTGCGTCTACTGCCCCAAGGACGCCGACGGCCGCAACGGCACGACGCACGGCGACGGAGCCGTCTATCGCCACGACTGCTACTTTGTAGGACTTGTCTTACTACTTATCAAATTCTGCTTCTTTTTTTTCTTTTTTTACTTGAACATTTATACTGCCTATTATGGATAAGCCTGAATAGACTTGTTTTCACCATTAGACAGTTTGTCGATAGAAGGCCCGAGCCTACACTTTTACTGACCCTAGGGATTTTTAACCTCCCACACCACATAGACATGGTATGAGAGCAACTGGCCTTTGATGATGCTGTAAGTTATCCACAGCGGTGGAAATCCAAATTGGCAGAGGTGGGGGCACGGTGAATCGAACCACCGACCTTCAGATTAGGAGTCTGACCTAGAAAAAAGTCAGACACTCTAACCACTCCGCCACAAAGAACATCACCTGGTTTCTGTTTCTGGTCTTTTTCTCTTTTTCTTTTTCTTTTAATTGACTTGTTTTTTTTGTCTCTCCTTTTGTTCCTTCCTTTTGTTCCTTCCTTCTATTCATCCCTTCTCCCCGCCCCCCTTTTCCGTTTTCGTTGTTTTCTTTTACTTATATTGTTTTTCTTATATTGTTTTTCTTATATTGTCTTTCCTATATTGTTTTTCTAATATTGTTTTTCTTATATTCTTTTTCTTATATTCCTTTTCTTATTTAATTTTTCTTCTTTTCTTTTTCTTCTTTTCTTTTTCTTCTTTTCTTTTCTTCTTTTCTTTTCATATTTTCTATTTATTATTTTCTTTCCTTTATTTTTTTTCTTTTCTTTTCTTAGTTTTCCTTTTCTTATTTTCGTTCGTCATAAACCCTCTTTTTTGTCTATTTCCCCTTGTATTTGACGAGAGCCAGCATTCAAACATACTCCGTTCTGAATCTATTCCAGTTGGCGATGTTCCATCCATAACGCATGCCCATTGTGTTACCCAATGCGTTATCCATAAGGCACCATCAGGCCGTGTGTGTATGTATGTATGTATGTATGTATGTATGTGTATATGTGCTGTATAGGCAATTATATGAGTATAGTTATCGGGAAACCGATTATCTATGAGCTGTCTCCTCAGTTCATCTTATCTGACACTCTACCAGTCTTCTACTGGTTGTTCCATATTAACTTACACTCCCCCAGTCATCTACTGGTCAGGCCTTCTGCCTCGCCTGGTGGCGCCACCTTGCTGCGCCCTCCTCGCCTGGCACATGCCTCACACCTGTACCACTCGCTAAAGAAAAAAGCTCTATAATCTACCATGGGAATATAAACAAATACACTACTACTATCAGTTCTTTGGCGGATTATGTAACTTTAATACCAAGCAAAATAAAACTAATTTACATTAAATATGGCATGGCAAGTATATTATAGTGCGCATAGTCACAAGTCGTCGCCAGTCTTGATTTGAACTTAGATGTTGTTAGGACCTACAACCCAATAAACCAACCAAACAATATTTCATTTGTACCTGTACACATGTGCTCATGGATGCCTCTGTTTGCAGCGGCCCTACATGAAGGGCTTCTCCCCGCACTTCGGGCCCCTGGCGGGCGGCACGGGAGTCACCATCCAGATGGGCTACCTCAAGAACCACACCCTGGTGCGCGCGCGCTTCCACAACGCCGTCACCAACAACTGTACCAGGTGCGTCTCCCAGCCTCCCACTGCCTCCCCCTCCTCCATCCACCTCACCGTCCCACCTCCTCCATCCACCTCACTGACCCTCGACCTCACTCCTCATTGCTCCTCCATATCCACCACCTCCTCTACCTCCTGTACCTCCTCCACGTCACTGACCCTTCAGCCCACTGCCCCTCCACCTCCTCCTCTACCTCCTCTACCTCATCCACCTCACTGACCCTTCACCTCACCACCCTCACTGCTCCTCCACATCCACCACCTCCTCTACCTCCTGTACCTCATCCACCTCACTGCTCGCCACCTCCTCCATCCACCTCACTGTCCCTCCACCTCCTCCATCCACCTCACTGCCCCTCCACCTGCACCACCTCCCCTACCTCATCTACCTCCTCCACCTCACTTACCCTCTACCTCACTGCCCCTCCACCATCCCCTCTAGCTCCTCTACCTCATCCACATCACTGACCCTCTACCTCACTGCCCTCCACTGCCCCTCCACCTATACCACCTAATCTATCTCCTCTATCTCATCCACCTCACTGACCCTCCACCTCCTCCACCTGTATGTGTGTTCTCTACCTTTTCCACCTCACTGACCCTCCAGCTTTTCCACCTCCTTCTACATATCTCCGTCTCCCCACCTCCCCACCTCCTCACATCCCCAGTCTCCCACCTTCTCAAATCTAACCTCCCCACCATCGTACATCCCCACCTCCTGCCTCTCCGCCATCCCACCTCTCCACCTCTCCGCCATTCCACCTCTCCGCCATTCCACCTCTCAGTCATTCCACCTCTCCACCTCTCCACCTCCCCACCTCCCCACCTCTCCACCTCACCACCTCACCACCTCCCCACCCCCACCTCCCCACCTCCGCAACTCCTCACTTCCCCACATCCCCACCTCCCCACATCCCCATCTCCCCACCTCCACACCTCCCCACCTCCCAACCTTTTTGTCTTTGTTTTGTGAGTTTTATACGTTTATTTTGTTCAGTTACGTTTGTTTATGTGTATGTGGGGCTTTTGTGTGTGGATTTTCCGTTTATTTATTGTGTAGCGTCATTCTGTGTGCGTGGTTGTTGTGGATTTCACTTGTGTTGTACTTCTCAATCAGTTGTGTATGTTTGTCTTCTGGATGTGGTTGTTGCAGGTTTTCCTGTCCTATGTGTTTGTTGATCAAGTGCTCGTGCGTGTCCTGTGGTTGTGTATTTTCTTTCTTCTTTACATTCCCATTTCTTTGTATATTTACTGAGTTTCTCTCGTTTTGTACCCCATCATCAAACGAATATCCATTTGAATACAGGCGTCAATGAAACCATTCATATCCATGGAAATAAAATATAATTTTGTATTCTACTTTCACATGCTGTAAATTGGATGTTAATATAATTTTATTAAAATAATTAAATGAAATAACACATGATCATGATGAACACCTATTTTTCTTCTCTTCTTGGATCCCCTTAATACATAGCAAAGTTACTAGACATCTTGCAATTTGCCAGCATACCTGGCCCGTGTCCATGGGTTAGGATTCAGTTGTCAGTGTGGCATTGCACCTGGCATTTCTCCAAGTATGTTGCGGGCGGAAGGTCAGGAGTTTGGTTCCCGGTCTAGTCAAACCAATGACTTATAAACATGATACTTGCTGCTTCCTAGCTTGGCGCCTGGCATTAATAGGATAGGGCAAGGACTGGTTAGCTCAGTGTCGGGATAATGTGACTGAGTGGGATATCGGGTCATGGTATTGGTGGCATGATTTCCCATAGGGGCAGCACTATAAATTCGCCATGAGTGCGCACTTTCACAAGTCAGTACCTGTCCTGATATGACCTTGGATGTTGCCAGAACGTAAAACTCCAACAAACAACCAACCATGTGTCTACTTGTGTGTATACTCACCACCACACCCATGTGTAATGGATCTGTGTAACCTCTGCAGCACCCAGGTTATTTGTCACAGACTAGGGTGTGTATGGCCTTATTCAAATTTTATACACTCGAAACATATCATTTCAGACCCTCTTGCTCTTAAATCTTCGTGGAACTGTAATACATATTGATTATGCTGGAATCAGCCAGTTTCCAGGCAGACTATATATTCTGATGCTCCGCGAGATTTCAAACAGCTTGGCTTCTTCTTGACTGTGGTAGTATTAGACACAATTGTACATATATATGTCACTTAATACGCCTGACTTCGCATTTGCTTTAGCTTTTTATGCTAATTGGCTTAAAGTTGCATAGTCTAGAGGTTTTTAGTTTCTGCAATCTTCTGAGATAAATACCCTAGATTGATCATTACAATCTGCTTTTTTTCAAGTTGAAGTAACTTTGAGTTAAAATGGCCAACTTTGGAGATATTTTATATGACATGCCAAAGTAATTTTGGCAAGCACGTCAAAAGTCTGACAGCAAAGGCTTATGCAGTAACCAATTCTACTAAATTGACTCAGTATGCCCTTCTATCTTCACAATAAGTGCTAGATAAGTGTGCCAATATCTATGTTAGTTATGTAGAATCAAACTCAGGTGAGTGTTTTGGTTTTGGAAAATGTGATGCTCATCGGACTATGCAGCTTTACACTTCAAAGACAATATATGTGTATTACTCTCCAGGAGTAAAGCAAAAGCATTGCCTCCGTAAAGCACCAGATATCTGATGCCTAAGATCCCATTTTCATATAAGATAGCAAATACCATCAGTAAATGCATCCCTTGCACTTATTGACGTCTGTACTGAGTTTGGCTTCAATTGTTGCATCATAATGGTTTCATTTAAATTTAATAATAAAAAGGCGTTGCTCAGTATATCGTACCACACACCTACATAAACTTGTGTTGTTTCACAAAGATGAAGAATACGTAAATTTTACAGTGATTTGGTCTTAAATTATGATGCCCGATGGCCACTAAGATATTAATACAAACAAGGAAGCGTATTCTTCAGTGTTATGTGTGGTCAACTCTAATGTATGGGGCTGAGACATGGACAATCTCTAAGAAAATGTACAGATGTTTAGCAGCATTTGAGATGTGGACTTATCGAAGGATGATGAAAATATCATGGACAAAGATCACCAATAAAGAAGTTCTTAGAAAAATTAAAAGTAAGAAAAGCTTGTTTGCCACTATACAGACAAAGAAACTTATTTATTTTGGCCACATCATTCGTCAGAGTTCAATATACCGTACATTGTTGGAAGGGAAGGTGAATGGCAGCAGACGGAGAGGGAGACCAAGAACATCATGGTTTACAAATATTTCACAGTGGACAGGCTTGAATTATTCACAGTCTATCAGAACAGCACACCATCCGGACAAGTGGAGAACCATTGCATCCAACCCTCGACTAGAGGACAGAACTATTGATTGATTGATTGATGGCCACTACCCGATATGTGGGGTGTATGAAATCCCATGATCCGGGGAAATAGATCTTATTCCAAGTAAGCTGGCCTATGACTGATATCCAGGACATCGATATATTAGTTATTACTGATAATCGAAGCTTAAGAGAATTAGTAATTTACTTTGAAGCAGTTTCTTTTTGCCGATCCTGGAGTTTAAATGATGTTAGCTGTATGTTGCTAGCATAGTCACGTGGTATGGACAGTAACATGTTTTCTTTAAGGATACATATAACACCTTAGCACTGTTGTTATTGATGTTAGTTTTTGCATTATTTTCAATGTTATCATTAATTCAAAAACCGACGGAGGATGTTGTAGAGACAATTGCACCAAGTGCATTCATAAATATTTGCTACTTTTGGGGGATTCGAACCCCAGTTTCGAACCCTTGATGGATGTTAATATTCGTACTTGTCGCCACCTATAGCCTGGAACTCGGCATTGCTAGAATAGGGTGAGGAACAGCGGGATGAGGAAGACTAAATATCTGCGGTTGAATTTTCCGCTGCTTAATCAATGAATGTAGCGCAAATATATATACATATATACATATATATATGTATATATATACATATATAGATAGAATACATATATATATATGTATAAATATATACATATATAGATAGATATATAGATAGATATCTAGATTTTCCCCAAACATGTCTCGTTCATAATGCATTATTTTTTATGTAGACCCGCTAAGGACGACACAAAACCGGGTGTGGATAATACAGTTTATTACTACTACCACTCTGAATACCGTATCTGGCTGGCATAACCGCCGAATCAAATAAACAAAAGTTTTTTCTCGGGTGAGCTGACCGGCGCGCAGGCCGGGTGCGTATCAGGTGGGCGCCGGGCCGGCCGAGCGCCGTGGTTATATACAACTACTGGCATGCCGCCTAGCGAGCAGTGGGCGCATAATGCTTAGCACGGAGCCGGCGCGTTCGAAATGCCCGAATATGACCAGCTCATATATACATTCTTCAATGCCCGCGGGTGCCTACACCAGTATATACACGTATATACTACCTGTAGACCCGCTAAGGATGACACAAAACCGGGTGTGGATAATACAGTTTATTACTACTACCACTCTGAATACCGTATCTGGCTGGCATAACCGCCAATGGCGCACAGCGCCCCCAGCCAACTAATAACTCGACAAGGTCGAAGCGACCCGCATGTCAGCTAGAATCCGCTCAGGGAGAGGAGAAGCAATATATGAAAAGATAGCGTCTGATGACCAATCCCCTCTAGTCCTCAACTCCTCTAATGTAGAGCCCTGCATAGCAAGAAACGTACACCCCCCCATGCGAAGCGAATGACAAGAAAACAATTCCCCCTGGAATCCTGCGCACTCAGCGAAATACTTGATCGCACAATTCAAAGCCCTGTCCTCCAGAGGCTTGAAACCACCGCTAGGTGAGGGTACTTGAAAAGCAGGCAAAGCATCCAAAACCTGGACCTCCCTAAAGTGCCTCTCAGTCCAATAAACTGCACATAACTCTCGATTCATCACTTTAGCCACAGGGATCAATAACTCCCGCTGCCTAAACTGGATAGTTTTAGTCCGCTTCACCGTAATTAACATCCCCCAACTGAAGAATTTAAAATCCTTCCTAGACAGGACGGAGTCCGATCTAGTTAATTGACTCTTTCTTAACAAAGCTCTAAACCCCGTTAATAAGGCAGCGCGAATCGACACATGACCTATACTGCTTGACATAAAGGAGAAAATCAACAATAATTGTCTAGGTAAAAGCGGAGAAGCGCATCTGACTATGCACCCTAACTGTCTCTTCGCTCCACCCAAAACCGTTCTGACTAGATGAGAATTATAATTAATCGGAGGAGACCCCCTTGCTTGGAGAAAATAATTCAATGCTGACAAGTAATTCGTAATGGAACTAAATTTCAACGATCTCGTTAACCAAGTAATATAAAGCCCCACCTGCACATCAGGGCATGGCAGGGGAGGAAATAATCCATGGAATTCGTCCAAAAACGAAAAATACTTCTTAATCTGGGTCGAGCGCGTGGCGCGACTACTTTCCGAGTAGTAGCTCGACTGAAGCAATGACATCTCCCGCCGCAACTCTGACAAGGAAACGGAAAATATAAAGTCAGGCAAACAAATGCCCACAACACAGCACCTTCGCGGAGTCTACTAACCCCACCCTCATCCTGTCATCTCCCACTGTCCAACGACTCAAAGCATCACAAATCACATTCCTGTCACTCGGTACATACACTGAAGTAATTTCGAAATTAAACTCACAAGAAATCCAAAACAATTGTCTTACCCACTCCATTATTAGCTTACTCCTACACCTTCCAGATGCCAAGGCTGCACAAACAGTCATGTTATCTGTGACAAACACTACTGACTTGTCCCTCCACCGTTCTCCCCACCTTGCTGCGGCTGCCATCACGCCCACATCTCACGCACATTAATATGCGCGTCATCGCAAATCTGATCAGAACACGCGTAATGGTGGTGAACCGACGACTCTAAGTCCTGAGACGCGCCTGAGTCAAAAGCTCCAACGCACCAATCGCTTCCGTGAAGCACACCAAATCCAGAGGAAGACGCGTACGTATACACAGACAGGCACTCTGCGTGACTCCCCAATATGCGTGCATGGCCATTGAAACGGTCTACAAACTCTAACCACCAGGCTATCTCCTCCCTAAACGCAGTATTCAATCTAAACTGGTAGTACGGACGCTTCAGTGTCCTAACGGCGTCATAGACCCGACTACAAAACGAACGACCTCCCTTCACCACTGAAGCACAATGCGCTAAACGCCCACCTAGCCTCTCTAAATCCCATCTCGTCACCTTCCGTCTCCCCACAAAGGAGAGCAAATGAGACTTTAATTTCTCCACCTTATCTGCCGGCAGAAACAACTTCATGCGCACCGCATCAATCTCTATGCCCAGGAACCTGGTGCACTGGGACAGAGATAGCATCTTAGGAAAACTAACGAAAAAACCTAACTGTCTAAGAACTCTAACAATAACTAATTGAGAACGAACACACGCGTCCCAAGACCGATCCGCTACAGCGAAATCGTCCAAGTAATTTATCACTCCCAACGCACCCCGCCGTGAACAAGCACGCACTATGAAGTTACTGATCCTTGTAAATACATATGGACTGGAGGACAGGCCCATACACATACGGTTATCGACAAAAAAACGAACACCTGTCCCAAAATCCCACTGCAAACCTTGTCGATCCCTATCGGTTGGATGGATCGAGACTGCTCGATAAGCATTTTTAATGTCCACCACCGCCATGTAGTCCTGTGACGCATACCATCGACCAAGTCGTCGACGCCTAGATAAGAAAATGTCTGACTGACCTTGTCGACGTATGCATTCACAGACCCACACAATGGGCGCGAACAATCTACAACACAACGCAACCCATCCCCCATGGATTTAGGAACACAAAAAATATTGTGAATGCAAGTGGGGGGGAACAGCCACTTCAGAAATATATCCATCGCGTAACTCACATGATATCCGTTCACCAATAAATTCTTCATGGACGTCAGAGCGAACTGCCGTATTAAATACAGTGTAGTCAACAGGACAATCAACATTAATGACCTCAAAACCAAAAACTATACCGCTTAATATATAACTCCAATCAGTGTCATGCGACCCAAACAAAAATAATTTGCAGAACGCACGACACGGGCGCAATTGTGTAAGGTTGCCCACGATGTAATGGGTACAATGACAACTCCCTAGAAAACATGCATTCATCACATGAAAATCAACAGTGGGGAAATCATCATCACGATCATCAATGGCATGAACAACAAAACAATTCAAGTCTACTGTTACAGACAACCAAGTACTCAGTAAATCAGTCCAATTAAGTAAGCAAGTTTGCCAATCAATGTCTGCAATGCCACCTTGAGCATTGTCCATTGTAACGGGGCCAGAGTGCGCGGTGCAACCAACTTGAGTTGCAACGCCCCCCGGCACGTCACGACCAGTCGAGCAATCAATCAGCGGAGAGTGCGTGACCCGACTATCCCGAGCCGCCACGCCCCCCCGACTCGCCTTGACCAATTGAGCAATCAATCAACGGATCCGCCCACCGCCGGTCCTCATCAGCGTCCATCAACTCGCTTCCCTCAACACCGGTGCGCCCGACCCCACATCAATCTTTCCTACATTTATCGCGCCGGTGCGACTTCGCCCCGCACTTGCCACACCAATGGCCAAACCGACATGTCTGTTCGTCCCTCGAACACCCATCCTCACTGTTGAAACCATAACAAGGTCGTACACCCTCTTTCGTGTACTGCTTTGACTCGCTTCCTTTTTTCGACTGACTATAAGTGTTCGTCTTCAGACAATCAAATCCATAGTATCATAGAGTCAGCTCAGAATTCCTCGGGTTAAACGCCGAATAACCATCATCTGCCGCCAAGCGACGAACACCAACGTCATAGTTCACATGCGCAGCATTCACAAATTTTTCAGTTTTAGCTCTACCCGCTACATAAGCGATATGACGAACAAAACGCTTGTAGTCTCTAATGTTTGTATCCTTAGTATGCAGCATCCAGTGACAGTTTGCCTCAATGAGCTCGTAACAATTTAACTTACAAACAATTTTCTTATCTTCTGTGAAGCGTTTTATGGACCACTTACTTCTAAGTCGCCTCTCGCGACTACGCGTCCTGTCTGAGGACGAAGACGACGAACAACTGCGGCGCCTATGGTGCCTACGACGCCTCGAAGGACTCCTGCCCCGTCGTAGCTCCGACTTGCTTGTCTCCAGCACCGGCGTCCTCGACCGCCGGTGTGCGCCTGGCGACCCCGACTCCCGGCGCTTGCCTGACGAGGCGGTGCGGTCCCTGCACGCACCCCCTCCTCTGTCGCCCGACACGCTCCGACAACCGGCACTGGAGACACTCCGACGGCGACTCAACGAACGGCTCCTCCGCCGCCCCCTTGACACGCTCCCTCGCCTGCCGCCCGACCTGCTCCGCCCGCCACCGCTGTCCTGTGATGCACTCCTGTCCGCACCTCCCAACGACATTAATGATAGCTCTCTTTCAATTGCTATAGTCTTCTCTGCTATCACCGCTTTCCTTTTCTTTTTCTCCAAACCCCGCAAACGCTCAAGCAATGACCATTCCTCGTCACTTAGCGGGTCGTCCGAGATGACCGGTACGACCAAACTAGCCTTAGCAGACTCCAACAACTTCTCCGACTTCAATTTTTCCTTTTCCATCATTTCCTCGTTCTGACGCGTAGCACGACGAGTCCGTGCAGGGCGTCGAGTGCACCCGTCGTTAATGGGCGCAGGGTGTATATAGCCACACGGTGCACAAAAGTCCTTCGGCATATGTCTAAAGACAATAGCCGACAAGTGACAGCTACCAACCAATGAAGTGCGTAAGGTGACAGGAGCGGTCGACCGCTGACAGCAGCCGGTGCAGACGGCACAGGCGGTGCAGACAGTGCAGACAGTTTTTTCTCGGGTGAGCTGACCGGCGCGCAGGCAGGGTGCGTATCAGGTGGGTGCCGGGCCGGCCGAGCGCCGTGGTTATATACGACTACTGGCACGCCGCCTAGTGAGCAGCGGGCGCATAATGCTTAGCATGGAGCCGGTGCGTTCGAAACGCCTGAATATGACCAGCTCATATATACATTCGTCAATGCCCGCGGGTGCCTACACCAGTATATACACGTATATACTACCTATAAATTAACAAACTTATTGCTCCATTATATTACCATGCTATGGAATAGAGCAATTATTTGTGCAGCAGTAACACACAGACTATCCCATTAATTGAGTCTACTCATGGGTCATAGTGCAGTCACAATTATGGTAATTGCAGTTCCCTGTGCAAACAGCTAAACGATAATCATGCCTGCTATTGCTTTTTATTTTAGACCATTAACAATAGTGCTTCCTGTCCTACAGCACCCATTAGAGATTGGCTCTACAATTATTATGCTTTATGAGTCAATTAGGCATTCCTACCCATTGTATTATTGCCAATGTAAATGAGTCTCATGTACAATAACAGCAGGAGACTGGATTTCGGTCACATTTTCGAAATAATAAACATCCGTATGGGCAAATAAGCTGGGTTAAATATGAATTTATCTTAGGAATTATTACCTTTTTCTGTATTACCAGCTGCATTTAAACATGAGTATATCTTAAGAAGTATTACCCCTTTCTGCATATATAACCAGTTGCATTTAAACATGACTATATCCTACTAATTATTACCCATTTAAAAATGGAAATATCCTTAAAGGTGTTACTACTTATTCTATTACTAGCTGCATTAAACATGACTTTATCGTAAAGAGCATCGCCCAATCTGCATTTAAACATGAATATATCCTAGGAATTGTTAGTCCTTTCTGCATTACCAGCTGCATTTTAAACATGAATATATCCTTAGAATTATTACCCCAAGCTGCATTTAAACATGACTATATCTAAGAATTATTGCCCGTTTTTTCTTATAACAAGCTACATTTCAATGAATATTTCGTTAGATTTCCTAACATCTATCTTGACATATTAATAATGCCTATTTGGAGAAGATTCTATGTAGTTCTTTATATTCAAATTTATAGCAAATAATTAAATATAACTAACCAAAGAAGCATGCGTGAATAATGCGTGATTTTCTTAATTATTTTGTTCAAATGTTCTGTTCAAATGTTTTGTTCAATAAGCCAAATGTGTAACTCATCAAATGATGTGTACAATTATGCCAAACGTGGAAATAACAAATTGATGTAGTCTGATTTTTTCCCACACTCCTCTTGCTGTTACCACAAAGAATACCTGAAAATAATGTAATGGTGTCCGTTCCTCCTGCCCACCCTTCTCTCCACCAACCCCCCTCGGCAGGCACCAGTCGTTGTTCCTCTGCTACACGCCAGCCTCCAGCAGGGTGTCGGTGGGCCCCGTCAGTGTGGAGATGATGGACGAGCGGTCCGAGTACGTCGCCCACTCGTCACACAACTTCTCCTTCTTGCCCAACCCTAACATCACCTCCGTCGACAGCCTCAGCACCTTCCTCAGGTAAAACCCATAGCCAAGTGGGCAGAGCGTCGGCTTCTTATGCGACCGGACCCGTTGGCCGAATCGGGAGAGCGCAGGATTCCCATACGGAAGGTTGGGAGTTTGAAACCCGGGCGAGTCAAAACCAATGGCGCGGAGAAGTTAATCAATATCATTCCCATTCGAAAATCGTAGCCGAGCCGAACCAATGACTTATCAAATTGATACTTGTCACTACCTAGCATTACTAGGATAGGGAAAGGACTGGTTAGAACAGTAGCAGGATAATGTGACTGGGATATTGGAGCATGGTCCCAGTGGCCTGGTCTCCCAGTGGGATAACACTAAAAAGTCACCATGAGTGCACACTGTCACAAGTCGGCACCCATCCTGATATGACCTTAGATGTTGCCAGGATGTAACCCCCCCCCCCAAATAAAAACAGCTTGCCATGCGGAAGGTCGTGCGTTCAATCTCCGCCCGAGTCAAACCAAACTTTAATGACAAAATTCATACTTGTCACGACCATGTCTGGTGCTTGGCATTACTACGATATGGCAAGGACTGGTTGGTATCAGGATAATGTGACTGAGTGGAATATTGGATCATAGTGCCAACGACACTGTGTATCTCAATGGGGTAGCACTGTGAAGTCAGTATCAGTGCTAACTGTCACAAATAGGTGCTCGTACCTGATAAACGTGATAGTGAACATCAACCAACAAATCCGACAGCGTGGGGCGCAGTGAGGCCGACAGCGATGAATAGAATCTTATCTATCCAAAATGTGTGGAAAATGTGATTATATTAATTAAAATTGCATAGCCCAGTGGTTTTGACTTTCCGTCACTTTCTGAGATAAATATATTAGGCCGTATAATCTACCTTGCTTTACTTAGAAGTAACTTTGCTCTAAAATGACTAAGTTAAGAGATATTTGATGTGTAACCATGCCAAAATAATGTTGGCATGCACATCACAATTCTGACACGATGGGCTTCAGCAGTAACAGGTTCTGTAAGATTGACTTAGTGTTCCCTTTTATGCAGCACCAAAGGTTTAATAAGTGCACAAGTATCTAAGTTAGAGATGTAGGATTAAATCTTGGTAAGTGGTTTGGTTTTGAAAATGTTATGTTGTAATTGGACTGTGCAGCTTTAAAGGCGCATTCCTTACACGCGTTATGCGGTATGCGAATGCGAATGCAAATGCGACAACAAATTGAAACGCCTTGAAACCTATGAGCTACATTCCTTACATGAGGTATGCGAATGCGAATGCGAATGCGTTTTTCCGATCGGTCCATGTAGCGATCGGTGCGGCATGTGGTATGCGACAAGCTGGTGCGAATAGAAAATCATCAATCGCATTTGTCCATTAGTTTTAGACAAGGAGAGGCGACTGAGCATTATGGAATGGTCACACACAAGGGTGTGGAGGGGTCACACAAGCCTAGAGGGACGGTCCTAACATGGCTCAGTTTAGGATGTTAGAACCGTCCCAATCGGGAGACAGACGGTTACGGGAAAGCTAAAAATGCTACCATATGTGCAGAAATATGAATACTTATCTATAATTTGGTTATAATAAAGGTAGGAACCCCCATGTGACGTATGAAAAGGTACATAGATATAAATGCAATATTTGGTCATATACAGTGCAGTAAGGAGTATACTTGTATTATTATTATTGGGGGGTTTGTGACCTAGCGGTCACTGGCTGCAGGACTGCAGCATTAATAAACGGCGCCATTAAAACGGCCTGTTTTTGGCGTGTGTTTTTTTTGGGGGGTGGGGGGGTGTCTTTCCTTCTTGCTTCGTCCAGCTTGAGGTGTGGTGGGGGAGGGGGCATGGTGCTTTGTGCGGTGACTTGTGCTGTGGTGCGGCGGTGGCCCGGTAGGTGGCAACATGTTCTTGGGCCCACGGTCCTGTACCTCGACCGGAGATCAAAGCGGGATCCGGTGTCATTGGCAGCAGGGCCATGGGCGGCGCATTGGTCTTCCGGGCCCCCGTCGCAGGGTGGGTGGTCCAGTGCCAGTGGCTCTTGGACCGGTGTGATGTGGGTGGGTGTGGCTGTATCCGCGGTCCCGGCACCCACTCCGTCGGTGATCGAAGAGGGAACCGGCGTTGTGGGTGCAGGGGTCGAGGCTGTCACATCGGTGTGTCCAGGACCGCACGGCGCTCCTGGTGTAGGGGCTGCATCCGGTGGGACCTCACAGGGCTCCCGGGTGGGACCTCATGGGGCTCCCGGGTGGGACCTCACGGGGCTCCCTGATGGGGGACCTCACGGGGCTCGCCGACCGGGACCTCATGGGGGACCTCACGGGGCTCCCCGATCGGGACCTCACGGGGCTCCCTGACAGTGGTTGCTAGTCACTGTCGCTGCTGTTGGGTTCAGAGTCATCGGCGATGGGTTCAGGGCCACCGACGATCTCTAAGGTGTGGTAATTTTGTCTATAGAATCTACCGAGTAGCTCCCATGAGGACTCGGAGAGCCTCTCGAGGATGGCGAGCGCAGCTCGGGTGTCAGACAAGTTGTGTGGTGGGCCGAGGAAGTCTCGGATGGCGGTCCTATCAAAGGCCACACATGACGCCAAGACGTGGGCGATGTTGAAGACCTTGTCACCGCATGGACATCGTTGCAATGCAGGGGTATCGATGAACCACCTGTATCCAGTCCTGAAGCATGTGACAGCCTCTTGCACGGATGCAGAGAGGTTTCTTGGGACTGGTAGGCGCGCTCTGACATTTTTGTGCCAGGCCCAACTGATGCAGTATGGGTTCCTGACGGTGGTGTCATGGAGGGAAGCCTCCCACAGGGCTTTGGTGGCTCTGGACAAGGAGAGGTCTATGACGAGGTCAATCTCAGGACGGCAGGAGCCATCCAGAGCAGCTGAGTCAGCCTGGTCATTAGCGGGAAGTCCTATGTGGGAGGGGACTCAGGCCAGCACTGTGTCGAGTTGAGCTTCATGCCTGTTGACGATGGTGTTCTGGATCAAGGTAGCCAGAGAGTGGTTAGCTCTGTGGTCCTTGATCTTGCGGACTGCGTTGAGTGAGTCAGTGACCACTATGCAGCTGCAGTGCCGCAGGTGGGTCAGTGCATGGTGGATGGCGGCGAGCTCTGTATCGAGGGTGGAGGAGTAGTCCGTGACCCTGATAAGGCATCTAGCCTGCCCATCTGGTAGGAAGTAGCCAGCCCCGGCTCGGCCTGTGTCAGGGTTGAGCGAGCCGTCGGTGTAAACCGTGGTGGCTAGAGGGAAGTCCTCTTTGGCCCGGGCAATGGTTTCCTGTGCCAGGGTTTTGAGGACTATAGTCGGGTAGTTGGTTCGGGCTGAGCAGAGGCTGGTGAGTCTGACCTCAACGGGCACGGAGTACCAGGGGGGTCTCGCCCGGAGGTCAGGGACATCAGCGAGTGCCAGACCGTGGGTTTCTTTCAGGGTGTGGATGGCCGTTTTCGCACCCCAGGAGAGGCCGAGGAGCCGACCTGGGCCATTTTGTAGGCAGGAGGCCACGCTGCGGTAGAAGGTGGAGTGGCCTGTGGACAGTGCTTGGCAGAGGTGGTTTGCCAGCAGCTGTTGTCTGCGTAGGTGGAGTGGTGGGAGGTTGGCCTCAAGGAGGAGGATCTCAACCCTGGTTGAGCTGCGAGCTCGGGTGATGAGTCGCGCTGCCTGGTATTGGACTCTTTCCAGGGTGAGAAGGTCTTTGGTCAGGGTGCTACTGCGAGGGAGGCGTGCCTTACGGTTCTTTCTGCAGTGACCAATCCAGGAAATGGTGTTGGCTGCATAGTCGTAGAGGGCCCGCACGGCCTGTTTGTAGAAGAGGCTGAGCACTTCAGCTGGTGCTCCCCAGTTGAACCCAGAGATTCTAGTCATTAGAAGAAGTCTCTTGTTCATTCTGGAGATCAAATGCTTCACAAGTGGGCTCATGGAGAGTTTGTGATCGAGCCTGACTCCGAGGTAGTCGAAGGCTTCCACCCACTCGACGTCCAAGTCCCCAGCATGGAGTGGGTGGGGAGGCTGATCAGCAAACATCATCATAGCTTTGGTTTTGCTTGTGGATATTTTGAGCCCAGGTCGCGGCAGGAGCTGCTAAGTAGGAGCAGGACATCCGCCGCGAGGAGGGGCACGTCCCTGGTGCGTGAGCAGACGACAGCGATGTCGTCTGCATAGCACAGGATCTTGACGTGTTTGAGGCGGCGTTCAGTAATGTCTGATTTCAATCGGCTTATGAGGGCAGCGACTACAGCATTAAAGAGGAAGGGCCTGAGGACAGCCCCCTGTGGGACGCCGTTTTTTTAGGTGGTTGAGGGGAGAGGTGCTGCCTGGAAGCAGACACTGGCTCACCTATCACTTAGGTAGTTCTTTACGAACGCCAGGGGCTTCCCGGTGACTCCCAGCTCAACCATGGAGGCGAGGACTATGTTGTGGTCGATCAGCTTGAAGGCCTTCTCCAGGTCGAGGAAGATAACAGCCGCGCAAGAGTGACTTCCCTTGGCACGTACTATCTCCTCGACGAGGGTGAGGATGGCGTGCTGCGTGCCACGTCCGCCTCGGAACCCGACTAGTTCTTCGGGGAAGCCATTGGCCGGGTCACTGTTGAAGGTCTCGAGCCGGCCCAGTACAATTCTCTCTACCACTTTCCCGAGGGATTGTAGCAGCGAGATCGGCCTAAACTCACCCGGGTCTTTCTTTGGGATGGGTACGATGACCGCGTCCTTCCACGATTGCGGTATGTTTGCTCATGTGTAGACCAAGTTTAGGAGGGGGAGCAGGGTTTCCCTGTTATGTGTGGACAGGCGGGTCCACACCGTGGTAGGTACACCGTCTGCTCCGGGGCTCGTTTTCTTCCGCGGGGGGTGGAGTGCCCTCCCGAGCTCGGTCTTTGTGAGGGGGCAGTCAAAGCCGTGGGCGGAAGGGAGGTCTATAGCGTTGTTGATAGCTTCCTCTCGCTGGGGGGTGTCTCTGGCGAGGGTTTGTAGGTGTGTGTTTGGTAAGCAAAGTTGTGGGTCTGTTCTGTTGATGAAGGTGGCGAGTTGGTTTGTGGCTGTTTGTAGTGGGTTTGGCTCGAGGGGTGCCCGTGGGGTGGTTCCCTGTAGGTAGTGTAGTTTATGCCAGAGGCATGTGAGTGAGGTGTTCCATGAAATTTTGGTGCACCACAGTTTCCACTTTCTGTCGTTTTCAGTTGTGATGAGCTCGTTCAACCATTGGGTGGCAATGTTGACTAGTTTTTCAGTGCCTGGGTTGGGGTTGGAACGGAGCTTGCGGAGGAGTTTGTTTTTGTGGTGTTTGGCTCTCCTGATGGCGGGAGAGTTTGTGGTGCCCGGGAGGCGGTGGTTTGTTGTCTGTTGGATGGTGGCTTCCATGGCATGGCGGACAAGTGTGGTGAACTCGTCGCAAGTGTTGGGAGGGTTGGTGTGTGTGAGGTGTTGTAAGTGTTGGTTGAAGGCTTCCCAATCAGCTCTGTCCAGGTTAAATCTGGCCGGTCTTTGTGGAGGAGGGACCTAGGTAGCGTCTGTGCGCAGGAGCGCTGCGTGGTGGTCTGAAAACAGGTCAGTCAGCTCCCACGAGGCTGTGGCTGCGAGTTGTGTGTTTAGGATGCAGAGGTCGATGGACGAGCCGCTGCGATGAGTGGGCAAACCATCATTCATTAGGGTATGGCTCGCCGAGTCAAGGACCTCTGCGAGTAGGGTGCATCCTCTAGCAGTGTCTTGTGTTGTTGCGTCCCCAGATGGAATGGTGGGTATTAAAGTCTCCCATGATTATTTGGTGTGTTGTTGCGTTGCCGTGTGCCTGGAGGATGCGATTCAGGGTGTATTAAGTGTTGCAGGGGTTGTATATATTGAAGGTGTCTATTGTGGTTGTGGCCAGCTTAAGGCATACACGTAACGTGTCGGCCGTGGGGTTAGCTCTGGATGTTGGTATTTTGGTGGCGTGGATGTGGTTGTTGACTCAGGTGGTGGTGCCTCCCTTTGGTCTACCTCCGACCAGTGATTCCACTGCGGGGATGTGGTAAGTGGTGTAGCCTTTGATGCGTGGTGGCTCTATCTTCCATGTTTCCTGGAGCGTAGCCACGTCTATGCGGTCAGTTTTTAGCTTGTTGATGAGGGTTGTGAGCTTTGTCCGTAGGCCTGCACAGTTCCAGGAGAGGACTGTGAGGTTGGAGGTATTTGTTGGAGGTGGTGTGGGGTGTGTGTGGCGGTCAGTGTTGAGGTTGTTATGTTGAGTATCCATGTTGGTGACTCAGGGTGTTGTGATTGATTGGTGGTGTGGCGGTTGTGGGTTGAGGTATGAGGGTTGAGGTGCGGAGGAACCCGATAAATAGTTGTATTATGGAACCCAGCGGGTCGCTGGCTGTTCCTTGGGGGAGGTTGTGTTCAATTGCTTGAAGTATGTCATGGGAGTGTTTGGCTGCTGGTGTTGGGATGGGGGTGGGTGCGGGTGTGGGTGAGGGTGTGGGTGTGGTTGAGGGAGCGGGTGTGGGTGTTAGTGTGGGTGTGGGTGGGCATGGGTGTGGGTGTTGGTGTGGGTACGGTGTTAGGTGTGGGTGTACGTGGGGTTTGGGTGCAGGCATCGCACATGGGTGTGGCGGTGCTAGTCTGCCTGGGAGTTTGTGTGGCGATGGATCGTGTGTGTGGGCGGTGTGTGGTGGTGGTGGTTTTGCTGGGGTGCGGTGGGTGTGGGTGGAGGGAGAGGAGGGGTGGGACACATGGGGTTGGGAGGAGGGCGCGTTTAGGCCGTAGTGGGGGGAAGTTGGTGAGAGGCGGTGTGGGTTGGGGGTTGTCGGGTGTGTGGTAGGGGAGTGGGGGGTGGGGTTGGGTTGGTCGGTTTGGGAGTTGGTTTAGGGGGGGGGGGGGTTGAGCCTGCTCCAGAGCCTGCGCTTCTCTGGGCAGCTGGGGTCTCGGGAGGTGTGGTCGCCGCCGCACGCTGCACATCTGGCATTCAGCGCGCACCCCTCCGCGAGGTGGCCCGGTAGCGCACAGTGTCCACAGATCATATCTGTGGCGTGAGTATACTTGTTTATTTTTATTTTTTAAATATAGCCAGTCGTGTGACCAAAAAGGACGGTCCTAACATGGCTCAGTTTAGGATGTTAGGACCGTCCCAATCGGGAGACAGACGGTTATGGGAAAGCTAAAAATGCTACCATATGCACAGAAATATGAATACTTATCTATAATATGGTTTATAATAAAGGTAGGAACCCCCATGTGACGTACGAAAAGGTACATAGATATAAATGCAATATTTGGTCATATACAGTGCAGTAAGAAGTATACTTGTATATTTTTATTTTTTAAATATAGCCAGTTGTGTGTCGCATGCTGCATGCCGCATACCATGTGTAAGGAATCAGGCCATTCGCATACTGCATACCGCATACCGCGTGTAAGGAATGCCCGCTTTAATCAACATACGACGGTTTAAGTGGTCGCCACCAGGTGGCTGCCGCTGGTTGGTGGTGACAGTGACACTGACCACACTCTATTCTCGTGCTCTCTTACCTCTCAGTGGTGGCATCCTGCTCACCGTCAGGGGGCAGCACCTGACTTCAGTGGCCTCCCCACAAATGGTGGTGACGCGCGTCTATAAGGAGAATAATACGCGCCGTTTTTACACGGTAAGCATCCGCCGTTGCACTGTCAGCTATGGCAAGCAGTTCTGCCAGTTATGGAAAATCTAAAATAATTGGTGATATCAGCAAATCCATGGGGAAGGTTTTCATACTGATCAAAATGACTTGTTGTTAGCTATGGCGATCAGTTCTACATTCTACTATAATAAATAATGTATATTTAAAAATATTTGTCGATATCAAGAAGCATGGAATATGTTATCATGTTGATAACAAGGACCCAGTGTTAGCTATGGACAGTGATGGAAGGCATCTCTACATTATGCAATAATAAATAGTAGCAATACTAAACAATTGCAGATTTAAGAAAATCCATGGGACATGTTCTCATATTGATCGAATATATCTCCAGTTCTAAATTTTTGATTGGTGTTTGAACATCTACTAACGATTCTAGGGTACATTATTGAATGCCTTACCATATTCAAAATTTCATTAATGAAGCTGTCTTACTTCTATCTAAAAACATCGGATATGGCGCTCACTTCCTGTCCTGGAGGTAATGGGTTCCAAGGGATCGAGTCAACCTCAGGCTTACCAAATTTATACCAGCAGTCTGCACTCATAAATCAGGTCAGTGTTAGTATAATGTGACTGAGTGGGATGTGGGCTCATGAGTTAAATAACTCATGACAAATATTACATTTCCCTAAGACAGAGAGCAATGTTATTAATATGTCGGTTATGCCAAGTTATGGTTACTGCGATCCCATCATCTTATTCTGAATATATTCTTTGACGTTAAATTCATAATGTTATGGTGGGCAAGTGTTGAAGTAAATGTCACACAATTCGTTGCGTTCCGCTGGTTACTAGGTTACCCAGCAAAACTGTTCAATTTACCGAGCGCTGGTTTCCAGCGACTGATATGTGTTAAAGGGACGGTTTGGACAGTGAGTGCAAGGATATATATCATCGTGGTTCACATATAAATAAATAGTATTGAAAAAAGTACTGCATATATACATACATATGTATACGTATATGGGTCACTCTCCTGAAAACTGGCCAGAAGTGTCACATGGAGAGTTAAAATGTAATATTTGAATTTTTTATATTTTTGGGTTGCAAATGAAAGCTGGAAATATTCCCTTTACATCTCTGTAAAATATAAATTGATGAGATAAAAAACAAAGGTGTAGTCTATGATTAAGATATGTCTTATGGCAGTATAACATGTGTGTCACACATGTAACCCATGCTTAGGACACCACACAGTCTGCTTAATAAAAATCTAATCAGAATGAAATAATATCATACTTAGAAGCATATTAATCATGGGATAATATACAGAAATATGTCATGCTTCTGTTGATAAAAAAAGTAATTTCCCAGCCATGCTCTATTCACTGAATAATTAGTGTACAATATTTGTGTGGCATCCAGACACCACTGGTTATGCGTGTGACGGAAATTTGTAATGTTATTTCTGAAGACATCAAATTTTGTATTTGTTTATTTTAAGCATGCATACATGTTAATACATACTTCCTTTTTGATTTGGGAACTGTTTTGTTTGATATATCAATGCAATACAAGATGTTAATAAGGATTCAACCACGTCCCATATGTCATGTCACAAATGGCTGACTGTAAAATCGTTTTTTTTGGTACAAAAACACTTCATAAATAAAAGGACCAAAGTTGCACACAGTTTATTTTATTTCCCTCATTTCTTTCATCAAATTTGAACATGAATATGAAAAGTATAAGGAAAAGAATAAGTAGAAAGGTTTATATTGATGTTTTAAAATCCCATCCCATGCTGACCAGTTTTCAGGAGAGTGAGCCATATATACATATATACCCATATATATATACATATATACACATATATATACATATAAGCCACTACGGCAACATAAGGAGAGACAAACAAATAGGGTTGGGCTGAGTTCATTTATTTTTATCTCTGGCGGAACTAAATGTGCCCCACATAAAAAAGGAAAACAGTAGCAGAAGTGACACTGTTTCAGTGATATTTCCGTGTGACACAGGTAGCGCCCCATACACGCGCGCATAAACAAGGTAGGTGCGCGACTCTTAATACTAGATATCGAAGAACACATACAATAATGATAATAATTAACCTTGGATTTAGCTTCGTTCTTTATATTATTATAATCCATTATAATACACATAAGCCACTACGGCAACATAAGGATAAACAAACAAACAGGGTTGGGCTGAGTTCATTTATTTTTATCTCTGGCGGAACTAAATGTGGCATAAGACCCAGACGGGTCCCTCCAACCCAACTCTGCTTAATTTTTATCAGCTAATTTAGCTGCGACTTTCATATCATTCAAGATACGTAGCGTCAGGGTGGTTTTTAAGTACTGGAACACAGCATCACTGGTCCAGTCGCCCCTGGTTCGGATCTCCTCCAATGTAGCCCCACATATAGACAGGTACGTACATCCCCCCCTGCGCAAAGAATGAGATGATAACTGTTCAATATCGAGGCCTGCAAAGCCTCCAAACAACTTTAGGGTAGATTGATATACTTTATATGTTAACGGTGAACTTCCACCTTCATCATTTGGTAATAGAAAAGCGGGAGAGTCATTAGCGGCCGGCCGTTCAGCAAAGTGTCTTTCAGTCCAATGGACAGCACATAAATCCAAATCAGGACACCTGGCAACTGGGATGTCCAGAGTCCGTTCCTGAAATTGTATTGTTTTAGATCTGCGGAGTTTTATCAACATACCCCATGGGAAGAATTTAAAATCCTTCCGCAAAAGCACGGAATCCGAAAAGGTTACGTTCGATTTTCTTAGAAGGCCCCTGAAACTGCATAGGACCGCCGCCCGCCATGCAATATGTCCCGAATTCAAAGTGAGATAAGAGAAAATATGCCTTAGCATATCAGGTAGCAATGGCATTGATTGCCTAGGCGTGTCCCCTAACTGCCTGCGAATGCCCCGCAGGGTAGATGATAATATAAAGTCGGAATAATCTATCTGATCTGAACCCTGTTCTTTCAGGAAAAAAGTTCAAACCGCTCAAATAATTAATTATCGATGAATATTTTAACGTTCTTGCTAGCCATGTCGCATATAGCGCTATTTGCATTGAACTACAAAAATAGGAGCATGTGTCTCTGAGAATTCTCCTACAAAGGAAAAATACTTATTGACTTGCACAGGCCTAGTAGACAGGGAGTTGGGCGCGTAGCATTTCCGTTGGAAATTCCTCTGCTCTGCTCTAAGCTTTACGACCTCTGTAAAGAAAACGGATGTTTGAATAAACTATTACAACACAGTGTCTTATATGGGTCTGATTCATCGATAACTTTCTCCATACCCTTGGTATCAAGCCTGCTCAAGGCATCTGTTATTACATTCGACTCACTGCTTATGTGTACAGCGGTGAACACAAAATTATATTCAATGGACATCCAGAACAGTCTTCTTAAGTAGTACATAATTAATTTGCATCTAGATCTTCCAGTGCATAGTGCCGCTTCCACAGTGGCACTGTCTGTGATGAATACTAATGAGGACCCACCCCAACTAGGATCCCATTTTTTCACAGCTACATACACCGCCCACATTTCTTGCGAGTTAATATGGGATGTTCTAATCTCATTATCTGGCTGATCGTAATGGTGACCAACGGTCCCCCTCAGAGATGCTGATAGCATCGGGTCAAAACAGCCTACTAGCCAATCAGTGTTATACAGCGCCCCGTAGCCCCACTTACTAGCATCACTATAGACAGCCTGTACCAGAGAAAATTTGCATAACATTAAAGCAGTACCATTGAACCTTCTCGCAAAATCAATCCACCATTGGATATCTTCTCTGAACCCCGCAATTAAGTGAATTTTATATTAAGGCTTTCTTACTGTCCCCATTAAGTCATAGACCCGACGAGAAAATGTTCGCCCACCACGCACTACTTTGGCGCAGTGGGCTAACATTCCGCCTAGCCTCTCTACTTCCTTCCTTGTAGCTTTCTTCCTGTCCTTAAATGATAATAACATTTCACGTAGTTTATCTAGTTTATCTAGTGGTAGAGTTAACTCCAATTTAATAGAGTCTATCAGGATGCCAAGAAATCTTATACTTGTAGCAGGGGAAATCAGTTTCTTGTAACTTACGTAGAAACCAATACGACGTAATATAGCAATTAGTTTAATCTGCTGCTCTTGAGCTTTGTCCCAGTTTGGAGCAACAATGCAGAAATCATCGAGGTAGTTCACAATACTGTTAACGCCCTCCCTAACAGCACATCTACACATGAAGTCTGATATTTTAGAAAAAACAAAGGGACTGGAAGAGAGACCCATGCACAATCTATTATCCAGCATGTGTGTAGGCTCCCCTCCCTGGATATTAAAATCCCATATTAAACCCTGCTTCTGCCTATCTGTGGATTGCTACCGCGCGATAAGCATCCTTCAAGTCCACAGTGGCAAGGTAATCTCCTTGGTTCAACACATCTACCACATCATCGACACCCTTGTAGTGAAATTTATTGGATACTTTTTCAGTGAACTCGTTAATTGAACTGCCTTTTGGCCTGCTGCAATCTATTATGCCCCTCCCGCCCACCTCTTTCGGTATACAGAATATATTATGTACACACTGTGGCGTCTGTTCGGTTAGGGAAATTATACTTTGATTAATCTCGGATTCTAATTTCTTTATTATTATATTTCTAAAACTCAGGTTGTCAATTCTTTTCAATTTTGTATTATATTGTATAACACAGTCACTATTAGTGACATGGAACCCGAAAACGACTCCCCAAAGGATATATATCCAGTCCGGGTCAGTGTCGCCTCGCAGAAACAGTTCGCATATTACCCGACACGGTTTTAGCTGTACTATGTTGTCGGCTATATAATGACTGCACAGGCATTTACCTTTAATACAATCACTAGCTACTTCAATTATAGTAGCCTCAGCACTGGGTACCTCTCTAATGTGAAATTTCCAACAACGACCCTCCACTGTCTCGACATAGAAACTATCTTCCTTACTTGTAGTACTGATATATATCCAATCTGCAATACTGCTAACCTGGCTAGATGCACTATCCTCAGTATCCTCTAGACCCTTATTAGGATTGTCCGGACAACTATGTCGAGAATTAATTTGCTCCCCAATAGCACATGTAGCATTTTCAGTATGGTGTTCAATCTGATTTGCATGCATTCTGTCAACCTGGCTAATATAAGTGGGCGCGCCTTTGGCGCCCCATAACGAACGACGACCTAATTGGCATGTTAACTCAATAGGGCAGTCGGCCAAATCATCAATAGCACATGTGACATTCTTTAAATTGCAATTTAGTTGACTGTAAGGCAAGGCATCATTTGACAATACACTCTCGAGCTTGTTACAAGTCGTATGGTGTGTTGTCGAGTGCAGTTCGGCAATTATAACAGCCGCACTATCACAATTTTCTCCCACCTGTGGTGAGCTAGGCGCGTCTTGAACACTATTCATACAATTTAAATTGGTAACAATGTCACACTTGTTATGTTTCGAAGCACTGTATTTCTTTGCCTTGGCATTAATTCGTCAATCTTTTGAACATGTGTATTTTTTGTGATTCTTGCTCCCGCATTTCGCGCACCAGTGCCCAAAGTTACACACATCCTCACTTCTACTGCAACCGGCCTCTTTATTCCACCTAAAGCAACCTAATTTACCATCTTTAGTATAAGTGTCCGTGTTCGTCTTACGCGCCCCAAAGCTTGCTGCCGGCTTTTTGGTGCGCATGTTGTGCACTCCATAGTGGAACATGCACAGCCCTGTATTTCCACTTCCAAAAGCTGCAAAGCCTTCCACCTCTGCTAATTTTCTGATATCCTTGTCATACTCGACATGAGTAGTATCAAGGAAGTCGTTTTGCCTAGCACGGGAAGCCATAAAGCATACATGTTCAAGAAAAGCTTTGTAGTCCTTAACTGTCAAGCTCTGAATATCTAGGCACCAGCGAATGGATGCAGTAATTAGCTCGTAGCAATTTAATTTTTTTACTTCTTTACCTAGTACTGCATAGCGCCTGAGCGTCCACTTACTTCTGCGCCTTCTCGTGCTGCTGCTGCTCCTACTCCTTGAATCCGAAGGCGTTCGTCTGCGCCTTCTTGTCCTGGACCTGTGACGAGTTCCTGCCCTTCCGTACTCTGAATGGACGTTCATGGCGGCCCCCGCCACCATTGATGTACCAGCGGTACCGGTCGTCCCCCTGTCGTCCAATATGGCCGCCGTCGTGCGACCTGAATATTCGTCTACGCCCTGAAGTCGACCCTCCTTCCGTCGCCTCATCTCGTCTCGTTGTTGTGTCAGCTCTTCTACTCGCTCTTCTAACGACAAGTCACTAATTTCTTTTAACATTATTTTCTCCTGCTCTTCCAACGTGACAGAAGACATTTTAGCTGTTAACTCAGGTGAATAATCCCGAGAGTCCGAGTCAGATATTTGTGCTTCTTCTGCGGCTGCTCTTCCTCGTGTTACTCGTTCAGGCATAGTCTGCTTCCCTTTCCTCCTTCCTCTTTTCTTTTTACAACTCTTCTCTACCTTATGCGACAAACCACATGCGTCACAATACGGCATGTCACAAATGTATGGTAGTCTTGAACAGCAGCGCACACAACCTCTCAGAAGGAAAACAGTAGCAGAAGTGAGACCGTTTCAGTGATATTTCCGCGTGACACAGGTAGCGCCCCATACACGCGCGCATAAACAAGGTAGGTGCGCGACTCTTAATACTAGATATCGAAGAACACATACAATAATGATAATAATTAACCTTGGATTTAGCTTCGTTCTTTATATTATTATAATCCATTATAATACACATATATACATATATATACATATATATACATGTATATGCATATATACACATATATATGAATATATATACATATATATATGCATATATATATACATATATATATATACATATATATATATACATATATATAGTTACATATATATATATATAAAGTCTTTGCTACAGTACAATGATAAGACAAGACAGTTTGTTTGTTTGTTGTTGTTTTACGTCCTAGCAACATCTAAGGTCATATCAGGACGGGTACCGACTTGTGACAGTGCGCACTCATGGCAACTTTATAGTGCTGTCCCACTGGGAAACCAGGCCGCCGGCACCATGACCTGGTATCCCACTCAGTCACATTATCCTGACACTGGGCACACCAGTCCTTGCCCTATCCTAATAATGCCGAGCGCCTGGCTAGGAAGCAACAAGTATCAATTTTAAAGTCATTGGTTTGACTCGACCGGGACTCGAACCCACGACCCCACGATCTACCAGCACGGGAGACGGACGCTCTAACTCATTCGGCCATCCCGTCTGGTCTGACAAGACAAGACAAGGAAGTGGGTTGAGATGAAATATTCTCTGGCTTAGGGGATATGATGCCCTAGCCTAATAAAAATAAAATTCCAGTGTGCGAGTGACAGTATTCGCGGCACTGGGGTGGGGGGGGGGGGGGTGGCGCCAGCTGTCCCACCCAGGGGAGGGGCCACCCATAAAGTAGAACACAGAATCAGGGTGGCCAGTAGGCGCCTTTATACTCGCATAAGTTTTATACATCACATAAAGTCTTTGCTACAGTCCAATGATAAGACAAGACAAGGAAGTGGGTTGAGATGATATATTCTCTGGCTTAGGGGATATGATGCCAAGATCGAAGGTGACCAATCTGAGATACCCCAACCCCACCCAGGCAGTCTCTTAGTACAAGTCCGTTTCATTTATCGGTGTCGCTGCGAGCGACGTTGCTACTCTCATGTCGTTCATGATGCGGATGGAGAGGGGGGTCTTGAGGTAGGTAAATACTGTGTCTGTCCGCCAGTCCCCCCTTGTGCGGAGCTCCTCTATGGAGGCCCCGCACAGGGAGAGGAAGGTGCATCCTCCTCTCCTCAGTGAGTGGGAGGAGACCGTGGTCGGATCGAGGCCTGCTCTTCCTGCGAAGAAGCGTAGGGTTGACTGGTAGACCTTATAAGGGAGCGGGGAGGAGCCTCCGGCCAAGGACGGTATCCTGAACGCCAATTCTCCAGAGGAGGCCGGCAACTGCTCAAAATGGCGCTCGGTCCAGTGGACCGCGCATATTTCGAGGCTCTGGCAGCGCGCCACCGGGATCTCCAGCACCCTTTCCTTAAATTGGATGGTCTTTGATCGCCTTATGCTTATAAGCATCCCCCAGGGGAAGAACCGGAAGTCCTCTCTGCGGAGAGCGGTATCGGAGGAGGTGACCTGACACTTCCTGAGCAGGGCCCTGAAGCATAGGAGCACTGCACGCCAGGCTACATGGCCCGGATTAACCGTGAGAAAGGAGAACATCCGCAGGAGTGTCTCGGGTAGTATAGGGACCGCTTGTTTTGGCACGACCGAGCACTTCCTGCGAATCCCCCTCAGGGTCGAAGCAATCTCAAAGTCTGTATAGGGTATAGGGGGTGGCCCCCCCCTGCTTCAAGAAGTTGTTCAGTCCGCTCAGGTAGTTGAGGATGGACGAATACTTCATAGATCTAGTGAACCAGGTGGCGTACAGTGCCACCTGGCCTGGGGGGCAGGGGAGGGGGGAGTGTGACTCTGAGAATTCGTTAATAAATTCCAAGTACCTCCTCACCTGCACTCCCCGCGTAGCTATCGAGTTGGGGGCATACGACCTGCTTTGGAACCCTTGCTTCTCTCTCACGAGCTCTGTTATCCCTGCAAGATGAAGGTAGGGCCTTACTGAACAGCTCTCTACAGCATAGACTACCAGCGGGGTCCGCCTCAGATATGCGGCCCGCACTGGCTGGGTCGTCCAGCCTGCTCAGTGCGTCACAGATTATGTTCTCCCTGCTTCGAATAAAAACGGATGAAAATTCAAAATTGTACTCACAGGCCACCCAGAATAGGCGTCTGAGATAGAACATGATTTCAGGGCTCCTGGATCGCCCGGAGTTGAGGGCGGCCTTGACCGTCGTGCTGTCAGTGACCATTACAACCGCACAGTCCTTCCAGGAGCCGCCCCATTTGAGTGCTGCGGCATAGGCCGCCCACATCTCCCTCACATTGATGTGGGCCGTGGAGCTAAGCTCATCAGGACTGAGATGGTGGCCGAGACTCGCACCAAGGTCCCCATCCTCGGTTTGGCCGAAGGCCCCCGCAATCCAGTCCCCCCCATGAAGGGCCCCATAGCCAAAATCGGAGGCGTCACTGTACGTTGAGAGATGTGCTGCGAAGGAGCCGAGTATTTTTGCTTTACCATTGAAACGAGCCGCAAAACCGCTCCACCAATCTACGTCACCACGAAAACCTCTGGAGAGTCGAACTTTGAAATGTGGCTCTCGTACGCCACCGATCGCATCGTAGATGCGGCGACAGAAGGTCCTACCACCCTTTACCACCTTGCTGCAATGAGCCAACAGACCCCCCAGCCTCTCGAGCTCCCTCCGGGTTACTTTACGTTTGCCCTTCACCTCCCCGAGGATCACGTTCAGTTTACTAAGCAATTCGACCGAGTCAATAATGATCCCTAAAAACCATACAGCAGTGCTAGGGGAGCTCAATTTACCAAAACTCACGAAGAAACCGAGTCGTCTGAGAATCGCAATTATTACACTTTGGTCCCTGCAGCCTTCTGCGAGGCTCGCACTCACTATGCAAAAATCGTCTAAACAGTTAATGACTCTGGTAACCCCCTCCCTCACCGCGCATCTCACAACAAATTCCGAGATCTTGCTGAAGACATACGGGCTAGAAGAGAGTCCCATACATAGCCTGTTGTCTTTCATGTAGGTGCATTGCTCATTCTTGTCAGCACTAAATACCTAATGGAGGCCCTGCCTGTCTCGATCACGGGGGTGGATGCAGACTGCTCGATAGGCATCCTTTATGTCCACTGTGGCCATGTAGTGCCCCCTTTCCATCACCTCAGCCACCGTGTCTACACTTTTGTAAGAAGATTTTTCCCAAACCTGATTGGTGCAAGTATTGACAGAGCCGCCTGCGGGGCGGCTACAGTCCACAATCGTCCTACTACCACCGTCATCTTTTGGGACACAGAACACATTATGTATACAAGTTGGAGGGGCATCTACTACTGTTATGCAACCCCGATCTATCTCACTCTTTAATTTCTTAGTGATAGCGTTAATATCTGCAGAGTCACGCGGGAGCTTACAAACCGGGTTATATTCTAGCGTGCAGTCGGGATTGATTACATTAAAACCAAAAACAGTCCCCATTAATAGGTATTGGCCGTCTGGGTCCGTGTCGCCCCTGAGGAACAGTTCAGTGAATACGCGGCAGGGGCAGAGTTGTGCCAAGCAGCCCGCAACATAATGGGTGCAGGTGCATGTGCCATGTGTGCATTCATTGTATACCCCAAAAGTACATCGGGAGTCATTGCCTTCTTTTACTGTCACCAGGAGGGCGTGGTCCTTGTAAACCACTGACAGCCACCCCCCCCCCTTCATCTTCGGGGTGGCTCGCCCAACCGGTGATGTAATCCCCCCCATGTGGGCTTATCTCGTTGGGGTCGGTGCCGCTACCAGGGGCGCCGTATCCGGCTTCGGCATGGGTGTGCTTACTGCCATCCCCCTTAATCCCCACATCTGCGGGGGTGCCAGCGCCACATGTGTTATTTGTGGTTGCCCAACTTCCCCTCACGCCTCTGACATCTGAGGCATCGGCGTCATAGCCGTTGTAATGGGAGTGGCGGGCGTGATTGTTTGCGTCCCCGGTGTTATCGCCCTCACCGAGGTCTGCCTCACTATGTATTTTCCCGCCCTTTCTTATTGGGATAGCGTCCCCCCCCCCTTCTGGGGTTTCCACGTGGAGGTGGCCTAGCCGTTCCTCGTGGTTTCTATCGGAAAAAAATGGACCTTGTCCCGCATCCCTGATATAGTCAAAATGGTCGGCGGCCGTGAAAGCTTCCGACCCAACTTCACCCTTATTTTTATTTATTGTAAGTGAGGTATAATTTCCATTTTGTATGAGTGAGGCATAATCGCCCCTTACTGGGGTGTCTATGTAGCTAACATTTATCGTGCCCCTGAGGAGGCTATTTGTGCTACCAGCGACACCTTCACCCGACCCGACACTGTTAATATTGGCACCGATCATGCAGTCGGCGTCACCTGTAACGACTACATCTCCGACAGAGCCTAAACAGTTTGCATCAATGCTAACTATGCCATCGGTATCATTCCTACCAGTCACATGTTTATCAGACCTGAAACAGTTTACATCGGCAGTAGTTTTGCAGTTGGCATTATTCTTACCATCTATCACCTTCCTAGACCTGACACTGTTCATAGCCGTGACGTGGCAATTATCAGGGCGGTTGGCACTGATCAAGTCCGTGGTGTCTGCATGACCTACTGAATTTCGTTCGTCACCGCCATAGTTAAAACGTTCATGCACAACAGTGGCCTGGCGAGCTCCCCCCCATCGCCGGCATCACTCACTCCAGCAATATCAAGCAAATAGTTTTTAGTATCGAGAGTGTTTTTTATTGGCTTACAACATTTTCCACCCGGGCTCTTCCCAGCCGCTTCATCTGTAATGAATACATGGTTATCATCTGCGCCATTACCCCCGCCATGCGTGGGCTCTGAAATAGACACATGTTTAACACTGATATAATTGACCCGGTCAGTTCTTTTTCTACTCCCGTTAATGTCCCTATTACCAACAACACCTCCCCGTGCCTTAACTACTGTCTCATTAGTGATCGTGCGATGTGGGGCGCCTGCCCATCAGTCCTTGTTACATTTAGCAAGCTTGTTAGAGCGGCTCCCACACTTGCTGCAGCTGTGAGTATAGTTACAGTTCTCCTCGGAACGTGAGCACCCACTCTCCTTATTCCAGTGGAAGCAGTAGCGTTTACTTCCACCCAAATTGCCCCCTCTTTTAGCACTCGAAGCAGTGGTCCCTTTCTTACTCTTCATCTGCTGTGAGCCATAGTGAATTACGCTTGCCCCCTGAAAAGCTTCCGTGAAGGCGGCGAAGCCATGCTCCTCCACCTTCTTCCTTATAGCCGTGTCATAGGCCACGTGCGCGGCATCTTTAAAATCATCTGTCATGGCTCTCACGGACAGAAAATGGAGATGTTCCAGGAATGCCGTATAGTCTTTTTTGGACAGGGTGTCTATATCTAGGCACCAGAGAGTGGCAGCAGCAAGCAATTCATGGGGGTTAAGCTTCTTTACATCCTTGCCCACAACAGTGAATTTACGAATGGACCACTTACCTCGCTGCCTCCTTTTGCTTGAACTGGACCTGCTTCCCGATCCCGAGTCCCTGTGGCGCCTGCATCTCCTCCCCTTTGAGCGTCGTCATGACCTCATGCCGTAGGCTGAGTGTTCGCCCGGCGCCGGCTTCTCCTCCGGTTGGTGCATGGTCTTGGGGTATCCGTCCTGCCCGGGAGCATCCGACCGGCGGCTGGCGCCAGCTGTCCCACCCAGGGGAGGGGCCACCCATAAAGTAGTACATAGAATCAGGGTGGCCAGTAGGGGATATTCCCTTACGCGCCTTTATAATCGCATAAGTTTTATACATCACATATATATATATACAGTAAAAACTCTCCGTGGGACCGACTTTAAGTGGTCCATTTAGGGAGGTGTCAGTTTAGAGAGTTAGAATATCCTTACAATGGTATTTTTGAGACCCAAATAAAGCGATCGATATAGAGGAGTGGTCGATCTGTGGAGGGGTCGGTATAGAGAGGTTTTACTGTACATACATATATTTATATATACACATACCCTTTGGATCTTAGCATAATGTAGCTGTCACACTACGACGACAAGGGAGGGACGACAGCCCGGCGGCTGGGATTTTGTGAAATCACGACGACAGATGGAAATTCGGGCTAAGTTGGACGACAATCGGACGACATCCGGACGACAAACGGACGACAAACGGGATGACAGCGGGACGACAGTGTCTGTGTGTGTGACTGTGTCTCTGTGTGTGTCTCTATGTGTGTGTCTGTGTCTATGTCTGTCTATGTGTGTCTATGTGTGCGTCTCTGTGTGTCTGTGTATATGTGTGTATATGTGTGTGTCTCTGTGTCTGTGTGTGTCTGTGTCTCTGTGTGTGTGTCTGTGTCTCTGTGTGTGTCTGTGTCTCTGTGTGTGCGTCTGTGTGTGTCTCTGTGTGTGTGTCTCTGTGTTTCTGTGTGTGTGTCTCTGTGTGTGTCTCTGTGAGTGAGAGTGAGAGTCAGACTGAGAGTGAGAGTGAGAGTCAGACTGAGACTGAGAGTGTCTATGTGTGTCTATGTGTCTGTCTGTGTGTGTGTGTCTGTGTCTCTGTGTGTGTGTCTGTGTCTGTGTGTGTCTGTGTATGTGTGTGTCTATGTGTCTGTGTCTGTGTGTCTGTGTCTCTGTGTGTGCCTCACTCTCACTCTCAGTCTGACTCTCACTCTCACTCTCAGTCTGACTCTCACTCTCACTCTGACTCTCACTCTGTTTCTGTGTGTCTGTGTGTGTCTCTGTGTGTGTCTCTGTGTTTCTCTGTGTCTCTGAGAGTCAGAGTGAGAGTGAGAGTGAGAGTCAGACTGAGAATCAGAGTGAGAGTGAGAGTGATAGTCAGACTGAGAGTGAGAGTGAGAGTCAGACTGAGAGTGAGAGTCAGACTGAGAGTGAGAGTCAGACTGAGAGTGAGAGTGAGAGTTAGACTGAGAGTGAGAGTGAGAGTTAGACTGATAGTGAGAGTCAGACTGAGAGTGAGAGTGAGAGTGAGACTGAGAGTGAGAGTGAGGCACACACAGAGACACAGACACACACAGACACAGACACACACACATATACACACACATACACACACAGACACAGACACACAGAGACACAGACACACACATAGACACATACACACAGACACACATAGACACACACACACAGACACAGAGACACATACATGGAGAGAGAAGCAACTACAGCTTAACGACAACACGACAGTGCCGCGACAGTGCCGCGACAGTGCAACAGTGCCACGTCAGTGCCGTGACAGTGCCGCGACAGTGCCGCGACAGTGCCGCAACCTCGGCTGTCGTCGGCTGTCGTAGAGGTTTTTCAACATGTCCAAAATCCCCACGACAACTCGGCGACAGTCGAGAAAGAGTGGAGAAACTGGAGGTGTCGCGGAGGTGCCGCGGCGACAGCTGGGCGACAATCGGCGACAATCGACGACAGACTGGAAGTCCCTGTCACAGGGATGTCGCCGTTGCTTGTCGTCGTAGTGTGACTGCTACATTAGGTTGTCAAGGCAGTGCGATAAAATTGCATAATCTATGCTCATCAGTATTCAAGTTAATAATAGTTGGCTATATCTTTCACAATAAGAGCTATGGCATGACAAAGTTTCTCTTAAAGCAGTGATCTATACTTGTATTCTTAAACATAGAATAGGCCGACATTACTGTGCCGTCCATTCTATCTAAGTTCAATACTATGCCGATTACCGTAATTCGCTGTACACACAACAAAAGAAACTCTAATTATTTTAAAAAAGATGTGACTGAGTATAATAGTGGGCCATGGTGCTGACAACACGGCATCCCAGTGGAACGACACTAAAGTCTCCATGAGTGCCCAGTTTTACAAATCCATTCTGATATGAGTTTTGAGGTTGTCAGAGTGTAAAACCCCAATAAACTAAACGACGTGTACCTATCCTTCCGCCCTCCCCACACACATACATGTATCTAAGTGTAAGTGTAAGTGATAACTGTACCATTCCCTACCAGAACGCCCAGAGTGGCCTTGGAAAGTGGCTGCTTTCTTTTCTTTTCTTTTTTTGGAGAGGGGGGGGGGGGCGTTCCTTATTAACAGTAGCATCATCTCAGCCAGGTATGGCAGTTTGTCTAACCCCCATTAAAATGGCGGCCAAGCCAGAGGTTTGGCAGTGTGTGAGGCTCCGCAGTGTGGGAAGAGTGCGCAGGGAGGGTGTGGCCATGTGGGGGGTATGTGGGGGGGGGGGGGTGGCAGTAGGTGGGGGAGGTAGGGGTGCGGGGGGCTGATTTGTTTGTTTGTTGTTGTTTTACGTCCTAGCAACATCTAAGGTCATATCAGGACGGGCGGGGGATGAGGACGGGGTGGGCAATGACGTCATAATGAGGAACGCTAATGGCACAAAACTCTGACAGGAAATATCGCAAACAGACATGTGATGTCTACTCGGGAGAGTTTTGTGTGCGTAGATGAGACCGCCACTCGTGATTTACTTCATGCAAAACACAAAGACACAGATCATGCTTTGGTTTTGATTTTGGCTTAGGCTTTGCATCTTTATCACCTGCCACACAGTGATTTGGGCATTCATTGCTTGGCACACTCGGAAGAAGAAATAAGTCTCTCCTTTTTCGTTTTTGGGAGGATGGATGAATTATTCATATTTTAATTTACTTATCAATGAGCGCCTTTTCTCACATAATTGTGTCAGGGTTGGTTGTTTTTTGTTTCTGTTAAACTTGCATAGTCCCATGGTTTTGATTTTCTGCTGGGTTTTTCGATAAATATATTAGGCTGAACTTTATAATCTACTTTACTTTAGTTGGATATAACTTTGATTTTAAATTACTAACTTTGGAGATATTTGAAGTGCAAAAATGCCAACTTAATTTTGGAAACCATGTCAAAACTGACACCATGTGCTGCTTTAGCAACAGGTTCTATTAAATTGACTTAGTATTCGCTTCTATGCTTCAACAAATGGTTAATAAGTGCACTAGTATCGAAGTGAGATATATGAGCAAATGTGGATCAGTGTTTTGGTTATGACAAATTGATACTTTTATCAGACGATGTAACTTTAACTTAAGAGGGGCCAGGTTGGAGAATGAAAGAGTAATGGCAGAACCGAAGAGAATATGTGAATGATGCAATTGTTGAGTTAATTCTAGCTTTAAATGCAAACTAAAGTAAGGTAGATTATAACCATCAATTATACATGTGTATAGATATATGTACAGCAAAACCTCTCTAGATCGACTGACCTTGGTACCGACTTTATGTGGTCCATTTAGGGAGGTGGTAGGTTTAGGGAGTTAGAATATGGTTACAATGGTATTGTTGGGACCCAAATAAAGCAGGAACAATATATGGGAGTGGTTGATCTGTGGAGGTGGTCGGTTAGAGAGCTTTTACTGTATATACATATATATATTATGTACATATCAGAAAAATGACAAGAACTCAAAACCAGTTAACTATGAAACTTTAAGCTGGTAAGGTAAGGTAAGACTTATAGAGCCGTCTTTGTGGGTGGGAAGGCTGAGAAGGTGTGCAGTTCTGATTGAGTGCCACTGTGTAGCTTGTGGTGGTGCCACGATGATAATGTAACGTTGGGCACGACAGGTGATGATTGATCAATGGAGCGTGACGGCTCATGAGATTAAAAGCACTACTTGACCACTGCCTACATTCACTCACTGATATGAACTAAAATACCCCGTTTCAGGATTGCACACACATCGACAGTACCCAGATGGTGTGCCCCACACCCGACCTAAACGAGGCTAGCTATGCATCGAAAAGTGACATCCAAAATGGCGGCCAAGCTGGCGGCGGCGCACGCCAGAAGCGGCAGGCAAATGGCGGCGATGCGCATGAGCAGGGGCCGCTGAACAGCGCCGACTTGGAATACTACGTGAGCTTCAAGATGGACGGGGTGGGCGACCTGGATAAGCTCGGGGAGATATCCGTCTTCAAGGACCCTGTCTACAGCAACTTTGCCGAGAATCACTTCCTCAAGTTCTTCCACCGGTCAAAGAATAGGCACTTGTACCTAGCAGTAAGTGGTATACTGTTATATAAACCACTAGGCAATAAGGTTAGACAAAGCAGAGTTGGGCTGAGTTCTTTATTAGTTCTCTGGCTGGGACTAATAATAGTAATATGCCCTACCAAAAAGAAAAATGCGAGCGAAGTGACAGTGGTTTGAGTCATTTCCGCACCAAACATTTGGCACCCCAATCGCGCGCATATAATGGGGTGGGTGCATGAATCCCGAATACACGCAAATAATCGTACAATGAATATGATATCAATATTGGAATTGCTCCATTCCTTTATATTATTATAATACATTATAATACACATAAACCACTAGGCAATAAGGTTAGACAAAGCAGAGTTGGGCTGAGTTCTTTATTATTAGTTCTCTGGCTGGGACTAATATGCCAAAGTCCTGAACCCGGGTCCCCCAACCCAACTCTCTTAATTAGTCAGCACTAGCTTTGCTGCCACGTGCATATCATTTATAATACGAATGGTTAAAGGTGTCTTAAGGTATTGAAATACCACGTTACTTGTCCAATCACCTCTTGTCTTGATCTCTTCCAAAGAAGCACCGCACATTGATAGATACATGCATCCCCCCCTACGCAATGAGTGAGAAGAAATGAATTCCCTGTCAAGACCAGCAACACCAGCAAACAATTTCAAAGTTGTTTCATAACTCTTATATGTTAACGGAGAGCTTCCTCCGAAATCATTAGGAATAAAAAATGCGGACGACGAGCCTATCGCCGGTTGAGTACGCAAATGTTTTTCCGTCCAATGGACTGCACAGATGTCTAAATCTGGGCATCTTGCAATAGGAATATGCAACGACCTTTCTTTAAATTGTATCATCTTAGTTTTACAAACTCTTAGCAGCATCCCCCAAGCGTAGAATTTTATATCCTCACGCAGGAGCATAGCATCAGACAAAGTTACATTCGATTTCCGTAAAAGTCCTCTAAAGCTACATAGCACTGCAGCCCGCCAGGCAATATGCCCCGGGCTGTCCGATAGAAAGGAAAATATCTGCTTCAACATATGTGGCAATAATGGCATCGCCTGCAGTGGCGTGTCGCCTAAATTTCTATGTATTCCTCAAATGGTGGAACTAACTATAATATTTTCATAATCTTTAGGCGTTGCGCCTTGACATTTTAGAAAATAATTAAGACCACTCAAGTAATTAATGACCGAGGAGTATTTAAATGTCCTAGACAACCAAGTTGCATACAGCGCTACTTGTATAGAATCACAAGGTAAAGGAGAATGTGTATCTGAAAATTCCTCTACAAAGTAAAGATACTTGTTTACTTGCACACGCCTGGCTGCCCTGGAGTTTAGAGCGTAGCATTTTAGTTGGAGAACTTTCTGTTCTGCTTTGAGTTTATCGAGCTCTGGAAAAACAAATGTTGCCGAAATAAGTCACTACAACATAGCATACTTTGTGGGTCCGCATTGGTCGTAATGCTTGCAGTGCGGTTGATGAGAGACAGGGAAGGAGACCCCCCCCCTCCTTCCTCGTCCGACCGTTGCTCCTTACATAATCTCCCGCGCTTCTTCCCCTTATAACCGGCCCGCCTGGCTGCTTCAAGCCACTCGCCTCCGACCTCCCACATGCTGCCTATCTACACTATTTTTCTTTGGCTTCTCCTCACCAAACACACTTACCGCAGCACACTACTGCGATGTCGATTACAACCCGAGGACGATGCTGCTCTACACTATTGCTGGCCCGTCTACACTACTGCTGGCCGACCTACACTATCCTGCATGACGACCTCTCTCACCGCTACCGTGCACTACATCAATCTCCATGACTCGCCTCTCACCACGCCTCTACACTCTCGTTCCCCCATCTACAATATCCCTGCTCGGTCTACACTATCCTGCACGAGGCCTATCCTCGGCCTCTGGCCGATCTACACTACCCGCGGCCAACCCACACTACCGCGGCCGATCTGCACTATCGTGACCTACACCATACCGCACGAGGGCCCCTCACCACTACCGTGCACTACACACTCCTGCACGACAGCCTCTCACCACCACCATGCACTACACCTTCCTGCCCAACGGCCTCTCATCACTACCGTGCAGGACACCACCCTGCACAATGTCCTCTCGCCGCTACCATGCACTACACCATCCTGCACGACGGCCTCTCACCAATACCGTGCAGTACACCACCCTGCACGATGGCCTCTCACCACTACCGTGCACTACGTCTTCCTGCATGACAACCTCTCACCACTACCATGCGCTACACCATCCAGCCCGACGGCCTCTCACCACTACCATGCCCTACACGATCCTGCACAACGGCCTCTAACCACTACCATGCACTACACCTTCCTGCACGACAGACTCTTGCCACTACCGTGCACTGCACCACTCTGCACATTGGCCTCTCGCCACGACCGTACACTATACCATCCTGCACGATAGCCTCTCACCACTACCGTGCACTACACCTTCCTGCAGGACAGCCTCTCACCACTACCGTGCACTGCACCTTCCTGCACGATGGCCTCTCACCACTACCGTGCACTACAGCATCCTGCACCCCCTGCACCACTACCGTGCACTACACCTCCCTGCACGATGGCCTCTCACCACTACCATGCACTGCACCTTCCTGCACGATGGCCTCTCACCACTACCGTGCACTACAGCATCCTGCACGACGGCCTGCGCGACGGGCTCCCTCACCACGCCTCCACACGCGGTTTGTGCCTCCCCTGCCCTATCCTCGCCCCATCAGACCATCGGCACTGCCCCCCCCCCCCCCCCCCCCCCACCCACACACCCACACACACACCCCGGCGACGACGGCTCATACCCGCCCCCGGAAGTCGCCCGCCCGCACCCGAAAACACTCAGTCCCCCCTCCCCCCCCCCCCCCCCCGCGGCAACCCCGCAGTCCCCCCCCTCGGCCAAGCACACCCTCAGATCTCGCCGCCCGCCCAACCCCAACCGCCACTGGTTGTGCAAAAGTCACCCCCCCCCCCGCCACACCTCCACCACCGCTGCTCCTCTCCTGGCTGTGTCACACTACACTGTCTCTATCACACTGAACTGGTTGTCTCACACTACACCAGTTGTGTCTCATCTCCCATGTCAGCGCCCCCACCCCGTCACTCAGTCACACAGGTCACCGACCCCCCACCACCCCCGCCACCCATGTCACCCATGCCCCCCCCCCCCTTCAGGGACGCGGGCATACCTACATTTTTGGCCACCCGATCCCCCCTTCCCTCAGGCCACCCTCTAGACCACTGGACCCTGGAACTATCCCCAGCCACCCTGCCGACACTCTCACTGCAGTCATACCTCAGACTGCTGGTGAAACCATGCCTCGGACCCGCCCTCTCCTCAGGTCATGCCTCGGATCCGCCATCATCCAGGTCACCCTGGTCACCCATGTCACCCACGCCAACCCCGTCACCTGATGGTTATCCTGGAACTACCTCCAGCCACTCTGCCGACACCCTCACCGCAGTCATGTCTCAGACTGCTGGCGGAGTCTTGCCTCCGACCCGCCACCACCCAGGTCACCCTGGTCACCCTGGTCACCCATGCCACGGCACCCTGGAGCTATCTCCAGCCACCCTGCCTACGCTCTCACCGCAGTCACCATCAGACTGCTGGCGGAGTCATGCCAGACCCGCGGCCACCCAGGTGACCCTGGTCACCCATGTTACCCATGTCACCCACACCATCTGCCACCTCCACCTGTGCTCCCGCCGGTGCTGCCGCTGCGCCCTCCACCTCTCTGTGCTACCCCTCTCTGCTGCCACTGCACTGCTGCCACTGGGCCTCCTACCACTGTGTGCTGCCACTGTTGTATATCAACGTGTTGCTGCCACCTGTGCACTGCTGCTCTGTGCCACCACTGTGCTGCCACTGTGCGCAGGGACCCCCTGCTCCCACCTGCTGCCACTGTGCTGCCAGAGGGCCGGCTCCGCCTCCCGGACATCACGGTCACCCATGCCCCCAGGTCACCCATGTCACCCAGCCATGGCACCGTGGAACTATCTCCAGCCACCATGCCTATGCTCTCACCGAAGTCACCATCAGACTGCTGGCGGAGTCACGCCAGACTCGCCAGTCACACCAGACACGCCGCCACCCATGGTCACCCATGGTCACCCATGTCACCCACGCCAGCCACCCCTGCTACCACTGCACCCTCCACCTCTCTGCGCCCCGTCTCTGCTGCCACTGGGCCCCCCACCACTGCGCTTCTGCTCTGGTATATCAACGTGTTGCTGCCACCTGTGCTACCGCTCTCTCCCGCCACTATCTGTGCTGCCACTGTGCGCGCAGGTACCATGTTGCTCCCATCCTGCCGCCGCTGCTGCCAGAGGGCCCGCTCCGCCTCCCGGACATCATGGCACAAGGGACCTGTGCACCCTGGAACTATCTCCCTGTCACCCATGCCGCCCAGGTCACCCACACCAGAGGGCGGGTGTGCCGATCCTCGACATTATGGCTCAGGGGACCTGGACCTCTGAGGCGGTGCACTCATACGTGCCCCGCCTCGCCCCCTCGGCTGCCCCTCGAGCCCTCTCCTCCATTTTTGGTGGAGGTCTCCTCGGCTCCACCTCACGGACTCACCTCATAGGCTCCCTCTGAGCTCTTATCTTATTTTATCTCTATGAGCTGACATTGTACATTTTGCTTATCTCTATGATCTGACATTTACATTGCTTATCTCACATTACCTTGACATTACCTGACATTACCCTGTACATTATAAAATGGCATTTCTCAATAAAGTGCCTTTTCTCCACCCACACCTTACTTCCTTCTTTTTCGCGCATCGATCGTAATGCTTGCAGTGAAGTTGATGCGAGACAGGGAAGGAGACGCCCCCCCCCTCCTTACTCCTCCGACCATTGCTCCTTACATAATCTCCTGCGCTTCTTCCCCTTTTAACCGGCCCACCAAGCTGCTTCAAGCCACTCGCCTCCGACCTCCCACATGCTGCCTATCTACGCTATTTTTCCCCACCCACCATCCCTCTCCACTCCTCTCCATATTCCTAGGGTGGAGGTCTCCTCAGCTCCACCTCACGGACTCACCTCATAGGCTCCCTCTGAGCTCTTATCTTAGTTTATCTCTATGATCTGACATTGTACATTTTGCTTATCTCTATGATCTGACATTTACATTGCTTATCTCACATTACCTTGACATTATCTGACATTACCCTGTACATTATAAAATGGCATTTCTCAATAAAGTGCCTTTTCTCCACCCACGCCTTACTTCCTTCTTTGTCGCGCATCAATTATAATACTAGCCATGCCTGGAGTATTTAGCCTGCTTAGGGCGTCCGTTATTATATTTAGCTCACTGTTAATGCGTACAGAAGCAAACACAAAATTATATTTTATTGACATCCAAAACAACCGCCGCAAATAGTACATAATCAATTTACATTTCGATCTTCCTGTGTTCAATGCCGATTCTACTGTAGCATTGTCTGTAATTATCATTATAGCAGCTCCTTCCCAACTGGGACCCCACCGTTTTACGGCCGCATATACGGCCCACATTTCTTGTTCATTAATATGCGCAGCAAGTAGCCCGTCATCTGGTTGATCATAGTGGTGTTTAACAGTCAAACTTAGAGCATCTGCCTGAATTGGGTCAAAGCAACCTATTAACCAGTCGGTGCCATGCATAGCTCCATATCCCCATTTACTGGCATCACTATAAATAGATTTTATGGGAGCAAACTTGCTGAGTATTAATGCCTTGCCATTAAACGTGTCTGCAAAGTCAATCCACCAATTCAAATCCTCTCTGAAACCCGCATTGAGTCTTACTTTATAATAAGGTCATATACTCTACGCGAAAAAGTTTGCCCACCACGCACAACTTTTGCGCAGTGGGCTAACATTCCGGCCAACCTTTCCAGTTCTTTCCTCGTTGCTTTCATTTTACCACTAAAAGAAGCCAGAATTCTCCGCAATTTCTCAAGTTTATCGGCCGGGAGTGTTAATTCCAGTTTAACGGTGTCAATTAATATCCCTAAGAATTTTATCTTCCTACCTGGACAAATTAACTTCTTGTAATTTATGTGAAAACCTAATCGACGCAATATGGCAATTATTTTATTTTGCTGCTCCCTAGCCATTTCCCAATCTGAAGAAACAATGCAAAAATCATCTAAGTAATTTACTATCTTCAAGATGCCTTCTCTATTTGCACAGCGAACTACAAATTCAGATATTTTTGAAAAAACAAAAGGACTTGATGACAGCCCCATGCATAACCTGTTGTCAAGCATGTAGTCCAGTTTCACTCCTATGTCATCATTAAATCCCCAAACCATCCCTTGCCTTGGCCTATCTGTTGGGTGTATAGCTACAGCTCTGTATGCATCTTTTAAATCGATCGTAGAAAGGTAATCACCGGCACTCATGTAATCAACTACATGGTCCACACTCTTATAATTGAATTTAAGAGCTACTTGATCCGTAAATTTATTTACCGAATCTTTTTTAGGTAGACTACAGTCTATTATACCCCTTCCGCCCCCTGTTTTTGGTATACATAAAATATTATGTACGCAAAGTGGGGTATGCGTCGTTCGGGAAATTATGCCTTGTTCTAGTTCAGCCAATAATTTTTTAGTTATAATATCTCTGTATAGAGTATTACGGATTCTTTTAAATTTAGTCTCATAATTTGCCTCACAATCCATATTTATTACGTGATAACCGAACACCACTCCCCACAGGATATACATCCAATCAGGGTCAGTCTCCCCTCTCAGGAAGAGCTGACATATAAATCGACATGGCTTTAACTGTACTAGGTTGCCTGCTATATAATGCGTACAGCTGCAATTACCGTTAACACAGTCATTCCTGACATTAATTATTTTCGGTATTGAATTGGGGTATTCATTAATATGGACCTTCCAATAGCAGTAATCACCCCTAACTGTTTCTACATAGAGCATGTCCTCCCTATTTGCATCATTTTTATTTCTCCAATTATTTAGTATTCCATCGACCTGGCTTTTTACGCTATATTCAACTTTTATTTCATCGCCTGACACTAACGTGTTGCTGTCTTCGGGTTTGTATTGAATTGTATGAAGCGTATTAGCACATGCAATGTTGTCTGTACTATTTAAATGCTGCCCTAAACTTTTATCGTTCAAGTCATTAATTACACATTCGGCTCCCCATACAGACACTATTCCATTGGAATTAGGTAACTCGTCGAGGTTAGTAGCACATATAACACTAATTGATTGTTATTCGCACAACAGCCGCCACCTAACGGCATACCCACCAGTTTAGCGCTGGCACCACATGACTTATTAACACAATTAGGGTCATTAGGCACACCTGTAACATTACATGTTATAACATTCCGTTGAAACTGGGCCACGGAAGGAAATTTATCAACACGAGAGTCAGCAAATTTTTGTCGTCCCTCACTTGAAATGCGCACATACGCATTATCAACCGTTTCATACAATATTTGAGATGCCGGCTGCCTTCCCTTCGTGTCTTGTGTTCGGCAGTTCAGTCTTTAGTACAATTATATTTGTTGTGCCCTTTGCTGCCACATTTTGCACACCAGTGCCCAAAATTACATGCGTCGTCCGTTCTGCTGCAGCCTGCCTCTTTGTTCCACCTAAAGCACCCCGCTTTCCCGTCCTTCATGTACGCATTTGACTTGCGCACCGTGCCGGTTGACTTTCTTGGCCGCATGTTGTGCATACCATAGTGGAACATCCCCACACCTGTGTCACGTTCTATATGCGTGGAGTCATTAAAGTCATTCTGTCTGGCTCTCGAAGCCATGAAGCATAAGTGTTCTAGGAAAGCACGGAAGTCCTTTATAGTTAAGCATTCAATATCAAGGCACCAACGAATGGAAGCGGTAATTAATTCATAGCAATTTAATTTCTTCACCTCCTTTCTTAACACCGCATACCATCTGAGACTCCACTTACTTCGCCGTCTTCTTGTACTGCTGGTGCTCCTGCTGCGCGAATCCGACGGAGATTATCTCCGTCGTCTTGTTCTTGACCTCTGTCATCCCCTTGCCGCTCCATACTTGGAGTGTCCAATGGCGGCTGCTGCCGGCGCCGCCATTGCACCGGCTGGTTCTCTTGGTCGTCCTTCTTCCTCCAAAGGCGTCATGCTGAATAGATGCCCTTCCTGTCTCCTCTTCATGGCGTCTCGCTTCTCCTGCAACTCCACTACACGTTGTTCTTTGGCCATGTCCGCAATTTCCTTGAGTAGCGCTGCCTCTTGGTCGTCCAAACTGAGTGCTTGCACTTTTTCCACCAACTATTGTGAACTTTCTCGAGAGACACTCCTCGACACATCTTCCTCTATTGCTGCCGTGCGCCTTGTTAACTTTGTAAGCGGTACTTTCTTTCCTTTCATCTTTCCTTTCATTTTCTTGCACTTATCAACCTTGTGCGACAATCCGCACAAGTCACAATACGGCATTCTAGAAAGTTTGCCAGCTAATGCGCACGGTGTTCCCCCAAGCAAAAATGTGAGTGAATCCCGAATACACGCAAATAATCATACAATGAATATGATATCAATATTGGAATTGCTCCGTTCCTTTCTATTATTATAATACATAATAATACACATAATGCACGGATAAATGTCAGATCATGTTCCCGTGAGTGGGGTTTATATTATGGTAGTAGGTGCTGTGTTACTGTTAGCATGTGCCTAGTATTGTGGGATTTTACTATAACTTTTCGCTATCTCTACAGCAGATTGGTGATATTTTGAAGATAAAAAAGGCTTTATAAATTTAATGATTTTTTAAAGTAAATATTTAATCACCAGAATATACTCTTTGACAGCTGGTTATATTGGGCTTTTTAATATTAATATTATACCATTCTTTGCTCAGATCAGTCCCAATAGTTGTGCTGTATGATGGGTTCTATTTTCTCTTGGTCAGCTGCAAATCAACTGCAGAAATAAGAAGTTTTCATATTAGATTAATCTAGTATTGTATTTGATTAATAATAGTGCAAGTAATGGTGATAGCATTAACAATCGACTACCCAGATAGCACACAGTCGTCGGCCCGACGTCGGCCCGACGGTGGAAAACGCCGTCAGGCCGACGTTGTTTTGTCCAACCTCCCGCCGTCGGGGCGACGGCGGCTGCCGCCGTCGGCCCGACGGCGGCTGCCGCCGTCGGGGCGACGGCGACAAACGCCGTCGGGCCGACGTTGTTTTGTCCAACCATCCACCGTCGACTCGACGGCGGCTGCCGCCGTCGACCCGACGAGCCGAGAAGACACTGTCACTGTAGTGTCTGTACGTATTGACACTATAGTGACAGTGTCTTCTCGGAAAAAACCAAGATGGCGGTTCTTCGTCAAAATTCCGTACATGGTATTTCAAATTGTATTAACACGAATAATTCCATTAATACTTCGTAATAAATTACAAAACTTTTACAAAATAATCTAAACATATTAATAAACAAACCTGGTAAATGATTCCTTACAATTCCTGGGATTTCTGGAGTTATTGGTAGAAAAAGAACGCTGCTCAACGATCGCACGTGTTCCGGTGGTGATTCGAAGTAAACAAACCGTATCGGATAATTCAAATCGTATTAACACGAATAATTCCATTAATACTTCGTAATAAATTACAAAACTTTTACAAAATAATCTAAGCATATTAATAAACAAACCTGGTAAATGATTCCTTAAAATTCCTGGTATTTCTGGAGTTACTGGTAGAAAAAGAACACTGATCAACAATCGCACGTGGTCCGCGGGCGACTCGAGCCGAAATGCAAATTTAAAGAACTGCGCATGCGCGGCGCACCACCGTCGGCTCGACGGTGTACCAGACGTGGAAAATGAATGCAAACCTGCGGCGGCCCACCGCCGTCGGGCCGACGAAGGCCCGACGGTGAATCAAAAGTGGAAAGGGATTGAACCCTAACGTCGGAACACCACCGGCGGCCCGACGGTGGCCCGACGGTGGCTCAAAAGTGGAAAAGGATTGAAACCTAAGGTCGGGACACCACCGTCGGGGCGACGGTGGCCCGACGGTGTACCAGACGTGGAAAATGAATGCAAACCTGTGGCGGCCCACCACCGTCGGGCCGACGGAGGCCCGACGGCTCAAAAGTGGAAATTTTGATTGAACCCTAACGTCGGAACACCGCCGTCGGGCCGACGAAGGCCCGACGGTGACTCAAAAGTGGAAAGGGATTGAACCCTAACGTCGGAACACCACCGGCGGCCCGACGGTGGCTCAAAAGTGGAAAGGGATTGATTCCCAACGTCGGAAATCCACCGGTGGCCCGACGGCGGCCCGACGGTGCAAAGTCGATCGCGACGGTGCGACCAATAGCCGACGTCGGCCCGACGGCTTTGTGCTATCTGGGTAGCTATTACAACCGCAATAGTGACAGTGATAGTGACAGTGCCTGCGATAGCAACAGTGATATTGACAACAATAGTGACAGTGGCAATGATAGCAATAGCGACAGTGACAGCAAAAAGAATAGCAGCAATAGCAAAAGTGACAGCAACAGCGACAGAGCAACATCAACAATGACAGAGACATGTAGCAACGGTAGCAGTACAAACATCAAAGTCCAGTGACAGTGATAGTGACAGCAATAGCAGTAATGGCAGCCATAGTGACTGTGATAGTGATCTGCATAGCCATGTTCATAGTGAAAGTGATAGCTATCAGAATCGGAATAGTACAGCTAAAAGCAATACAAATAGCAGAAAAGCTACAAAGAGATCTAGCTAATGCATTGAATCCAAATGTATTGTACTTAGTTATAAATATATCCACCTCTATATTTCCTAAATGATTTCTCCCTTCAAATTGTCATTTCCCATAAACTATATCTAAATAACAAAGAAAAAAACCTATAAATAGACGAAGCATTCCAAAATGTATCCGTTACGTAATGATTATCTACAACGACTAGTTATTCACCACAGGGCAAGCGCCTGGACCACATCGTCACAATGAATGACATCGACGTCATGATTGGTGACGGGATATGTGTGGTGACGTCATTAGTGAGTAATTTGCTCATTTGCATGCCTCCCATGGACATGCCGCCCTACGGACCGCCAGGCGCGGGCCCGGAGAACTCACATTATGTCCAGGTAGGTACCTGTTGAACTCACTATTTTGTATAGTTATTATCGCACATTTTCTTAAAGCTGCATAGTCCAATGAAATCATCAAATTTTCAAAACCAAAACAATGATTTAAATTTGATTCTACTTATCTAGCTTAGATACTGATTCACTTATTAAGCATTTGTCGCCACACAGAAGGGAATAGTGAGGCAATTGAACAGATCATGTTACTGCAGAATGCCATGGTGTCAGAGTTTTGGCAAGGTAGCCAAAATTAATTGTGCATAGTTGCACTTCAAATATCTCAAAAGTTAGCCACTTAAAATAAGTTACTTCAAGCTAAAGTAAGGTAAATTATAACGATCAACCTAATGTATTTATCTCAGAAAATTTCTGAAACTCAAAACCATCGGATTATGCAACTTTAACACTATAGGTACATGCAGATGAAATCTTGCACATTCACATGCACACACACGACACACACACACTCTGGCACACAAACATGCATATATATGCACATACACACATCCATGGACTCTGGCACACGACATAATCTGCTGGCATATAACTCCCAGCTGGCAAAAGTCCGTGCCACGAAAGTGTTGGGTGGCAATTATTGGCTGGCAAATCGCGGGTGACAAATGTCATGACAATAACCAAAACATCAATGGAACAAATTTCCACCGTTGACTTTACCCTTCTAATCTTAACTTTGTTTGTTTGTCTAACAACCCCCCAGCACAAAAAGTAGACATCGGCTATTGGGGGGGGGGGTCTAATCTTAGCAATCCTTTATCAGCTAATCTCGTTTATCCAACCACCATTGTGTCCTGGAACGAAGTGGTCTGATTTAACGAGGGTTGACTGTATGGACACGTGGAAATCATGAATTTGTTTCAATATCAAAGACTAAATTCTAGCTAAAAGTGACGATGGCAATTAATCCTGCGCATGACGCCCTGGCAGGTGTTGGTCGGCAACCTTCGTTTCCATATCGGCTACCTCAAGTATGTGGATGAAAAGATGGTGGCCATGGAGGTGGTCCTGGGTATGACCATCACCAGCATAGTGCTCCTCTGGGTGCTGGTTGCCTTCAGCGTCGTCTGCTGGTTGCAGCGCCGCAGCCACAACCGATGGAAGCTGCTTCGGAAGCAACCGGAAGAGAACAAGCTGCCACTTCCAGTTTCCCCAAGGAACAGCGCGTCCAGCAGTGGGAGCAGCGGCGTCGGGGAGTACTTGTACAGCAACAACGAAAGTTCCAACAACTCAGGTAGGTCGAAGCTGCGGTGGACTCGGTTAGTTTTATATCGCACTGCGCGGTTGCCCAGGGCACCTAGTTTACTCAGTCAGGCAGCTGAAGTTCTCAGTGACCTGCCCAAATGGGCAAGTCGTTATTTGTCTAATCTGTAGTAGCAGATTTCAGTTTCAATAGACTACATCACGGTTCCAGCAGCGCGGTGCATTGTGGGATGCATCAGTGCAAAGCAAACCAGCGAGAAGCACATGGCACGAGGGTCGACTGTATGGACATGTGGAAATCATGCATTTGTTTCAATATCAAAGACTAAATTCTAGCTAAAAGTCACGATGGTAATTAATCCTGCGCATGACGCCCTGGCAGGTGTTGGTCGGCAACCTTCATTTCCATATCGGCTACCTCAAGTATGTGGATGACTGGGTGCAGCTATGAAATGTGCTAGTTTCAGCTCACCTCAGCTCTTGTTTGAAACATAGAATACCAACTAAAAAAATATATATAATAAATTAAGATATTAATCTTTTATCCAGCATTGCATTTACATCAATATAATCTGCACATCTTATGTCATATGCATTTAGATTTAGACAAATCTGGGCACTCAGACTAGTGGTAGAGCCATAGCCAGAGTCAGTTTTACTTATTTTATTCATGCTTTTATTTATATCCTATGGTTAATGACATATGTAGAACTAGAAAATGAGTAGGGCTAATCAGATATTTGTTATATATTTCTCTGATACAAGTGTATTTTGATACATTTGGCATTTTAATATTTAGAACAAGAATTAATAATGGTGATATGGATATCACTGATTGTTTTGTGTGGAATTGTATGTTTCTTTGCTCAAAATCTTTAACTATGGTTAGTTTTGTCTTAGCTATATTTATCAGATCATTATATTGCATGTGTGCATACATGTTTATGGCCAATTGTTATGTATTTCTATTTATTTTGAATAAAATGCCAGTTTTGCCCTATCAGCAAACTCAATGGCCGTACGCCTTTGTTTTGCTCCCGGCGACGTTTTCAGCGCATGCGCATTCGGAACCGTGATGTAGTCTATTAACTGATTTGGGCTTGGGCAAGTAGTTTTGGCACTCTGGCAAGTTGCCCCGGTTGGGCAAGTGGGAAAAAATGTTAATGTCCTACCCTGATGGGTGAAAGTCGGGGTAATTAATCAAATCGGGTAGTGGGTGGTTTACTCCCACAGCAGTGTGTTTGTGACAGGACTGCTAAATGACTGATTAGAACAAGTGTCAGAAGGTTGGGTTATGGAAATAACCACATAGCTTTGCAATCTAAAGCGACGATTCCATATACACTCTATACGGTATGCGAATGCGAATGCGAATGCAGCAAAAAATCGAAAAGCATGGAAAGGCATAGTAGTGCTTCCATACGTCCGAATGTGAATGCGAACGCGAATGCAAATGCAAATGCGGCAAATGGATCGACCCATGGACCGATCGGTGGGAATGCGAATGCTGCTGCGTTTGCCTTAGAAAACAAGAGTAACTTTGACTTTCTCTCACAAATTTGGAGCAAAAAAACTAAAAAAAATGGGATGCGTATTTTTTTGGGGTGGGGGGGGGGTTTGTTTAGCAACCCCAAAACACAAAAAGAAGACATCGACTATTGGAGGTTGGCATGGGTATCTATGGCGCATACTGCATTCACATTCGCATGCCATATACCGCATATCGCGTATATGGAATCTTAGCTTAAGGTGGTAAATATATTTATTAAATACGTATATATCATAGCCCGTTACTTTTGGAATGAATAATTATACAGATTAATAGACTTTAAAAGTTGAACTGAGAGTTTCCTTTGCCACCATCTTGTTTTTTTTTCTTCATCCTCTCCCAATTTCAGATCCACACCAATATAGATAACCACTGCAAGCTGGAACCACCACCTCCACAGCTCGTTTATAGTTAAGGCACTTTTTGGTCAAATTTAGGCGGGGTTGTCATTTATCCTCACTCTGAATAAGGGTGAATCTTTTCATATTGTGTCTTTATATTCATTGATTAAGCAGGGTGAGGGGACGTGGTCTCCCTCATTCCATTGCTTTGCTCTATCCTAGTAATGCCGATTGTCAGGCTCGGTAGTAACAGGTGTGATTGTTTTAAATGCTTGGTTTGGGTAAGTTGAGAATCGACCCCACACTTTCCCAAATGGGACAGCGAGTACTCTACTCATTCAGCCATCTCGTCCAGTAATTGGTCGTACCTGACAATGGTGACGTCGGCACTCATGACGTTAGCCCCGGCCATTTGAGAATTAATTTAATTAATACATTTTCGCCCTTTAAGGTCCAATCTCCTATAATGCATGGAAGTGTTTGCAGTGTCGTTTCATGAGTCCCGTGTACAGCGTCAGTTTCAAACCCTATGCAACGTATTTCTCTCCGAAAAGACCTTATTAGTCCATTGGTAATATATATTAGCAGATACAGAAGAAGCTGCTACCTCGCGTGGTTTGGTTTATTGGAGTTTTACACTCTGACAACATCGAAGCAATGAGTTGCTGAACTAGACCATCTGTGATTTAATGATGATAACGCACGTTCATAATTGGTTTGCCAATCTCTCCTGCATGGTTAAAATCTATTTATAGATCGTGGAAAGGAAGTGAAGCTTGATGAGCTTGGAGGTTGAACGTTCTCTTATAAATAGCTTATGATACATTAGTTATACGTTAATAATGATCAGTATGCCTTATCCTCCTTGTTATCTAATGACCGGTATCGCCACCAGGGAGCACTGCGACTACGGGGGTGGCGTCGCTGGAGGTGGAAGTGGACACCCCACAGATGATGCACATCGACATATGGTCTGCCTTAGAAGAGCCACTTAAATCCAAGGTCAAAGCCTGGCAGATCGACTCGCATCGACTCACTCTTGGTGACTGCATTGGTGTGGGTGTGTAAATAGCTTTCTTCTTGGAGATCTTTCTATTATGTATAATTGGATAATCTGGTTTTGAGTTTTTCTCTCATATGTATATCTTTTTACTTTAATTTCCTTTATATTTTTCTTTTTAATTTACTTTACCTTAGTTTGAAGTAAGTTAATTTTAAAGTGTTAACATTGGAGATATTTTAAATTTAAGACATGCAAAGTTAATTTCGGTGTGCCCAGCGAAATGGTGCATATAGGCTTTGTTTACTCATTTATGAATATAGTAGAGTTGCATAGGCGAATCAATCAGCGATAAATGTTTAACGAGAGCTCCAGCATCTAAGGTAGACATGTAGGGTCAAATTTAGTTAATTGGGTCAAATCTAGGTAATTGGTTTGGCTTTCAAAATGTTATGCTTTCATCGGATTATGCAGATTTAGTTATATCATAAAAATGGGTAAATTGCATTAAAATGATTGCAGAAACTATATAGAATAACCGCAGCTGTGACAGCAATGATTGCACAGCAAGAACGAAAGCAATAATAATAGCAATAGCAATATTAATAGTGTTAGTGATCGCCGTTTTGATCACGATAACAATCTTAATGACAACACTGATAAACAATACTGTTATATAATTCTGATATATAAACCCTCGTTAGTCCAGACTACTTTGTTCCCTAGCCCTGTTGTTGGATTAGTGAGATTGTCGGGGGGGGGGGGGGGGGGGGGGGGGGAGGATGAATGGTGAAAACTAGTTCTATGAAAATATTGATCAGATAACGGGATGACTAGATTGCATCGTCCGATGGTTTTGAGTTTCTGTCATTGTCTGAGATAAATATATTAGATTAATCGCTATTATGTACATTACTTTAGCTTGAAGTAACTTTGATTTTAAATTACCAACTTAGACAATATCTTAAGTATAAAGATGCTAATTTAATGTTGGCATGCTCATCATAACTCTGACCCCATAGGTTTCAGCAGTAACAGTTTCTATTAAATTGACTTAGTTGGATATGTCGGTTCAAATTTAGACAAATGTTTCTCTTCGGAAAATTTGATGTTTTTCCAGGACTGCAACTTTAAATGGCGTTTGACTAACTGGCTGTGTACATACATAGCCTTGCTTTGGATCTATTTTCTAAATTTCGGTTCGTTTGTTGTTGTTTTACATCCTAGCAACATCTAAGGTCATATCAGGATGGGTACTGACTTGTGACAATGCACACTCATGGTGACTCTATAGTGCTGCCCAACGGGAGACCAGGCTGTCAACACCATAACCTGATATCCCACACTCTCACATTATCCTGATACTGTGCTAACCAGTCCTTGCCTTATCCTATTAATGCCACGCACCAGGCTAGGTAGTGACAAGTATCAATTTGATAAGTCATTGATTTCACTAGGCCTGTGATTTTGGAATGGGGATGATGTTGCTTTTCTACGTGCGCCCATTGCAGGCAGCTTTGGCCGCGTGTTTAAGGGGGAGATGGATGCAGAGGACGGCAGTAGTAAGATACAGGTCGCCGTGAAGACGCTCAGGGGTAAGTACTGGTGCGTCATTCCCACCTCCGAAGAAGAGCTCCTCGGGGTCCCGCTCGGCCAACTTCCGCCGCTGAGGCTGCTGGGAATCCCCAGCGCTGCACTCTGCATGCAGAGCGACCCAAATAGCAACATTATTACCAAGTGTATGTATGACTGTAGCATTTTGTAACCAATCAACTCGCCCCCAGCACTACTACACTCCACTCAACTACCGCACCTGGTGGCAGAGCTATGCTGCAAATAAAGAAGACATCTCTCCTCTATCGCCAAATAATATTTATTACGCACAAAATGTTTGACCGCGGCTGGGATTACTTTGTGACTCGTATTCTTATTTTATGACATACCACGGTCACACCGATAGCTTTATTATTTCTTTGCACAAACAACATTCTGATTACTATGAATAATATTGAATATTAGCATATATTAATAAGGCACCATTCGCAGCATCCTTGGCTAGAATATAATGTTCTTGTATGTATTATTAAAATACCAAATACATAAGTATATAGAAATACAGATGGTTTGATTGAGTGATGATGGTTTAATACTGAGTCGGCAAATGGTCAGTGCTATTTATTCTGTCAATTTTCTTCATCACATTTATGTGCATACATTGAAATTTACACCAAAATCTAAAATGGTCAGATTTGTGCCAAATCAGAGCAAAATTATCTCTAAGGCAATTTTACATGGTCCGATTTGTGTCAAATGACAGCCAAATTTAACTCATAAAACATAGCCAAAATTGCAGGAAGTGATATAATCGAATTGTTCTTATGAATTCTAAAATTAGTTTTTATTTGTCTGTATTTCTTTTCTATCTTTGAAAAATAAAATACTATTTGATGAGGAATTAAATACATGAAGTATTTCCTATATTACCTATTCGATATGTATGACCAGCAGTAATGCTCATGGGCTAATCAAAAGGTAATATAGATTCAAATCAATTGCGGAAAGGAGTAGTTTCTTGCAGACTCAATTGTAAATAATGCTTAGATTGGATATATGATTAAATGCACTTTATAATACTCAAATGAATCATTATATTTCTATTTCCTGCACCCTTTGAAATCTCTAGTTTCAATATGTGCCATTATTTAATCATAGTTATGCTTCATGACTTCTCCCCAGAACCCAATTCTAATTTTTATTTCAAATCTGTTAACATTATATTATCTTTTCAAATAAGAATTCTTAACCGGGTATTTTATTTGTGCTTAAATATTGTTTATCTAATTGGTTCTAATCTAGTTCGACAAATACAGCGTTAATTATATTTAGCAGTGAATAGTAAAATAAAAAGAATTAATTTAAATTAAAGTATAATATTGAATACTAAATCGCAAATATGGAAGTTTGTTTGTTTATTGTTTTATGTCCTAGCAACATCTAAGGTCATACTACAAACACTGGTACATATAATTTAAATCATTATGTATATATAAATGATGAATATAAAATACTAATCTATATTAATATTCCCCTAAATATAGTATTTTGTTTCTCTTAGGTGCAGAGCTCGACTATAGCTGCTATAGCTAGATTAAGGATTGCAAATAATAAGCGAGTTCAGCATCTCGGGCGCGCGGTGGTTGATGGGAAGTCATCGGGATAAACAAACCCACGTGCATGACTTAGCCTGGCATAACGCGCAGTGCATAACGTATTTTATTCAAAATTAATAGAAATGCAGAATCCTAACCATATCAATTTAATATAATCTATTCGTTGAATATGTTTTCTATATGTGTTCCAAGCGGTTTGTCTCTAGGTGGTGTGGTTTTGGAGATATTTCACTTTTTCTGTAAGAACATTGCTCACGGCCATTGACAATGCACTGAGTTTGCCAGTACGTGCAGGGCAAAACGTTTAGTTTATTCAAAATTAGTAGAAATCCAGAACCCTAACCACATCAATTTAATATAATCTTCTTGGTAAACATGTTTTCTATATGTGTACCAAGCGATTTGTTTCTAGGTGGTGTGGTTTTAGAGATATTTCACTTTTTCTGTAAGAAGATTGCTTACGGCCATTGAGTTTGCTGCCTAATGCTGGAACGCGCAGTGCGAAACGGTAGTTTTATTCAAAATTAATAGAAATCCAGAACCCTAACCTTATCAATTTAATATAATATTCTTGGTAAACATGTTTTCTATATGTGTACCAAGCGATTTGTTTCTAGGTGGTATGATTTTAGAGATATTTCACTTTTTCTGTAAGAAGATTGCTCACTGCCATCGGTGCAGTGCAAAACGTGGCTTTGTTTATCCCTACAGCGACGACCGGAAGTCGGACTCGCACATGCGCTCGGCCAATGCTGAACTCGCTTCTTTGTTTAGCTAGACTAAGTAAACATAATATTACCGTTATTAAATGTGTACTGATTGCGTTTATATTTTTAATAAACACTAACTATAAGTAATACATTCCCTGAGTGACTGACTGTGTTTATTTAACCTGCCTTATCCCACATTATCAGATGGCTTTACATCTGCCTCCGAGCTGCCACAATTCCTTGAGGAGGGGCTTGTAATGGCCGGCTTCAGACACATGCACATACTTCCGCTGTACGGTGTCGTGGTATCTGAGTGTCTGCCGTTTGTTGTGTCCGAGTACATGGACGGCGGGGACCTACGCACATACATGAAGAGTGAAGTAAGTATTAATTAATATGAATAAGCAATGCTTAGGACCAACCCACCGATATAACTACAGCAAAGCATTAAAATTATGCTTTTTATTTTACTCCACTCGCGGTGTTCAATTTGAAATTCTATCAACTCGGGTGACCCGAATACGGCCGTCGTTTCCGCGGAGTAAACTATTAATATTTCATTTGTGCATCCATGTTTATTCCAAATTGTTATTTATTTCCTTTAATTTTGAATAAACTCTAAGTTTTGAACTGCACTTATCGGCAAATTCTATGGGTATGGCTGTGGGCATCTGTTTTGATATATTATTAACCAATAGCTGTCGTCCACGCTGCTGGCTGCTGACCGAAGTTCGAAGAGCGATTTCAGTTCCGTTTGATTCAGGGATACTATTTTACAAATGGCAGCGCCCATAGAGGCCTATTTCCGTTTCCGGTGGCTGGATTTTGACGAAATCCTGTGTGGGTATAGTTTATGTATATAAGCGAGTTCAGCATCTCGGGCGCGCGGTGGTTGATGGGAAGTCATCGGTATAAACAAACCCACGTGCGTCATTACTGCATGACTACGCACAGTGCAAAACGTTAGTTTCATTCAAAATTAATAAAAATCCAGAACCCTAACATTATCAATTTAATATAATCTTTTTGGTAAACATAAGCCGTGTTCACACGGGCAATGTAAATCGATTCGTAGAAAGCGACTTGCCTAGTTCGCCTCACATTTCGCGTGTGAACGCACGTCTGAGGCGGATTAGGGCTGATTCGACTCACGTGATGCGCATCGTGTAGACCACCTCAGCGAGGTAGTCTACGTGAATCGATTCCTGTGATGCGGATAATTTTGCCCGTGTGGACGCTCTGAGGCGGATTAAGCACCTCACACGCATGCGCAGTCGACACCTCAGGTTGTTGACTTTCCGGTCGATCAAAAGCGCATATTATATAATTTAATTAATGAAACCGCTATCTAAGCACAGATATTTTTTTCATCATTTATTTGTATGGTTTCACTGCCCAGCAGAAGTTTTGACCGTTCCAAACCAATACGATTCAGTAATTACATATCTAGGTCGAACCCACACTCTCTGGTGCCAGCATCGTCGAACCCAAAATGGCGCTGGTTAGCCTGGACTTGCTCATGCGCAGCATTCGATTTCCGGCCTCAGTACTGCCCGTGTGAACGGGCGCTAATTCGCCTCACCTGATTCGATTTGCCTGATTCGCCTCACATTTTGTCCGTGTGAACAAGGCTATATACACGGGCAAAATGTGAAGCGACCTAGACAAGGCGAACTAAAGGAGTCGAATTAGCGCACGTTCACACGGGCAGAGTTATCCCCATCACAGGAATCGATTCACGTAAGCCCTGTTCACACGGGGAATGTAAATCGATTCGTAGAAAGCGACTTGCCTAGTTCGCATCACATTTCCCGTGTGAACGGACGTCTGATGCGGATTAGGGCTGATTCGACTCACGTGATGCACATCGTGTAGACCACCTCAGCGAGGTAGTCTACGAGAATCGATTCCTGTGATGCGGTTAATTTTGCCCGTGTGAACGGGCGCTAATTCGCCTCACCTGATTCGATTTGCCTGATTCGCCTCACATTTTGCCCGTGTGAACAAGGCTATATAGACTACCTCGCTTAGGTGGTTTACATTATCCGCATCACGTGAGTCGAATCAGCCCTAATCCGCATCAGACGTCCGTTCACACGGGAAATGTGCGTCGAACTAGGCAAGTCGCTTTCTACGAATCGATTTACATTCCCCGTGTGAACAGGGCTCATGTGTACCAAGCGATGTGTTTCTATAGCCCTGTTCACACGGGCAAAATGTGAGGCGAATCAGGCAAATCGAATCAGGTGAGGCGAATTAGGCGCCCGTTCACACGGGCACTGCGTGAGGCGGAAGTGGATATCTGCGCATGAGCAAGTACAGACTAACCAGCGCCATTTTGGGTTCGACGATGCTGGCACCAGAGAGTGTGGGTTCGACCTAGATATGTAATGACTGAATCGTATTGGTTTGGAACGGTCAAAACTTCTGCTGGGCAGTGAAACCCTAAAAATAAATAATAAAAAAAATATCTGTGCACCTCTAGCAGGTTCATAGACCAAATTATATAATATGCGCTTTTGATCGACCGGAAAGTCAACAAAGTAAGCTCTCGACTGCGCATGCGTGTGAGGTGCTTAATCCGCCTCAGTGCGTCCACACGGGCAAAATAAATCGAATCAGAGAAATCGCCTCACGTAAACTACCTCGCTTAGGTGGTTTACACGATCCGCATCACGTGAGTCGAATCAGCCCTAATCCGCCTCAGACGTCCGTTCACACGGGAAATGTGCGTCGAACTAGGCAAGTCGCTTTCTACGAATCGATTTACATTCCCCGTGTGAACAGGGCTTAAGTGGTGTAGTTTTAGAGATATTTCACTTTTTCTGTAAGAAGATTGCTCACGCAGTCACGGCCATTGAGTTTGCTGGAACGCGCAGTGCGAAACGTTAGTTTTATTCAAAATTAATAGAAATCCAGAACCCTAACCGTATCAATTTAATATAATATTCTTGGTAAACATGTTTTCTATATGTGTGCCAATCGATTTGTTTCTAGGTGGTATGGTCTTAAGCCGTGTTCACACGGGCAATGTAAATCGATTCGTAGAAAGCGACTTGCCTAGTTCGCCTCACATTTGCCGTGTGAACGGACCTCTGAGGCGGATTAGGGCTGATTCGACTCACGTGATGCGCATCGTGTAAACCACCTAAGCGATATAGCCTTGTTCACACGGGCAAAATGTGAGGCGAATCAGGCAAATCGAATCAGGTGAGGCGAATTAGCGCCCGTTCACATGGGCAAAATTAACCGCATCACAGGAATCGATTCTCGTAGACTACCTCGCTGAGGTGGTCTACACGATGCGCATCACGTGAGTCGAATCAGCCCTAATCCGCCTCAGACGTGCGTTCACACGCGAAATGTGAGGCGAACTAGGCAAGTCGCTTTCTACGAATCGATTTACATTGCCCGTGTGAACACGGCTGTAGTCTACGTGAATCGATTCCTGTGATGCGGATAATTTTGCCCGTGTGGACGCTCTGAGGCGGATTAAGCACCTCACACGCATGCGCAGTCGACACCTCAGGTTGTTGACTTTCCGGTCGATCAAAAGCGCATATTATATAATTTAATTAATGAAACCGCTATCTATGCACAGATATTTTTTTTATCATTTATTTTTATGGTTTCACTGCCCAGCAGAAGTTTTGACCGTTCCAAACCAATACGATTCAGTAATTACATATCTAGGTCGAACCCACACTCTCTGGTGACGGCGTCGTCGAACCCAAAATGGCGCTGGTTAGTCTGTACTTGCTCATGCGCAGATATCCACTTCCGCCTCGCGCAGTGTCCGTGTGAACGGGCGCCTAATTCGCCTCACCTGATTCGATTTGCCTGATTCGCCTCACATTTTGCCCGTGTGAACACGGCTTAGAGATATTTCACTTTTTCTGTAAAAAAGATTGCTCACTGCCATTGAGTTAGCTGGAACGCGCAGTGTGAAACGTTAGTTTTATTCAAAATTAATAGAAATCCTGAACCCTAACATTATCAGTTAATACAATCTTCTTGGTAAACATGTTTTCTATATGTGTACCAAGCGATTTGTTTCTAAGTGGTGTGGTTTTAGAGATATTGCACTTTTTCTGTAAGAAGATTGCTTACGGCCATACGTACAGTGCAAAACGTGGCTTTGTTTATACCTACAGCGCCGACCGGAAGTCGGACGCACACATGCGCACAGACAATGCTGAACTCGCTTATATTGTTTATGTATATATTGTTTATGTATATATTTGTACACGTGTTAGTCATTAGCCTCCCCGTGGGTGGGTCGGTATTAATTATTAATCCATTCAAAGGGAGCCTTCGGGCGCAAATCCACCCTGACTAAATGTTATCTGTTGTTAATTAAGTTTAGTCAACTTAATGTGACATATGAAAATTGATAACGCTAACTGTTTTAATTCGCACGTCCAACAATCAAACTGACTCAAATTAAAGGGACCAGCTATAGCTCGCTGGGACACTACGCTTACTCCGACAAATGCTCTCCAAGCACAACTTTGTTTAGTTTTTATGTTTAAATGAACCAAGTATGTGTGGGGAGAGTAGGGGACCCACTTCACCACCAGAAGTGGGTCAGTTCTGAGGCTGGGAATAGCTGGCAGCTGTTGTTTTAAAAATGGCTGGGTGAGTGGAGATAAGGGAGAGTAAAACTGGGGTATTTTCAATCTTCTTTAGAGTAGTTCAATCAGGAAATATATTTGTGTAATGTAAAATATATGTTAGTACAATTACATTGCATAATTCAATGAGAAACAGATATAGATGAAAAAATTTTTTTGTTGATGAATGTAAAAAAGGTTCTGCTGTGGATGGGGTTTGAACCCACATCACCAAACAACTTCAGATTACAAGTCCAACACTCTAACCACTAGGCCACAGAGACCACACATAATTAGTAGTCTCACTTCAGGCTATTTGTGTATAGGACATCACATATAAAAGGTATGTATGTATGTATGTATGTATGTATGTATGTATGTATGTATGTATGTATGTATGTATGTATGTATGTATGTATGTATGTATGTATGTATGTATGTATGTATGTATGTATGTATGTATGTATGTATGTATGTATGTACTATGTATGTATGTATGTATGTATGTATGTATGCATGTATGCATGTATGTATGTATGTATGTATGCATGTATGTATGTATGCATGATGCATGCACGCACGCATGCATGCATGCATGCATGCTGCAGCATGCATGCATGCATGCATGCATGCATGCATGCATGCATGCATGCATGCATGCATGTATGTAGGTAGGTACGTACGTACGTACGTACGTATGTATGCACGCACGCACATGTGTTCGAGTTAGAGCGTCCGTCTCCCGTGTTGGTAGATCGTGGGGTTGTGAGTTTGAATCCTGGTCGAGTCAAACCAATGACTTTAATATTGATACTTGTTGCTTCCTAGTCTGGCGCTTGGCATTATTAGGATAGGACAAGGACTGGTTGGCTCAGTGTCAGGATAATGTGACTGAGTGGGATATCAGGTCATGGTGCTGATGGCCTGGTATTCCAGTGGGGCAGCACGATAAAGTTGCCATGAGTGCGCACTGTCACAAGTCGGTACCTGTCCTGATATGACCTTAGATGTTGCTAGCACGCACACACACACACACGTGCGTGCGTGTGTGCGTACATACGTACGTAGTACCTGCCTGCCTGCGTGCGTATGCACGCACGCACGCACATACATGCATGCACGCATGCACGCATGCACACATACACACATACACATACACACGTACGTACGTACGTACGTACGTACGTACGTACGTACATGCATACATGCATACATGCATACATGCATACATGCATACATGCAGACATGCATGCGTGCGTGCGTGCGTGCGTGCGTGCGTGCGTGCGTGCGTGCGTGCGTACGTACGTACGACAGAACACACATACTACTACTACTACTACTCGTACGTACGTACGTACGTACGTACGTACGTACGTAATACATACATACATACATACCTTTTATATGTGACGTCCTATACACAAATAGCCTGAAGTGAGACTAATAATTATGTGTGGTCTCTGTGGCCTAGTGGTTAGAGTGTTGGACTTGTAATCTGAAATTGTTTGGTGGTGTAGGTTCAAACCCCATCCACAGCAGAACATTTTTTACATTCATCAACAAAAAAACGTTTTTCATCTATATCTGTTTCTCATCGAATTATGCAATGTAATTGTACTAACATATATTTTATATTATGCAAATATATTTCCTCATTGCACTACTCTAAAGAAGATTGAAAATACCTCAGTATAGAGGGAGTGCACATGACGTCATCACTCAGTGGTTAGCCATCTTGGATTACACCTATGGTGCCCCCTGTCTTATACCAAGAACACTACAGCCACCACTGGGCCTACCTATAGTAATGGCTGCCGAAGTATGTGGCGCCACCTAGTGGGTACTGCCAGAACCTTTCTAATGCTTTGAAATAGCATTCAAAGTGTCAAAATACTGCGCTTTTGCAACGATGTGAGGCTACATGATTAAATAAATACTTCCCCTCCATCAAAAAACCCTTTTCCACCAACTTTTAAGACCAAACTGCTCAAAACAGTGACAAATAAACCAACAAATTGGTAAATAAACACAATGTAAGCACTTCCAAGCCTTTCACATGTAATCCAATATGGCCACCGGAAGTTGCCTCGTGACGTCATTACAACCCCTCTATTACCCTCCCTTCTCTCCACTCAACCAGCCAATGGCACAACAATCTAGGTCACTCTCCTGCACACCACCAAGTGGAAAAGTTCAGTACTAAGCATGTACCACCCCTGTGGCACACATCTGAACTATTCTGAGTTCGTTTGTTTTCCCGGCGACGAATATCTCCTCCCTTTAATATTGGTAAAAACACAAATTTATAACAATATTTCAATGTAAACGGTGGGTTGTTCGAGAATAGTGTAGTAGTATGCACTGACCTCTCAGGCAAAGATCCTCACATACAGGTAAGCGTGGATAGGGTCATTGCATCAGAGAGCCTAGGTAATGTAATGGTTAGAATGGTAGCCCACGGAATGGTGAGAAATGTGGGTTCGAATCCTGTTCGTGGCACACACAAAATAAATTAAACTATTAATCTTTTTAATATAATTTTTCAAATCTAGTTGATAGCAACGTGTTCCGTTTGCAGGAGTTCATTTCGGTGGAGGAGCGTCTAGACCTTGCCCGTCAAGTGGCAGAGGGTATGGTGTACCTTTCAGCTGAAGGTTTTATTCATCGGGACCTTGCTGCAAGGAATTGTTTGTAAGTCATGTCCTTCATTACGTATTCACCATGACATGTTTACACTTCAGATATGTTTAAATTGACCTAGTTAAATCAAATAGAGTATAACGTTCGGCATAACATATTCATATACATAGATTATCGCAGAAACCCAAGACCATCTGAGTATGCGACACTAAAAGGCATAAATAGTATATCCGCCTATGTTAAACTATACAATTGATCCCTTTCAGGATAAACAAATATGGAGTCGTTAAGATTGGTGACTTCGGATTGTCACGTGACCTGCATGGGTCGGACTACTACCGGGTGGGTGACATGGGGCGCCCCCTGCCAGTCAAGTGGATGTCCATAGAGAGCCTGAACCTTGGCAAATTCTCAACCAAATCCGACGTGGTAAGCAATATAAACCTGCTGCATCATGCTTTAAAATACGCCATAGACAAGATGCGGTTCATTTACCGATTGATTGGTTGGTTGATTGATTTGTTAATTGATAGCTTGGCTAATCGATATGGATTAGTGGATGGGTGGGTAGGGATTTTTTACCGTGTCAGAAGCAAAGGCCAAATTCACAATGGAAAAAAACTGAGTTGACTTCAGTATGTCAATTCAGTTTTCCAAAACACTAACAGCTCTGTGGGTTTAGTAACAGCTGTGTGGGTTTAGTAAGAGTTGTGTGGGTTTTGTAACAGCATTGTGTTATGTGGGTTAAGTAACATCGCTGTGGGTTTAGTAACAGGTGCCTGTGTTTAGTAACAGTTCCATAGGTTTATTAACAGTTCTGTGTATTTAATACCTAAGTGGATCTAGCAATAGCTCTTCTGGTTACATAGGTTAATTAACAGTTATGTGTTTTACTAGCAGCTGTGGGATTAGTAACAGCTCCATGGGTTTAGTAACCGCTATGTGGGTGTAGGATTGGTTTGTTGTTGGGGTTTTAAATCCTGGCAACACTAAAGGTCATATCAGGACAGTGTGGGTGCAGGAACAGCTGTCTGTGCTTAATAACAGCACTCTGGCTTTAGTAACACTAACAGCTCTGTTCGTTGCTAACAGTTTTGTCGGATTTGTCCAGCTTCGTGTAGCCTATTTGTTAGCACTCCTGTGGGTTTACTTTGCTTTAAAGAAAATAAACTGAAGTTATCACGTGCCATGCAAATATCATAGAAGCTCTGCTAATAGACTAGATCATCGTTCCGACTGCGCCTGCGCTGAAAACGGCGTTGGCAGCAAAGCAAAGGCATACAGCCATAGAGTTTGCCGATACACCTAGGGCAAAACTTCGATTTTATTCAAAATTAATAAAAATACATAACAATTTGGCACAAACATGGATGGATGGATGCCATATAATAATATAATGAATATGTTTAAGACACAACTCTCCATAATTAACCATTTGAGCTAAGAAACATACAATTTCAGTCACTTTACAGGCTGATGTTTACATCACCGTTGATTAGACATAAGTAATTCTTGTTCTAAATATTAAAATGTTAAATGTGTCAACAAAAACTTGTTTCAAAGAAATATATAACCAATATCTGATTAACCCTACTAATTTTCTATTTCTACATATGTCATTAACCATAGGATATAAATAAAAACATGAATAAAATAAGTAAAACTGACTCTAGCTATGGCTCTAACGCTAGTCTGAGTGCCCAGATTTGTCTAAATCTAAATGCACATGACAGAAGATGTGCTGATTATATTGATGTAAATGCAATGCTGGATAAAAGATTAATATCTTAATTTATTATATATATTTTTTTAGTTAATGTTCTATGTTTGAAACAAGAGCTGAGATGAGCTGAAACTAGCACATTTCATAACTGCACTCAGTGTATTAGCATGTGCCATGTGCTTCTCGCGGGTTTGTTTTTCTTCCACACATCACACAATGTACTACGCTGCTGGAATGGCGATGTAGTCTATTACCAGCTGGTTGCACTGATATATCGGCTTTGCTGACAACGTATGTACTTTGTGTGATCACCTCAGTGGGCGTTCGGCGTGGTGCTCTGGGAGCTGCTCACACATGGCCGAACCCCGTACCGGGCCGTGCAGAACATAGACCTCAAGGACTACCTGAATGCCAACAACAGACTCCCCAAACCGGAAGAGGCATCGGAGCCAGTGTGAGTTTGCCACTTCCGCCTTGTCCTCAGGCCAGCATGTATCACTGTATGGAAGCCGATTTCTACTATTTCCTCTTCTGCTATTTGCCTTTTACATTTTCTTCATCATATCTAAATAATATATTTTTCTTCTTCGATTTCTTCCTGTTTAATTTTATAAGATGTAATTATTTTATTCAAAGTAATTTGTACATTTATTCCACTTATTTCCTTTATAACTTATGAGATTAACTCTCTTAATCACCTCCTATATAACACTAAATACATTATATGGGATTTAACCCATTCATACTTCCACCTAGCACTTCATGAGTGTATTTAGGCTCACCAATATGGCATCATCTCTAGTGATTTTCTTTCCATAATTGGTTATGTTGGCCCCGCTAACATGGGTAATTCGCTAACGGGACACCGGGCGGATCTTGGTGCAAGGCGCTTGTGCGCAAGTCACTCGAGGACTGGAGCTCAGGACGTTGAGACGAGAAATTTTCGCTCCGTATAGTCGGGTGTTCTACTCGTTTCTCAGTTCGTAGGATAATGCCTCCAATCAGGAAGCGGAGAGTTCTTCTGGCCTTCTTCGTCGTGGTCTCAGGAGGAGAGGTTTCGGTTCTGCAAGCGGTCATCTGTCGTCCTTAAGTGATGGCGATACGAGCTCCAGTCGTTCATCAGTGGCCGTGCAGCCGGCGTCGCCTGCCTCGGGTGCCGGTAGCTTGACCGGTGTAGTGGCTCGGCTTAATGCTCTTGAGAGACTCGCAGCTATGCCTGGTATGTTGGCGCCAGCAGCTGCCGCCTCATCGCCTGTTCCAGTAGGATCATCGTCGCGTCTTTATGCGCCGTCTCCGCCTACTCCTAGAACCTCGTCTCGCTCCAGGGCTCCTGAGAGGGTTCCGCCTGGCATCTCTCGTGTTGGCAGTGGCCCTCGTCATCACGCTCCGGTCGTCTCTGCAGCCGCGTCTCGACCGCCATCACCTTATCCGATGCCACAGTTCCGACTTCCGCAGCCACAGCAGCCTCTGACAACCGAGTACTTACTGGACTCAACTCAAGCACTTCATAAGCCACCAGGTACACATTTGTTCCTACATAACTTTGTAACACGAGGAGATGGCTGTAAGAAAATCGCATTGGGAGAAGCCACATGGGCTGAGTACTTTTTTGCACTGCGTTTATTAGTTGCACAGCCGTCCTTCCCTCAAGCATGGCTCCCTCCAGTCTTTCAACATGAGGAGGAGTTGGCTCTCATGGCCATCTCGTGGGATTGGCCAACCTGTAGAAGGTGGTCTGAACGGGTTTTCCAAATGGTAGCGGATGGGAGACTATGGGAAGGTTGGAATAACTTTGGTGCGATTAAGGATATTCAGCGAGATGTGTGTACAGAGGCAGTCGGAGTGCTTCAGTCACGTGCGGTGTCATTTCATGCACCCGAATCGCGCTATCAGCCAGTGGCACAGGCGCATCAGGCATCTACTGCTCAAGCCACAGTGCCGTATAGTTCTAATGCTGCTGCCCCTATCAACCCGGCCCCTCTAAATCAGCGTGACGAATACTCTCGGGAGATGGAAGGAAAGCCCTGTTACTGATGGAACTGGGGGAAGGACTGCGGTAACACTTCTACGCATGGCTCTCTCCCTGATAGGGCGCCTCACATATGCGCTTGGTGTGTGTATAAGTTCAAGCGTGTTTTGCCACATAGGGAACAGGACTGTATGAAAAAGCGCAAATTCCTGGACAAGAAAGCGAGTGAAGCTGCTAGTAATACTGTAAGTCTAGATGATTCTAAATGTTCTGTGTCAACTCGAGTATTTTCTGGTAACGCTAAGCTAACCTCGTGTATAATTAACCCTAACATATCTGATACGAAGAGTGCCAAAAATTCAGTTCTCACGCAGTTATCATCTGTAACTAGGCAACCATCTGACCGTATTAGTAGTATAAGTGTGTCACCAGATAAGGCGCAGCTAATTGGCACGCAACAATCTAACTGTGTTAACATTAATGAAAATGCTGATAACGATATGGAGCCTTCTAGAATAAGTACAGGAATTGATTGTTTAACAAAGAGATGTGATTCTAATGTATCTGACTCCACAGTGTTAAATTGCGATATTTCTCCCCCAGTGGTATCGGTTGACTGGTTCGACACACCGATGGAGATAGTGCTCTCAGCTTTGCCGACCAGTAATTCTTCTGCTTTCGTTCCTCCGCCGTCGCCTCTTGAGTTTAAAGATCAATTGTTCTCATTTTGGCCGGTATCAGTGGATAGGCCGTGGTTTAACCTAGGTATTTATAGAGATATTTTCGATAAAGTAAGGTTAACAGGCCTACCTAATTTCTTGGGAGTGCGTATTGTGGTGCCCTCTGGTCTCAATATTCCGAAATGGCGAGCGGTATTATTAGATTATCCTGATGTCCTTTTGGTTGATCACCTCGAATTCGGTTGGCCGTTAGATTATACTTCCTCAATAATACCCATTTCGACATATAAGAACCACTCCTCCTCCGATAAAGATGCAGCTCATATTAAGAAGTTTATTGATAAAGAGATGTCTCTCGGGGCATTAATAGGTCCTGTTCCGTCTCCCCCGTTCCTTCCGTGGTGTCAGATCAGTCCGATGATGACTAGACCAAAGAAAAATTCTATCGAGAAACGTATAATTATCGACTTAAGTTTTCCTAAAGGAAAAAGTGTTAATGCAGGAATAGTGAAAGGATTTTATTTGGGACGCCCATTTAATTTCTCCTTGCCATCAGTCTCTACGCTTACAGATAGGTTGACACTGTTAGGTCCGAATTCGTGGATGTGGGGAGGGGACCTCACCAGGGCATATAGACAGCTCAGAGTCTGTCCTCTGTCAACTCCACTCTTGGGTATTTCCTTTGATGGCGATATCTATCTAGATATTGCTCCTCCGTTTGGCTGTAGAACTTCAGCACTAGCTTGTGCACGTACGACGAGAGTGGTAGTCTGGCTATTGAGGAACGAAGGATGTTTTTCGCTTTGTTATCTGGATGACTTTGTAGGGATCGAATCTAGTAAGAAAGCAGCTTCTAAGGCGTATACGGCATTTCAGAATCTCACCTCTGAGCTAGGCCTTGACTTAGCGTTAGATAAATGTACTAGCCCGACTACCACTATCACATGGCTCGGCTTTATCATTAATTCGGTGGACATGACAGTGACTTTACCAAGAGAGAAGATTCAGGATGTCCTAAGTGAGTGTCAGATTTGGAAAACGAAGTGCACGTGTTCTAGGAAGCAACTTCAGACTTTAGCAGGAAAATTACAGCATCTGTCAAAATGCATTAAACCAGCGGTAAGGTTCTCTAATAGATAGAGTCTTAGAAGCGTTAAGGGCGGCTCCATATGTAGGTCAACATGTCTTCGATAAAGATCTTCTGAGAGACCTTGAATGGTTTCAGCAATTCGCGTTATCATATAACGGTAAGCAACTCATACCAAGAGCCCCGAGACAAGAATGGGTAATTGAGTGTGACTCTACGCTCAAAGCTGGGGCTGCGTTCTCTAAAGTGGCTTTTTATACGTCTATATATGATAATTAACTTTGTGCAGAAGATCTTGCTATAACTCAACTTGAGGCCCTTAACCTCGTCCATGCAGTGAAATTCTTGCTACCAATAGAGCCACATGAGTATTTAATTAAAGTCAATACAGATAATCTTTCTTCCCAACAAGTACTTGAGTCAGGCAAAGGTCGAGACCAGATCTTGTGCGCATGTGCAAGACAGATTTGGTTAATTGCAGCGGATCTGAATTTTGACGTAGAAGTGGTACATAAACCGGGTAAAGACTTAGTGCTAGCTGATGCATTGAGTAGAGCACCGTACTCCGTTATGGCAAAAAAGAAGGCAAAGGACTTATGTGCTGAACGGGATCTCAGAGAAATTAATGTAGATATCTCCCTGAATTTGTTGCAATGTCGTCTGTAATCTGTTTTCCCTGGAAGATAGTAATTCTTGTGCCTCTATCTTCCAGGATACTCACTGAGCCATCACCAGCGACTGCTCAATCTCTACACAAGCGCCTTAGCGCCCCGGACCTGGCAGAATAAGGCTGCTCATGTAAAATTGTATATTGAGTTCTGTATTAGACACAAGGTGAAGGCAATCTCGCCGTCGGTGTATGATTTACTATCCTTTCTATTAATGCTATCAGATCGCTTAAAATCGCCGGGTGCAATGCTGAACTATTTCAGTTCTGTCAAGGTCTGGGTTGTCAGTAGCACAGGTGACGCTTCCGCCTTTGAGGCTGTAGAGGTCAAAACACTTAAGCGTGGCATCTTTAAGTCATCCAAACACGTTGTTCACAGGGCTGTTCCGATATCGCCGGAAGACTTTAAGTCGATAATAATGATTCTGCATAACTTGACCCCTGTTCCACATGTAATCATTGCTGCATTCTTGATAGGCTATTTTACCCTCCTTAGACAGTCGAACCTGGCTGTGAGGTCAACTGGGTCAAAAACCCACCCGCATGTGCTTAAGTTCAATGATATTTGCCTGACTAGGAACTTCCTGTCTGTAAAGATGTGCTCATCGAAGACCCGAGATACATCAGCGCCACCGGTAGTCTTTCGACTGCCTGCTCTCCCTGGTTCGGCTTGCTGCCCAGTCAAAGCTTGGCGGTACTACACACAAGAGGTCACACCCTTACCTAACTCCCCTGCTTTCCTGCTTCCAACAGGTCAACCACTAACTATCCCGACTTTGCAACGTGCTATCAAGCTTGCTTCTTACGCAGCATTTGGGGTAGACAAAGGGTTCACCCTGCATGGTCTGAGGCGTGGGGCGGCTCAAGCATGTCAGGGGTCAGGCTTGACCCTTGATCAAATCATGGTAGCAGGTACATGGCGCAGTGCGGCAGTCTCGACGTACCTGCGTGCTGTACATGTGACAGCAGCTCCTGTAGCGCTCGGCATTTTATTGGGTTGAGCGCTGTCGGGAGCTTAAGTGTAGAGTGATCATTGACTGTATTGTGTATCTTTTGTTGTTCTTCTTTTTTAGGTCAACTGCTACCTGAACTGTGTGTGATAAACATTGTTATTTCTAGACTGCTATATTTCCATTAAGAGGCCATGTCGCCGACTTGCTTTACAAACTATCACGATTGATCTGTGCTATGGCTTATTCGGCACTGCGGCTCATATTGCTCTTAGTACTGGACTCTAAACCTAGAATTAAGAAGGCCATGTCGCCGCTTATGTATCCGAGATGCTCGCTTCCTCGAAGTTGTTACTTAACTTGTTCAGATAAGTATAATAAATCTTTTCAAATTACATATATCGTGTGTGTTGCCTTGGTGTCTCGTTAGTGAATTGGTTATGTTGGCCCCGCTAACATGGGTAATTCGCTAACGGGACACCGGGCGGATCTTGGTGCAAGGCACTCGTGCGCAAGTCACTCGAGGACTGGAGCTCAGGACGTTGAGACGAGAAATTTTCCCCACCCACCCTCCCTCTATATGTGATGGGGTTGAGCACTGTCGGGAGCTTAAGTGTAGAGTGATCATTGACTGTATTGTGTATCCTTTGTTGTTCTTCTTTTTTAGGTCAACTGCTACCTGAACTGTGTGTGATAAACATTGTTATTTCTAAACTGCTATATTTCCATTAAGAGGCCATGTCGCCGACTTGCTTTACAAACTATCACGATTGATCTGTGCTATGGCTTATTCGGCACTGCGGCTCATATTGCTCTGAGTACTGGACTCTAAACCTAGAATTAAGAAGGCCATGTCGCCGCTTATGTATCCGAGATGCTCGCTTCCTCGAAGTTGTTACTTAACTTGTTCAGATAAGTATAATAAATCTGTTCAAATTACATATATCGTGTGTGTTGCCTTGGTGTCTCGTTAGTGAATTACAGACTTACCTTTGATATTATATCTCTAATGGCTATTCCCTTTCTACTGATCTCTTAAGCTACTTTGAATTTCCTACTTATCTTAAATATACAGGCACTGCCTTCTGCGAAGCAATCCAAGCGGATCCCACAATGGGAAGATGGAATGAAGTATATTAAAGTATCCATACGTGTAGAACCAGCTGGAAGCTAGTGAATAACTTACAGTGACATGGTTCGACGAGGCCTGAGATGTTCAAAACAAAAGCCTTCGGCTATATTGGGTCCTATATTACCAACATCAATACTGATGCATTTGGGGCTGTTTATAAGAATATATTTATTTATTTATTACACCATCCCTATGGACAACTATTTTCACAGAGCCATAATGAAGGGACAACACCTATAAAGTAGGCCAATCTCCTGACCTCTCATTAGTCTTGTCCTAATTCCAAGATCCGTACATTAGTCTCTCAGATGACAATATCGAGACTGGAATGTAGGTCACAGGCACATGAGTTTTGGTGTGCGTGCCGATATTATTTTGGTCGCCTTCATTTCAAATAGCATCAAAGTTAGCCATTTGTCATCAAAGTTACTCCACAACAATGGGTTAAAATGATCATCCTGATATATTGCTCTGAAAAATATGACAACAGTTCAAAAGCCATCGGACTATGCAACATAAGAAAACATGGTTCGGTTGATTGTTGGAGTCTTACGTCCTGGCAACATCTAAGGTCATATCATGAGGGTATTGACTTGTGACAGTATGCACACATGGTGACTTTATAGTGCTGTCCCACTGGGAAACCAGGTTGTCAGCACCATGACCTGATATACCACTCAGTCACATTATCCTGACACTGGGCCAACCAGTCCTTGTCCTATCCTAATAATGCCGAGAGCCTGGCTAGGAAGTGACAAGTATCAATTGTTAAGTCATTGGACATGGGAGGACATGGGTCATTTGCTGGGTTCTTACTATGACTACATTCTTATCACGTACTGTTATCCTGCCTTCTTTCAGGTACGAGATACTGACGAAATGCTGGCGAACTGCTCCGAGCGACAGGCCGACATTTGAGCAGCTCGTCATGTACCTCGGTGACGTCACCACAATCGACGGTGCCCCACCCTTCGCTGACGTCAGGAATGTCGTCGCGCATAGCGATGAGATCACAGAATTTGATAACGGCTCAGATAGCGAAGGCGGCACGGTTATCGATGACGTCACAATGCGGAGTGATGACGTCATTGAGGTTTGTAGCACAGTCACAAACACAGGGAGCTCGCCAGACTCGGAAGTGGGAGGAGTAGAGACTGCCAGTGCCGATTAGAGGATCTTTATTGGCAATGCTGGTGAATAAAGAAGCACTTACGATTTATATATATATATATATATATATATATATATATAAATATATATATAAATTATAATATATATATATATACATATATATATATACATATGGTGCGGTGTGCAGACAGAATGCAGAATGCATACATATATAATGCTTCCCCTTTCTTAGAGAAATATAAATATATATTCAACCAGCAATGAAATCAACGTTGTTTTAAAGTCGACTTGACACCAACTTCTTAATGTTTGTTTGAATGTATATGTGACATAGCCAGCTCTCGTTAAAGTTGCATAGTCTAATGGTTTTGAATTTATGTCATTATCTGAAATAAATATATTAGGTCTTCCTTGTTGCTGTAATTTCTGGCTGGTCGATATAATTTATCTTAGTTAACTTTGCTCTAAAATGATAGGAAATATTTTAAGTGTAAGCATGCCAAATTAATGTTGGCAGCTTGTCAACAATCTGAAAACATAGACTTCAGCAATAACAAGTTCTATTACATTGACTTCTGTGTAGCAACAAAAGTTTACTGAATACAACAATATCTAAGTTGCATATGTAGGTTCAAATCTAGATAAGACTTCGTGTTTACTTTTGACGAGTTGATACTTTTATTAGACTATGCAACTTTAATCCAGACTAGGCTTCCTTCTCGGCAACTAATACCAGATTAGCGAAATTGTCATGTAAATACATTAAAATATTTGAGAGATAAAAGGAATGACGTAGATCTCTTCCGTGGCTGCTTTGGTCGGATAGCAATATTTCTGATTTAAATGGAGTCACAGTAATGTGGGCTGACTGTATATCTAAGACATGTCTTGCATGACCCCTATATCGATCGCTTCATTTGGGTCCTAAGAATACCATTGTAAGCATATTTTAACTCCCTAAACCGACCACCTCCCTAAATGGACCACTTAAAGTTGGTCCCAAGGTCGGTCGATTTGGAGAGGTTTTGCTGAATATAATAATGTCATGACAATTATTTCAGGTTTTGATGTTGTTATTTTGTCAATGTCCGTACATATTTTATGTACGTTGTAGGAGTTGGTAGATAAGAGGATATTTATGAAATTATAATTGAATTTATTGTAGCTCAGTGTGCCTGAGATCATTCAGAGAAGCACACCCTGTGTGGTCCAAATTAGACTGTGTTTCATATTTTTATATTGTCCGAGAAGTCCCATGTCATATCGAGATTTTGTGTTCTGATATTGTATTGTTAGATATATTATCTTAACACGTTGTTTATAGACTATCTTGTAATTGTGGGGATAGAAATATCCGTGTTCAGTGTACTGTGTACTTATTTGCCTAGACCCTAGTCCTAACAGCACAGGTGATTTACCCCTGGCCGCTTTAATGGTGCCTGTGTATATATATATATATATATATATATATATATTTTACCTCGGTATACAGCCTCAGGCTAGCCTCAGGCTAGGGAGAAGGAAGCATGTGAGGTACCAGCAATTAGCATATACAACTCACAACTGGATTATGTGTCGTTGGGTTGCTCCGGCAAATTTAGTCTACATACAAATTACAAGCTAATACGCAGTAAGTATCATAAAAACTGTGGTTAGCTTAATTATGATGCATTAGAGCATCATTATGGAAAGTTTAGACTTTCTTTGGTCCATTTTGGACGAGTTATTTGGTTATAAAAAACCAAGGATAGAATTCCTTCTCGAAGGAACGAAACCGATCATTAGCGGTTCTGTCAACACCCGTGTCACCGTGTGATTATGGGTCGAGATGTGGGCTCTGCCTCATCTCCTGTGGAAATTCTCTCGTACTCTAATAGAGAGTAATGTTGGAGATGCTCCTGGGTTTCTTTTATAGACTCTCCCATCAAACTTTTTCCAGGCGTTTCTCTCCTAGTTTCGTACATTTCTCCAACTTGTTAGTAGTAGTCACAGGTGGGAGAAGTGTGCGGAACAGAGGGATGGGCGGGCCGATACACTGGTCCCGACCCCGCGTAAGGTTTGGGCTTGACCCACAATCCACGCACAAATTTAGCTTATTACGCCAGTGTTATAACGGTATAAACATGTTCTCTAACACCACTAGATGTCCAAATGAGTTTGAAACAGCCATATTGTGACATATATATATACCGGGACTGACCAAAAATCTTTGTTTCAGTTCCCGATGACCACGAAGCGGAGTAAGCGCGGTGCAGCAGCAGCCGAGGGGCGTGTTCCGAGTGGAGTGGACGAGGAGTATGACTCCTCACCCGTGTTGTCGGCAGGGCCTTCGACACAGCCCAGGGCGCATATTCTCTCCGAGGAGGACATAGTGCCTGACGGCGCCGCGGCTCAAAATTGGGAGACGCGGTTTGCGGCGATGGAGAGTCATATTATGGCTCTCAAACCACCGGTGTCTCGTAAACGGCGAATGCCGAGTGTCCAGGAGGAGTCTTCTTTTGAGGATTTCTCGGAGACAGACTCAGCGATGGAGCTGAGAGCTCCTCCTCCTTCTCCTAAACGGAAGAAGAAGAAGAAACATATCGTTTCTTCTGGTGATGATTTCACCAAGGAAAGGGGGAAGACTGGACTTCGCAAAAAGCGCAAGACCAAGTCCAAGAAGAAGAAGAAGAAGAGGAAAGATTCTTCTTCTTCCGACCCGTCCACAGATTCCACTTCCACGGAATCGGACTCAGACACGCGATATGAAGGTGTCTATGCTGCCATTGGGGGCAAAGTGGCTAAGAAAGTGGAGAAGCCAAGGGCTAAGCGTGTGAAAACCACTACGCTTATGCGTGAGAACATTAATGGCCATTTCTGCACGTTTAAACCGGCGGAGATTATTTCCAAGTTAGCAGATGAGTTAACAGGCATTAAAGGTGTTCCCAACTCCATCATTAAGGAGATGGATCGAGATGTCAATATGACGGAGGACCGTAAGAGATTTGAGGGTGTGTTGCACACAGTGCATAAGGCGGTGCTTGGTACCCTAACAGCTATTGCTCCTGTAGCAAACAGAATGCAACGAGAAAATAAGTTCTCGTCTTTGGCTAAGACGATGGACAAAGGGATTGCATTGTTGGCGGCGGCAGGTAATTACCTGTCGTATCGAAGATATGAAAATGTCTTCAAGTCGGTTTGCACAGATGCTGGCAAAGAAGTGGCTCGCTCAAAGAAGATTACGGATAATGATGGGAAAGAGTTTACGCTCTTTCTTGCTCCAGAGCCGATTAAAGGGAAACCTTTAGATAACACAAAAATTGTTTGGCGGTCAACTACAATACCTCTATAAAGAGGTAGAAACTGCAGCCAAGAGTGGCAAAAACATGGATGGTAAGAAGAAACAGGAAACTCCTCGTTTCAAAAGGTCACGAGGGGATTTTCGTCCACGGCGGTTCACCAGGGGAACCAGAACGGGCTCAAACTTCGGTCAAGCTTTTCGGGGCCGGAGCGCTCGCTCAGGCTGGACCGACAACACTGCACGGCCACTGGGCCGAGGTGTCAACGCGCCGAAACCCTTTCCCAGGGGCGGGTCCAAGTAGAGGTTGAAACACAAACGTTACAAGTCCTTCCAGCCTCTAAAACCACACAAACTGTAAGCAACTTTGTGGCTGGTAATATTAATAATCATATTTCTGAGTGGCACTAAATTACTAGTGACCAAAATTATACAAATCGTTAGGGGTGTTTCACATTCCCTTCACACAAATTCCGTCAAGGCAGGATACCCTTTCCTTATAACATTGACCGGTAGAAACGATAGGCATCTAACTGAAAGCAGTACAAAAATTCATTTGAGTAAAGGAATTATACAAAAAAGTGACACACCAGTTCCAGGAGAGATTATTTCAAACATCGATCTCGAGACCCAAAGCCTAATGGCGAGTTTGTTCGAATGTTCCTGGATTTAACAATCCTTAATAAAGTGGTTGAATATCGACATTTTTAAAATGTTCTCTGCTAGATACTGCACGAGATCGTGATTCCGCCAGATGCGTGATGGCTATTGTTGAATTACAAGATGCATTTATACGCTTCCCAAAAGGGAAAAAGACCGGAAAGGGAAAAAAGACCGGAAATTTCTTCGGTTTCTCTGGGATAACCAAACCCACTCTAAGAGTTTACCTGCATGCCGAATGGTTTTAGCTTGTGCCCCTTTAGCTGTGCCCCTCGTTTATTCACTAAACTGCTTAAACCGTTTTTTTCAGTAATGGCGCGGAAGGGTCATATAATGTTTCCATACATAGATGATTCCTTTATTATTGCATCAACACAAATTGATTGTGAGAATGCAGTGTTGGATTTATTTGCATTACTTACTAAATTGGGGTTTTATGTACATCCACAAAAGTCAGTGTTTAAACCAACAAAACAACTCAAATGTTTAGGGTTTATTCTGGATACACAGTCTCTTACAGTGTCGATAACAGAACAAAAACTAATTAAGTTAATGAATACAGCGACCCAGCTTATTAAGTTACCAAAACCTAAAATTAGACAGGTCGCAGTCCTTATTGGGATAATGATATCGTATGCACCCGCTATTCTATACGGGAAGGCCCATATTAAATCTCTAGAAATAGATAAAAAATTTAGCGTTAACACAAACTAAAGGGAATTTTGAGCGAAAGATGTTTATTTCGCAAGAAGGGCTACAGGATATTGGATGGTGGATGCAACACATAGCAAGTTCACCAAATCCAATCCGCATGGCGGAACCTAATACAGTAATAACTACTGATGCTTCGTTAGAAGGTTGGGGAGCTCATCGAGATTGGGTCACAACAGGAGGTAGATGGCTTGATGATGAAAAATCAGACCATATTAATGCACTAGAATTGCGTGCTATTTATCTGGGCTTATGTAGTTTAGTAAAGATACATAAATCACAATTTAGAATACTAACTGATAATACTACTGCCATGGCATATATTCGTAACATGGGTGGAACCAAATCAAAGCCTTGCAATCAGTTGTCTAAACTGATTTGGAACTGGGCACAGGCTCAACAAGTCTGGCAGACTGTAGCGCATATTCCAGGGTCACAAAATACACTTGCAGACTATAAAATTAGAAATTTCCATGACCATTTAGAATGGTCTCTCTCTACAAAACACTTTGTTCTTAACTTCGTTTGTGAAAAATGGGGGTACACCTGAAGTTCTAAAGTTGACTTGTTTTGCATCACGAAATAAACAAATACCCCATTTTATATTTCTTGGCATCCTGAACCGGAGGCTTGAAAGTAGATGCATTTGCGATTACCTGGGAAAATAATTATTTTTATATTTTCCCACCGTTTAGCATTATCAGCCGAGTTGTCAGGAAAATCGGTTTGGAAAGGACACATGCTGTACTGGTGGTGCCCGATTGGGACACGCAACCTTGGCTGTCAGCAGTTTCACAACTGGCAAAAGAACATATACGATTCCCAAGAAAACTCGGGAATCTGACACACCACGGACCGCTAGTGGTTCACGGCGACGTGTCAACGACGCCCCTATTGGCATTCCTTTTCTAAGGAAACAGCTGCAGCAATTTGGGTTGGACAAAATTACTGAGAATAGGATAGTATCTGATGCCTGGAGGCCAGGAACTGTTAAAATGTACACATCCTATTTAAAGAAATGGGGTGTACATTGTTTGTTAATGAAAGTCAAGCCAACAAATCCAACAATTTCACAAGTAGCTCGTTTTCTTCGTTCTCTAGAGGATGAAGGACTATCTTTTGGGTCGATCAATGTGGCAAGATGTGCGTTATCAATCATATTACCTAGAATTGATGGCGAAACAGTTGGAAAACATTATGTTCTTTGTTATCTACTTCGTTCAATTTATCAAAGGAATCCTCCAAAACCAAAGTATAGTCGGTTTTGGGATGTGTCTATAGTATTTAAATTGTTTCAGGCTTGGCCTCACAACTCGTGGTTAGATATAAAACAATTAGGTTTTAAGGTCGCGGTCCTGTTATTGTTAGTAACTGGACACAGAGGACAGACGATTGTTGCTTTATCCTTAACTGGATTAGAAATAGACAAGAAACAAGCTACGTTTGATTTAGCACAATTGCTCAAATCGAACACGTTAGGTGACCCTTTATCTACGGTTCACTTAGACTGCTTTCCGAATGATCGGAAATTATGTGTTGTGTCAGCCATACAGGCTTATATATCTAAGACAAAGGATTTACGTGCATCACAACAACTATTAGAGAGCTTTATAAAGCCACATAAGGCAATTTCACGAGACACCCTTGCCAGATGGACGATTACGGTGTTGAAATTGGCTGGAGTGGATACGGGCAAATACTCTTCCCACTCAACTAGAGGTGCCATGGTCTCCAAGGCACGGTTGCTAGGTATTTCTGTCAAAAGAATACTAGCGCATGCAGGCTGGAAGACAGCTAAGTCGTTTGCAAAACATTACAACAAGCGACTAGAAAAGCCTACCGGCATTGCAAAGCGCCTGCTCGCCAACTAACAAGAATAGGTGAGAACAAAAACGTTGAATATTATATAAGAATGGATGATATTAAGGATAAAATGAATTATGTAAAGGTCTCCCTAGCCTGAGGCTAGCCTGAGGCTGTATACCGAGGTAAAATAGTATAGTTATACGATTCTTACCTGGGTATAGATGATGGATAACTGTTGTTTTCCCGAGGTAGAAGCCTTGGGTAGACGTGGGCTAGGGCCCGCCCACCACACCCTACCACGTCTATCCCGTTGGTGTACCGTTACCGTTACGGGAAAATCATAGTATCCATTGTATTGAAAGATCATTTTTATCCTGAATAAGTAGGTTAAAATTGCTGGTACCTCACGTGCTTCCTTCTCCCTAGCCCACGTCTACCCGAGGCTTCTACCTCGGGAAAACAACAGTTATCCATCATCTATACCCAGGTAAGATTCGTATAACTATACTATATATTTGTGTGTCTGTATTTACAACTATTAACAGCGCTGGGGAAAATTAATGTACATAGATCAGTCAACCACTTGTTAATGTAACATTTTAGGGTATGGGTGAGATTCCTGTGAATGCAGTTGAATTTAGTATTATGGGGTTGGTTTGTATAATAGTGGCATATTTTAATAGTTTTATATTTATTTGACAAATAGCTAATACCACCCTCAATGTATATGTAGATGTACTTGAGTGCTTTGGTAATTGTGACCTTGTGTGACGAGCTCCTTAGGCATGTAGCCAATCAGAATATAGACAGTAAAGGCCCTGTCACACCTCACCGGATTGGGGGAAACGGACAGAAACTGAACAAAGTCCGTTTTGTGTCCGTACAAGTTTTGAACATGCACAAAACTAGGAATGGATGCCGCCAGACAGACATCTACGGTTCTTGTCCGGTTTGAGTTTGTTTGATCCATTGGCTATTCGTTCATGTCCGTTTCCTGTCCAGTGGCCATTTAACGATAGCGCCACATTTTGACACATTTTAATACATTTAGATAATTATCACCACAATTCTGTCCGTTGCTCAATCTGGCGAGGTGTGACAGCCGCTTAACAGAAGAAAGTGATGGATCAGTGTTGGACAAAGTATGTACACTTTGTCAATGCTCCTTTAAAATGTAAATTCCTATCACGTCACATATATTTTCAAACACATCTGCATTTCACTTCATGTTAACGACTATTTCATAATTTATCAATTAATTTCATGGTGAGTAATTTTTAGAATATCTTAATATTCTACCATATTTTGCCATTTTATGAGTTGTTTTTCAATTTCATTGCAACCAATTTATGTATCAGTTTATCCAGACTGCGGAGGGAAGAAAAACATTTGTATAAATAGTTTTATGTGTCAGATATTTTCCATGGGTTAGCTATCTATCGGGTAAGTTGACTCATTTTATTCTTTATGGTTCTACAGTTGCATTGTTATTTACCCAATTATCCAAACTAGAATCGATTGAACGTAGGTCACAATGTTTTAATTTTCAGGATGCCAATGAGGGATTATTCCATATCAGCACACTACATTTCGATTTCCTGTTCACAGGTTTGGATCATATTAATCCAGAAAGCATGAGACTAAATTAGTAAATAAATTTCAGACAATCGAAGGTGGAGCATTTAGTTCTCGTTATAGCTTATCTTTTAACGAAAATATCATACATATACGATTCATAAACCAGTCTTGCAGTAGTGGTTATCTCATATATTTAAGGATTTCTTTTTAACATTTTCGAATTCTCTGTTATATTGAATTGTCTGTGGTCACAAGGTTAAATCAGAGGTGTGAAATCAAACCATCAGATTCCGGATTATCTAAATAAAAGTGTGTCACTATCCGTAGGAGGGGAGATCCTACTCGCATCTAGCCTACCATGACTCGACGGATCTGGTAGATGCCTCTGCATGTGGGTATTTCCTATATAATTAGGGTAGGATAAATTAATCCTGCTGATCACGAACCAAAGGTAAAAATGAAAAAGCAAACATTGGATTGAATACACCTGAAAACTGTCACCAATTTATGCTGATGTTTATGTATAATACTATGACTAACATTTGATGTTACAACTTTTAAAATGAGACTCTTTACAATGTAATTATCTTTGACTCAGTCTTTACAATGTAATTATCAAGCTGTTGTTTATGTACCTTACCATGACTAGCATTTGATATGCTTTCAAATTCCAAAATGGAAGCAATTTTCAGCTCCAAATAAAAGATAGCACCGTCGTGTACAGTTAGTTATCATTGCCAGAATAATTTAGCACAGGTCAAGACGACTGGCATGCGTCATTTGGCAGTTGCTGAATGTTATAAATCCAACTATGTGGTAGTGAAAACATTGCAGTGTACTTACTACATTGAGAATTAACCAAGTTCAGTCCGCTACTATCTGATTGGCAGTAAGCAGTATTATAGGCTGGCACTGGCAAGTACTTAAGTATATATACCTCCTATCCCGATGTGGTCATGTGACCAACTTAATTTGATAAAGGCTCACCTAATTTCCACACCAAATATGCACAATCACATTCCTTGCACAGTCCTACGCAATCATATTACAGCGGTTTCACTAACATCACCCCGAGGTGTTTTAAAGATGGCATCGAATAATGGTTAATAACTTGAGGAATGTCGCCTTTGATCTTAGAAGTCTAGGGTTTCGAGGTTCAAGTTATGTGCCATCAGTGAATATGAAGTAATACTGAGCACTTTATATTTTTCGGTTGTCCATGTATTATGTTACCAACCCATTCATTATTCACCACGGTGTTTGTTTTGTTATTACATATTACACATCACATATATATTAACAACATATGTGTGTTAGATCTTTACAATGTAATTATCAAATATGTATAATACATCATGTGTTGATATTTCGGGCACAATGGTTTCTTGAGCATTTCTTCAATTTGTGACAGAAATAAATGAAACGAACTGATGTACTGTGCGTTCTGTTGTTACTCACAGTTATTGACATTGCCCTAGTGTACGCCCATGTTGAAGCTTACTCTCTGATTAGCTGATTAGGAGTCAACCGTAATGTGGCGAAACTCAAAGCAAATGCTGGGGTTTTACGTGCTAGTAACATCTATCAGGACACATATCACGACAAGTATGACATGTGACTGTGTGCACTCATGATGACTTTGTAGTGTTGTCCCACTAAAATAGCAAACCACCAGCAATATAATCCGATATCCTACTCAGTCACATTATCGTGATTCTGAACTAGCCAGTCCTTGCCCATTCCTATTAGCTGCCGAGCCCCAGGCTAGGTAGTAACAGGTATCAATTTTGTCATTGGTTTGACTCGGCCGGGTTTCGAACGGGAAGCCATCGCTCTTATGCCCCGGTCAGCTACGTTCAACATCGTGTATGTGACCGGGCCTTTAGCATTACTAGTCTGGGATCCACAACCAGAAAATGTGCAAAATAAGGGTTTTGATGTGACACCCCTGCTATAAGATTCTTGACACTTGGATTATGTCTATAGGGGTCTTGGACATCTGAAAAGTGAATTTGGACACTTTGAATGTATTGCGCAAATTCGGTAGACACCGTTTGTTGACGATAGGCTGTGACGACACCAACCGCCTAATTCCGGGGTAGGGGAAACTAAATCTAGTATATCATCACAACGCAAGACTCTACTGTAACAAATTACCACTCATTCTTTTGGTATGGATGTAGGCTAAGACAATAAGCAGAGTAGATTCTGATTGGATGAACCTCAAGGTCAGTAGAGGTCAAAAGGTCGCGAAGGTTGTGGTATGCCAGAAATCCTGGACTTTCATCAAAGAAGTGCCTATTAATATACTGTATCATAAGTTTTTTCACTAAAATACTGTTTCAATCAACTCCTTAGATCCCTGTGATGTTTTTAGGAAAGGGGTGTCAAGGCTCATATAGAATAAATGGCGTCCTGTAGACATATTTCTAAGTTACATTTTGGAAAAATATCTAAAAACATTAGTTTTTGACGGATCCATTTAAGTCAAATAAAATATGCGTAATAATCCATTTATTTCAGCCATTAACTAATATGGCATACTAGGACAGCTCTAAAAGGGGTTTGTAAATTCTCCTAAAAAGAAATAATTTTCAAGAATGATATATAGCCAGTGCCACAGTTTTTAAATTGGTAAGTACTAGTAATAACATTTTAGTTCTAGTTCTAGCTACCAATAAGTGCCTGAATACAACCCACAGCATTGAATAGGCCACGACACCCATCAACACATGGAAAAATATACCATGCAGAATGCACATGTATACATGTGCGTTCAGTGCCTCTTATGTCTAGGGCAACTCAAGAACGCACATAGATGTGAAAATCGAGCAGCGAAATCTAATAGCCAGTGATGAATCGGGCAGATTCATCACTCAATACAGCAAACTTGACTGAGTATGATATTGCATTTTTGGAACTTGTCTTAGAGATATCCCAAGGACTCATGAATGAGAAAAACGTGTACTCCTTGGGCCAACTTTCAAAGAGATATAATGAACTACTGTCTCAACATGACATAGCTACAAAAAGAACCTATAGAACAGAGAGATTAATGAAACGACTGTTAAACCATTTTGGTATTGATATTCAGTTTGTTGCGTTAAAGGTTACTGGTAATTTAGTTTGTGCATCTTCTCTGACTGTGAAAGAATTGTGTGACCTGATAGTTGACTTGCAAAATGAATTAGATGAATACCAGCTATATTGTGAGGGGGATGATGTTGATTTTAATCTCCTCAAAAACATTTCGAGTACATCATATCCTTTGGCAAAGTATTTGCGAGCAGAGGTAAAAACAATTGCAAAACGAATGCATGCTGCTGAAGATAGAGAAATAGAGATATCTCATGAAACAGCCTCTCGCCAGGTTCCAGTAGATTCATACAATCTAATAGCATGGCTAATTACTGACAATGATGATAGCCTCGGCGATGATGGAAAAGTTCATCTTCCGGAAAATGACAAAGAGAATGTGTTGAACCTAGCCCAGGACATTATTGGGTATCTTGGTACACAGGTTATACCTAAACACGTAGGAGTTGCTCTGCATATTCTCAAAGAAATGCGTAGTAAAAATATTGTAACAATGTTAAACCAATTTGGTAATAGCATTAGCTATGCCAGTGCCCAACGTTACCTGACAACCATAGCTAATGAGGTTCACTGAACGGGAAGAAAGAGAAGGTATTTTTATTCCACCCAATGTTGTTCATGGTCAATTTGCGCAGTATGCTTTTGATAACCTGAACTTTCATTCAGAAGCTGAGGATGGTGGTAGTCTTGATGCAACTACAAATATTATCTATCAGTATACAAATGATAAGGAGAACAATGTTGGGACTGGAAAAGTTCCTCTTCAGAAAACAAGACAAGTAACAATTAAGGAAGCTGTTAAATTTGAACCAGTTGTAAGTAATCTATCACTGAAGGACCGAAAAGAGGCTAGATCGTTACGTGGTACAGAAATTACCTGTGGCAGCAATATAAGCAGTGATGATTTGGTTGATGAAAACATTGTCTGGTTTCTACTTCGGATGTTCCCAACCCAGATGATGATAGGTAAAGATGAAAGTGTTTGTTGTACACCAAATTGGAACGCATTCTTTGAATTTTATTCCAGGAAACAGACACAGAAACAAAAATTGGCTATGGTCCAATGTATCCTCAAACTCCTACAAATCCAGATGTTGTCAAATCCTCTTGACTTGAATACTTTGTTACACTGAATCTGAAATTGGGCCTGTCAAAGACTGTGGTAACATGTGACCAGGCAATATATGATATCATAAAAGGCTTGGTGAAAAAGGAGCCTGCCAGATATAAAGATATTATAGTATGATTGGGCGGATTCCATATTGCAGAGAACATTTTGGGGTCCATTGGTTTCTTCATGAAAGAAAGCGACATTGAAGACGTACTAGTTGCAAGTGACATATGTGGTAGAGGAACAGCTAATAAAGTGATGGCAGGGATGGACTATTATAAAATGGTTCGTTACCATTCCTTGATCAGTGAGGCATTCTTTATGCTCAAGTGGGAAGCCTTTGAGCAATGGTTGTTGCAAGAAGATGAACTTGACTTACTCTCATCTTTGTCATCTGTGTTGGAATGTCTCAGGGCAGCCTTTGAAATGAAGGACAAAGACAGTGTTACAAAACTTGTTGGTGATGTCATGACAAGTCTAAGATTAGTTCAATCTCACTGGAAGAACTTTGAGAATACATTGGGTATAACAGCTCGGTTATGGGGAATGTATATTGAAATGATGCTCATTTTGAAACGTTATATCCATGCTGAAAGAGTTGGCATTTGGAAACAACATCTGCTCAAGGCACGAAACATGCTACCATACACGGTCTGTTCTGGACATAGCAAGTACATGTCCTGTCTGCCAATTTATCTAGGTGAAATGAATGACCTCCCTAACACTGTGCCTGAAGTACACAAGGAATTTGAAGCGGGTAATTTTGCAGTGCACAAGATGGATGGATACTTTAATGGAGTATGGACAGACCTTGCATTGGAACAAACTTATAACAACTTGGGTTAGAGGCAATGACGGCTGCCAGCAAAACTGATGCTGACCAAATTATCACCCCTAAGATAATGACTTTTGCCACACAACAGAAGCAAGGCAAAAAAAAGCAGGACTCTGTAAAACAATTAATTTCTGAGGAAAGCTCGGTTACTAGGGCTCTTTGCTTTACACATGAGTTGAGTGATGAGGCAAGAATTGAAGCCTTTACGAATGGAGTGACTATCCACCATCGTTATTTGAGCCAGACAAGACTGGGGGATTTACCATGCGCAAAGGAACTAAATCTGACTTTATACAAACTCTTCAAAACAAGGTAAAGGATTCATGGGAACCAATGAATGTGTTGCCTCCCTCCGAATCGGAACCGGTGTATGTTATTGATGCCATGGCATTCGGGAAACATTTTCAGGCCCTTGGGGCAAGTGATTTTGGCAAACTTCAGGAGAGATACAAAAACAAGATTCTAACTATGAAACCCAAACATTGTTCAGAAGTGCATTTTGTCGGCGATAGATATGACTTTGGTTCAATGAGCCTAAAGAGTGATGAGTGCCATAGACGTGAAATGGGAGCAAACTCACCGGAGTATATTCCTGCTCATAACATGAAAATACCTGTGTGGAAAACATTCCTTTCGAACCCTAAAAACAGGGCAAACCTGCTCTCATACCTGTCATCTTCTTGGTCGCAGTCTATATCCCTGCCAGATGGGTTTACCCTTATAATAGGAGTTAACACAGAGGGAATATGTGTGACCAACAGCAGCACCAATGTGATGGAGGAGCTGTGCTGCCAAACGCACGAGGAAGCCGACACGAGAATCATCGCACATCTTGCTAGCTGCCAAGACATAAGCATATTTGTTATCCACACAACTGACACAGATATCATCATGCTTGCTATGTACCATTATCCTCGCTTCCACACATTGTAAACCTATGGGTGAAAAAGAATGAACTCTTCCTGCCCATTCATGACTTGGTTGTGGAATTGGCGAAAGTGGTGGGAAAAATGAAATGGAACTAACAGCCACATTACTCACTTCGTATGTCATGTCCGGCTGTGACTCAGTGAGTTATCCATACAGAAGAGGGAAAAAAAGGGCAGCAATTGTAGCAATGCAGCATGTCGGTTCAATGCCAGCATTGACAAATTTCGCTCATGACACTGTGTGCCTAGATGATACGTTGTACAAAGAAGCACATGATTTCTTATCTGATTTGTACGGAAGGGCAGGATATTCATCTTTAGATAGGTTACGAGTCCATTTATTTGCGTCAAGCAAACGGGACCTCCACTCTCTACCTCCCACTGAAGATGCATTTCATTTCCACATGTCTGTGAGGATGGGAAATGCTATTCTCAGGAGTCTTTGCAACATTAGCCTCTACAAACAGGCCCATCTAAGCAATCCAACTCTTCTCCCACCTGAACAGTACGGCAGATATATGGACAAAGGAAGATTAGTTCCTGTCATGAAGAGCAAGCCAAACAAACCTGCAGTGGCAAAACTGACGTACTGCAAGTGCAAGAAGGGCTGTTTAAGGAACTGTTTGTGTGCAAAGACCGGATCGGCATGCATTATTGCATGCACCTGCAATGGGGACCCAAACAAATGTGGGCGACTGACTGAAGACAACGAAAGTGATGAGGACTAGGTAACCAAGAACAAAGTATATTTTCTACGAGGTGTAGTTGTAATTGGAACATTATATGGTATTGTTAGAATGATGAACTTGGGATGACAACATACTGCTTATTAATTTTTTTTTTCTTATCTCCAGATAGTTCAGAGGTTTACTACTGATAGTTTCACAAATATTAACAAAAAACTATTGGATAATGAGAGTTATATCAATAAAATGTACGAAAGAAAATTCACTGAATTTGGCTTTTTTTCTGAAATATCGCTTAGTAAAAGATGTACAGGGGGCCATTAGTTCTTTGCCAATCCTCACATCCCTTTTCTAAAATCATCAGGGGGATCTAAGGAGTTGACTGAAACAGTATTTTAGTGAAAAAACTTATGATACAGTATATTAATAGGCACTTCTTTGATGGAAGTCCCAGATTTTGGGCATGCCACAACCTTCATGACCTTTTGACCTCTAGTCACCTTGAGGTTCATACAATCAGAATCTACTCTGCTTATTGTTTTAGCCTACATCCATACCAAAAGAATAAGTGGTAACTTGTTGCAGTAGACTCTTGCGTTGTGATGATATCCTAGATTTAGTTTCCCCATCCCCAGAATTAGGCGGCCGGTGTCATCACACCCTATCGTCAAAAAACGGTGTCTACCGAATTTGCGCAATACATTCAAAGTGTCCAAATTCACTTTTCAGATGTCCAAGACCCCTATAGACATAATCCAATTGCCAAAAATTTGATAGCAGGGGTGTCACATCAAAATTATTTTTCTGGTTGTGGATCCCAGACTATACCGTGTCAGCCACCGTATGATGGTCGAAAGCAAATCCAAGTGCTATAGTGCTTCCGCCTACCGGCATTAAGCAGCATCAACATCACTGCATTTGTTCACTCAATTAACGCTAGATGGCGACTACTCTCGGGAACACAGTGGAAGGAGCAATCGACCAGGGGTAAATATGGTCTGGCTATTCGGCAGTGACTAGGCAGTTGACATCAAAGTCAACCAAAGTACTAACCTAATCCATACCCGAATCATTTTTGTCACTTGTGTGGCTTAAATTGCAGTGATTACTCGTTTACAATATAACCACTGCACAACACGGGTATTCAGAACCACTACATCCATAGTTCATTCCTATTCAAAGCAGTGTTTGCTCGGATTTCGGCAGGGTTGTCATTCACCCCTACTCGGGTAGGGATGAATGCTAGCTCCCACCCTGCACTGTTTACTCACACACTCGTCCATTACTAGTACTGGACCAGACAGGTTGGCTGAATTAGTTGAGCATCCGTCTCCTGTTTTGGGAGATCGGGGGATCCGAACCCATGAGTTTGTGCGTTTGAACCATGGTCGAGTCAAACAAATAACTTCAAAATTTATACTTGTCGCTTCCTAGCCAGGTGCTTGGCATTATTAGGATAGGGCAAGGACTGGTTGGCTCAGTGTCAGGATAATGTGACTGCGGCCGGCTCGTCACCATGAGTGCACAGTCACAAGTCGGTATAGGACCCTAGATGTTTTGCTAGGACGTAAAACAAAACAAAAATACTACTACTAGTACTACTACTAGTACAAGTACTAGCGGTAAAGTAAACAGTAGTTGTCCTGATTTATTTGTATCCACATATTACCACTAGACAACACATAATTACCAGAATGAAGAACATATAAGCGCGAATGCACAGTTGCATCTCGGTTAATATATATTATTAGTTCATATTCATTATTACTAATAACAAAATTAACATGTGCATCATATGCGTAGTGGGTGTTTCTGTGTTCATTTTAAATATGTTTTAAAGCACCGTTGAGATATGGTCTGTATACAGGTATAAGGGGAGATAGGCGAATAATGGCCGTGCTAATCGAACATCCCATTCCCTTCCCCACGCCCCCCTCTCACCATACCCTATACCCCACGCACCCAAACCCACACTCACACCCACACCCACACCCACACCCACACCCACACCCACATCCACATCCCACGCCCCACACCCCACACCCACACCCACACCCACACCCACATCCACATCCCACGCCCCACACCCCACACTCACACCCCACCCGCCATATACCACCCCTCACCTTCTTCCCTCCGATACCAGAACAAACAGAAGCCCCGATTTATGGCGGAAATCTAATACCGCCTCTCGTTTTCTAATTACAGCCCCGTGCTCGCGATCGGCCTGACCCCTGCTGGGAGTTCTCCTTCATTACAGTATGGCGTGTCAATGACGGGGTCCCGTGCCACCCTGCGATGTGGATGGAGTCACTGACGACGTCCCCTCCTGCCACCATCCAGCACTTGTCTGTGTGTACAAGTTGTAGTGCCCCCGCCGCGCGCCGCCCGCCGCCCGCCGCCCGCCGCCCGCCGCCCGCCGCCCGCCGCCAGCCGCCCGCCGCCCACTCGCATTCTAAAACCTCGATACCAGGCCACACTCCAGCCTCCATTCCCCACATGCTTGTTTTGTATTCCTTCCCTTCTATCTTTCTGTCATTCTGCCATTCTGCCATTCCGCCATTCCGCCATTCTGCCATTCCGCCATTCCACCCTCCCGCCCTTCCGCCCTTCCACCCTTCCTCCCTTCAGCCATTCCACCTTCCCGTCCCTTCTGTCCTTCCACCTTTCCACCTTTCCACCCTTCCACCCTTCCACCATTCCACCTTTCCGCCCTTCTGCCCTTCTGCCCTTCCACCCTTCTGCCTTTCCTCCCTTCTGCCCTTCTACCCTTCTGTCCATTTCCCGTGAGTTCGATCCCCGGCTAAGTCAGGCCAGTGAGTTTCTATGTTACGTCGCCTGTCGTTGTCGGCATTACTAGGGTAGGGAGGACTGTGATTGGTTACCGTAGTGTTCTAATATTGACACAGTGCTATGCTGCATCATAGGGTTGGCGGCATTGTATCCAAGTGGGGCACTATTAAGCACTGCCACTGCATATTCTGATTTGACCTCAGATGTTGCTAGGACGTGAAACCCCACCCTCTCTGCCCTCACTAAAAGATTCTGCTATTAACATGCAGCAGAATAGAGATTATTATGGTAAGAATGGCCACGAGGGGCCAGCAGCTACTAGGTGTCACCTCGGTAGAGCTTTCGTAATTTTTTGTAGTATTTTGATCACCGTCAAACAGTTGTCTTCAGGGTGGGTTATCCATAACAGGGTGGGCTGCTGGCCCCTCGTGGCCATTCTTACCATAATAATCTCTATTCTGCTGCATGTTAATAGCAGAATCTTTTATTATTGTGGTAATTGGCCACAAGGGCCAGCCTCTACTTTGTATTGCTACTGCTTGGCTGTGATCATTGTGTTTTATTTTTCAGTATACATGAGAAATAACTCTTTAACCATATGCATTTTGGTTTCAGGCTTTTATTTATTCTCTTGTCTTGTTTGTTCACACTCTCTCGTACTGTTGTGACTACCTTGGTTGCGCTACAGAACTACCTCGGCTTGTGGCCTTTCTGGCTGGAGGGCCTCAGCCCTGCTCCCATATACTTGGGATTAAGTCAGTCACTCTTGTAGTGTCATTTACTGGCCGGTTATAGAACCTCTGGAATGTCCCTTCCCCTGACCACCCTGCTGACTGCAGGATGGTGGCCAGTGGGACTTGTTTCCGAACCGCCGCGCTTGTTGTAGCATGTCTGCAGGTATACGGTGTATATTGTGTCATGTCCACCCCTGCCTCCACCAGTGTCGTCTTGAGATATCTCGTCAGTGTGTCTTGTGATGCCTGCACGTGTGGTTTTCTTGTTGTTGCGAAAACCGCTGGTTCTGCCTCCTCTAGGTGCCTGTAGAGGCAAAGTTCCTGCACCCCATACTCTTTGAACCTGAGTATGAGGGGGTTCTTCACTGGGTTGTTGGACTTCATTTTTTCCGAATATTTGATGATGCACCCGTCCTTCTCCCACGTGAAGTCTTATCTGCGCATCAGTCCCAGTGCCTGCAGGCGCTGCCCTGTGGCTAACAGGAACAAACACGCTGTTCTTTTGTTCAGTCTGTCCAGTTCTAGGGTCTGTATGGGGCCCCACGTCTGCAAGTGTGCCAGCAGCAGTCTGGGGTCCCACATGTTGGAATACTTGGGTATGCCCGGTTTCAGGTTCCCTATTCCCCTGAGCAACCTGGTGACCAGTGGGTGCTCGCCGAATGGTCGTCCTCCCACCGTCACAAAGGTGGATAGGAGTGAGCGCACAGTGTTGATCGTGTTCCTTGCTGCCCCCGCTGCGAATAGTTTCTGCAGGTATGCCATGCCCTCTTGTAACCTTGGCCTTATTGGGTCGATCCCTAGGTGTGTGCAGTGCTCGTGCCACCTCCTGAGCACTAGCGTGTATTGCCTCTGCATGGCTTTTGCCCAGGAGGCTGTGAGTATGTCAGCCGCCTCTCTACTTACTCCCATCGATTGGAACATGGCCTTTAGAGTTTCACCGCCAGTAGTGACATCCTGTCCACCAGTGGGAATTCTTTCCCTGTTCTCCCCCGGATCGTCCTCGTGCTCGGGAAGCCTGGTAGTCTTCTTAGCAGGGGGAACCATGGCTGTGTCGGCCAGTTCGGTGCTATCAGTATCCCCTCTGGCAGCTCGTCTGTTATCTTCTGCAGCACACGGGGTGATGACATCAGGGAACCTAGGTGATGTAATGGTTAGCACACAAGCCCGGAACGCAATAACTATTGTTTAAAATCCTGCTCTAGGCGCAATATTTCCCATTTTCATCATTGCCATGACACTGGTGCTGTGACCAGGATCCTGTACAAGCTATGTCTATGGTTGATCAACCTACCCTGTGCATCCATATGTAAGTGCATTGCCTGTATGTGTATAACTGTAAGCATTAAAATGACATCTAAATGTAAACTATTTAACACACATACACTTCCAGGGGGATCAGTGTAGTAGTCCGAACTGATCTCTTAGGCAAGGAGCCACATAGACAGGTAGGCTTGGATAGGGTGATGACATCAGGGAACTTAGGTGGTGAAATGGTTAGCACACTAGCCTGGGGTGCAAGAGATGTGGATGCGAATCCTGCCCTAGGCGCAATATTTCCTATTTTCATCACCCCCATGACAGTAATTTAATATATATGTATACATATATGCATAATGTCTCATTATATTCTAAGTATTAGATCCTAAGGATGACAAAAAAATGGTTGTGCACTGGATTAACAAGAACGACAGATACCTACTAGCAAACAAATAACAATTTGGAGAAAGTAAGACCAAATATGTATACACGTTATACATTTCCATACAATATACATTTCCATACATCCAGGGCGGAGTGGAGACATACAACGCTACCCACCAAAGTGTGGACCTCATTACCCGTGGTATGTATGGAGGGGTGGAAGGCGCGGATTTGGAGAAGGAACCCCAGAGTGGATAGGGGTGGGAGTGGGGAGGGGGGTGGCGGTGAGGGGATGCCGTGTATGGGGTCCGTGTGGGGTCTTGTTTCAGCATCCCGCAGACCGTGTCGTACCTGCGCCCTGCCCGGTCTTCCCCCGTCCCGTCCCCCGTCCACCACCGGTCGCCCCCTCTCGTCCCATCCTCTCTCCGTTCCGGGTCGTCCCCGCCCGCCACCCCGTCCCCTCCCACCCGCCACCCGTCCCGTCCCCGGCGGGGACCCCATCCCGTCCCATCCCCGACCATCTAGGCCCCTGTCACGGGCACGCGATTCAACACCAAACATTCATCTATCCCAAATATCCATTAAAGCCCGCCATACACATCACGGGGTTTCCGAGTATTGCAGTGCACTTATCACTACTAACAATGAGCCCGCCACTGTCACTGTCATAGACCGGACGAGATGGCGGAGTCAGTAAGGGCGCTGACTAGCTTTTGCTGCAGGATTGTGTTGGGTTGAATCCCCATCGATGATGATGATGATTGGGGGTGTTTGTAACCTTACGACGGTTACCGGTTGCAGAACTGCAACATTGGGTAGAGAGGCTCCGATAAATCGGCCCAATCTGTGGTTGAAGGCTTAACTTCCATAGGGAGTGTTGTAGAAGCTGGGGACATCTTCACAACGTTGTAATGTTGAGGCGTTGGGGTGGCAGAAAATCTCTTCGGTCCGGTGTGTAGTTGAGCTATAGGTGTAGTGTAGTGTTGCACTTGAATCCGGTCAGCAGCAGGGGTTTGAGGAAGGCAGGCAAAGGTGGGAGCAGTGGTCATTCCAGCAACAAGAACAAGACAGAGAAATCGTAAAGGTGAAGGGCCCCACCCAAGAACACAACTACCCTGGTCAGAGGAAGAAGTGTGCATGGGAGAAATCGAAATGGGCAGAGTCTAGGAAAGAGAAATGAGGAGAGTTGAGTCAAAGGACCGTGTCTATTTGCTCTATGGTGACCGTCCAGCTAGCCATAGACACGGACAGAGTAAGAGTAGAAAGTGAAATGCCAGCGGGCTCCCCCTCCTGGAACTCTTTTCAGACATATCGAGGAGGAGCATGGCCGGCGGAGAGTTGATAGAGAGAGGTCTGGACAGAGTGAGGTCCGGATAGCAAGTGCCCCATCGAGTCAAACCAATGACAGACCAACCTGGTACTTGTCACTACCAAAGGTGGTGCTTAACATTATTGGGATAGAGAGAAGGGATTGGCTCGCTCAGGACAATGTGACTGAGTGGAACATCAGGTAATGGTGCCAGTGCCCTAGTCTCCCAATGGGGAAACAATATAAAGTCACCATGAGTACACACTGTCACAAATCAGTACCCGTTCTGATATGATCCCCCCACCCCCACCCCCACCCCCACGAATCGGGTCACGGTACCGGCGGCCTCGTCTCCCAGGAGGGCAGCACTATAAAGTCACCCGGAGTGTGCACTGTCCCAAAACGATATATATCCTGATTTGATCAGAGTTGTTGCTAGAATGTAAAGCCGAACAAAGAAATACGTCATAGATTACCTAGACTTATTAAAGGAGTCGACGTCACATCCCGAAACTAGCTCGTTTTCACTCACAATTTCTCCGAAGTTAAACACAAACCCCAACTATACTCCTCCAGAAGCTCAAATCGTCGCGAATGTCATTAATTTGCAATTTTAAGCGGCAGATCATTGATGTGAAAGCGCGATATTTGTGTTCACATCGCTTACCCTTAAACATGTCTGCAGTGGTCCTGCAACAATCCTAGAGAGAGGTTCAAGCTGCATAGTCCGATGGAGCATTCAATTTTCAAAACCAAAACAATCTAGATTTGATTCTACATATTTAACTTAGATATTGATGCAGTTACTAAGCATTTGTTGCCACATAGAAGGGAACACTGAGTCGATGTAATGCTATAACAGAACCTGTTACTGCTGAAGCATATGTTGATGTGCTTGCCTAAACTAATTTGACATGTTTGCACTTCAAATATCTAAAAAGTATTTAAAATAAAGGTTTCTCAAACTAATGTATGGTATACTATAACAATCAATTTAATATATTTATCTCAGAAAAATTACATAAAGTCAAATCCATCGGACCATGCAATGTTCAGATGTAGGTGGATCCCAGTACCGACACGACCTAATTCCCACACACTCCGAAATAGGACGTTCACGCCTGCGCAGGTGCATGACCTCAGCATGACTGAAAATCGGAAACTGCACTATGTGTATGCCCGGCTTTATTTACCCCGTTCACTTTAACCCCGACACACCCGGCGGTGCGTGACTGTGCCGCGGTTCGTGCCTTGAACGTGAAGTGGACACCTAGTGATGTACAGACACCGGGGGTTCAGCTCCCCTTCAGTAGACCCAACCTAAGGGTTCGATTGAGACTGAAATACCAAAAAGAGGCATGCGCAGAACCTGCATTTTGTAATCCGGCCCTGCCCCCACCGACCCCAGCTCCATCCCGATCCCATCAAACAACAAACTTTGACATGGTCAGGCCAAATAACACTACACCGGTCCGTAAGTTCAAGTCCATCATCCTATATGTTTATAACACAAATATGCATTTGCTCGGGATAACCTGAATTGTCCTTTTAACACACTCTCAATAGAATAAATATTGATTTGAAGCAAATGTCTTTGTCCTGTGTTTTCCATATAACTGTTGCTGTGTTGCTTTGTATCAATCACCACGTGGACAAGGATATTAGCTATCCCCATTTGAGAGAGTCTCATTTACATTTCTAATAGCATAGAGTGAAGTTGACAAAAACACATCCCTTGTGAAAAAAGTTTAACCCACCTCTTGATTGGGGTTGGCTGGGAGCGGTGACTTCACATTTGTGCATCAAAAAGTTGCTAGGGTCACCCGAGTTTATTAATCGAATACGCCATAATGCCGGTCGATTTTGATGCATGCGCAGAACCCCGAGCGTAGAATCTAAACACACTGAGATTTTAAACCACCACACCACCGGCCCAGACATGGTGCGGGAGACGCCAATGAAGGGTGGTGGGCAGTGTCACCGTCTGGGCACTTGTCTCGGATGAGGGATGGGTGGCATCCGAGGCGCGCTGCAGCCACTGCGTCGTATTGACCAATTTCATATGACGTTAGCACATGTATTTAGGTCAGTGCGTGCGCTGCTTGGCTGCAGGACAACATCCGGTCACACTGCAAAATCAATGGCTATGAGCAATCTTCATAGAGAAAAGGTGAAATATGTCTAAAACCACACCACCTAGCCATAAACCTATTGGATTACATATAGAAAACACATTAAAAAAAGAGATTATATTAAATTTATAAGGTTAGGGTTCTGCATTTCTATTAATTTTGAATAAAATTGACGTGTTGCACCCCGGGTATCGGCAAAGTCAATGCATTGTCAATGGCCGTGAGCAATCTTCATACAGTAAAAGTTAAATATCTCTAAAACCACACCACCTAGAAACAAATAGATTGGAATACACATACAAAACATGTTTAACAAAAAGATTATATTAAATTTATATGGTTAGGGTTCTGAAATTCTATTAATTTTGACTAAAACTGACGTTTTGCACTGCGCGTACCGGCAAACTCAATGCATTGTCAATGGCCATGAGCAATCTTCTTACAGAAAATAACTCGTATACAAGACTGTATACGGCTGTAAGGCCAAAGCAGACTCCGGCTATACTACTTCATGATACTACTTTAGTTCCCGGCTCTGGCACCAGGGGACTATTGGCGCTGCCTGTGCTGCTGGGCTGCCGCTGCCTGCAGAGCTGCCACTCGCTCCTACGGCTCCACCCGAACAACTACTGTGCGTTATTGTACTGCGCGGTGCGTATTGTTGCATTCGGTGCCTATGGCTAAGCCGGTGACTGACTACTGCGGGCCTTGTGGGCAAAAGCATAAATTGCCGGTGAATGTGTTATGCCCTGTAGGCAAGGCAGCTGCTAAGCGGGCAACTCGTGCACACCCTCAACAAGAGGCTGAGATGGCAGAAAGTCTGGTTAAAGAAGAGGTGCGTGCTATGGGTGCGACAGGCGACAGGGAGTCGGAGGACGAGCAAGAATTGCAGAAAAGAGTGGGCGCGTTAGAAAAAAGAGGCGGGTGGCGGAGCTGTTGCAGCGTCAAGACGCATTGGAGGACGAGTTGCGGAAAATGGACGTCTCGGCAAAGGAAAGGGGGCGGTGCCGGTCGGGGCACGCGCGCCGGTGCACGCGATGGCACAGGTCGTCCTCGTCAAGCTCAGGCAGCCGCACACCGAGTACTGAAAGACGCCGTCAGCGTAAGTGGACACTCAAACACTATACGGTGGACCGAAAACAAATTAAGAAATTAAATGGTTATGAGCTTATAGAGTCAAATTGTGCGTGGTTTTCGGACACTAGTGGCTATGACGACATTGAGTCGTGCCACGCGATGTTGAACCACATAAGCTATCTCTGTACGAAGGCAAAATTTAATAACTTTAATAATACGGCTCATGTAGCGTACGACACGGGGGTGCGTAAGTTGGCACAGAAGCAGGGTTTTGCGGCATTCGCCTCCGGTAATAGTGACTTGGCTCTGTGTCACTACGCGTTTGAAAACATTAAAGACGTTAAAAAATCTTCAGGGGAGTCTTCAAAGTCGTCCAACGCGTCATCAAAATTATTTACGCGTGACTGAAAGAAGCCGTGCTTTGCCCACAACGGGGACTCAGGGTGTGCGCGAGATGAAAAGACATGTGACTTTGGGCACTGGTGTTCCCGTTGTGGCAGTCGCAGCCATAAAAGGGGTAATTGTCGAAGAGACTGAAGATGCAAGAAAAAGGTGCTGAAATGTCAATTAAATGGTATCCACGCTGAATTTAATAAAATAATGGTGCATGATAATGATAATAATAATGCGACGCATTTGGAAATACTTGATAAACCGCTAGTAATGAATGTGGAAGGGTGTGCTTCCAGCACTCTACTAGGGATTGGTTTGGCAATGCTCAAATTCCTCTGACGCGTAATAAGACTACAGTGGGTTCAGGGTTCCAATTACCTAATTGGATCCCTGTAATCTTTAATTGGTTACATGTGTCTAATAGCCCAAGTGCTTACACATTAACTGCTATTGATAGGCATTCTATTGTTAGAACCGAGCGCATTGTAATTGTAGCTGAAGCGTGTTTCAGAGGGGTTTGTGACTGTATACATTGTGTTGCTAATGTGCCGGTGCAATTCAAACCTTGTCGAGTTTTTGTCGAATCATTTTTTCGTGGGGACTTTGATCCTGACTGGGAATACATATTGCATGGGGCCATATTTGGTTTCAAAATAATAAATTATAATTGTTCGACTAGTTATAATAATACTTATTCTGGAAAAATTGATCTTGACCATAGCGCTTTCATTACGCGTAAATTGGAGTCGGAAATAGCCCGTACATATTTAGTAAGGTATCTGATTTTGTTTATCGTTGTGCTGTAAGAGAGGGTATTAACAAATTAGTGAACTATTTGGACGATTTTGCTGTGCTCGGAGCTAGTTATGCAGATTGCGTTAGGTGACAGCTTGGCTTAATTGCTATACTGCGTAGGTTAGGATTTTATATAAGTTTCCCTAAGCTGATAAACCCTGCTACCGAAGTTAGATATTAGGTATAGAAATAAATACAATTACGTTAAAAGTAAGGCTGCCTTTTGACAAGGTGTTAAAGCTAAAGGATCATCTTCGAATTTTTGAAACTAGGACTAAGGCTACGCGTAGGGAGTTGGAGCGCCTTGGGGGACGGCTATCGCATTGTTCAATGGTAGTAAAAGGGGGTCGCTCTTTCTCTGCTAGAATTCATGATGCGGTTAGAGCTTTAAAGCATCCATATCATAAATATAGAATTAATTGTGCATTTCGTGATGAGATTTCCTGGTGGTTGAATTTTGTCGACAGATTTAATGGTGAAAAACCGATGTTGAAAGCTCAGACAGAAACCTTTGCTGTATATACTGATGCTTCGTTATCTGGTTATGGTGCATTGCGCGAAATGGATTGGTGTGTAGGTTTTTTTAATAAAACTGAGGTTATTAATAAATTGTCGCACCATCAGGTATTTTCCCCAGATGACATTGTGGATGAGAATATTAATGTGAAAGAAACGTGGTCAGTTGTAGCGGCAGTGAACCGTTGGGCTTGCCACTGGCAGGACAAGAATATAATTTTTGTTATTGATAATAATACAGTCAGGTCAGCATTGGTAAAGGGTACTGCGAAAAATCCCATTATATTGAAGTGGTTAAAGCGGATTTTTTGGGTATCTGTCCGCTATAATTTTGATATTTTTTCGGTGCATGTAAGCACACATGATAATATCATTTGTGATAGTTTGAGCAGATGGGATGCTCCCCTTCAGATTCAGAGAGTCCAGAGTGTGCATAAAATTCAAGGTTTGTGCTGTTCGCATTTGTTTCATATTTAACTCGTTTAACGCTCATTTGTAGAATTGCTGGCGTTGCAGAAAGAAGTCGAAACGATCGCCGCGCAGTACTACGCGCCGAACAGTTGACTGACGCGCTCTGTGCAAATGAGGAAATATTTTAAATTTATTGAGGAATTTGGTGGGTTGCTGGCTCCAGTGCCTTGTCCTGCAAGCCAGGTAGCTTTATATATAGCCTGGCTATCTCATTCTTTGTCCTATAGTTCAATTACTAACTATTTGTCTGCTTTGAATTTTTTCTTACTTTCGGAAAATGCCATTCCGATAGATTATAAAAATCATACAATTAAAACCACACTTGGAGGTGTGAAGCATTTACTAGGGTGTCAGGTGCACACAGCAAAACCTTTATTACCTAGGGACCTGTTGGTTATGTTTGGTTTTCTTTCTCAGTCGATAGGGCATGTTGCCACTAGGGCTGCAATTTTGACTGGGTTCCGGGGACTGCTCCGGAAGTGTCAGCTAACGCATTCAGACTCAGTCCTGTTACGTTCGGACTTTCAGTTTTTCTCTTGGGGGATGTTGGTTTCAGTAAGGAAGTCAAAGACTATACAATTTGCTCAGAGACAACTATTAATCCCTATTGCGGTAATGAACAATACTGACTTATGTGCAGTACACTGGACGAGATTGCATTTTGCACAGACCCCTGTGTCCGCTGACGCACCGGCATTCCAGGTACCTTCTCCTGCAGGGGGGTACATGCCTTTAACTTATTCAGTTCTCCAAGCTACTATAAATTTTTTGTCTGCCTTGTCAGGACTAGATCCTCATGATTTTTCATGTCACTCGCTCAGAAGAGGTGGGTGCACCTTTTTGCGCATGCAGTGTGCGTCAATAGAGGAGCTTAAGGCTCGTGGAGATTGGCGGTCAGAATGCGTATTTAAATACATTGCCTTGCCTTTGGCAGACCGCATTTTAAATGACATGCGGGCAGTTAATGCAATTGATAGCTGTGCGTTGCTAGACGGCTAGTCGTCTTACGCATTTTTCTTTTCTCTTTCTCTTCTTCTTGGCTGGTTGGGCTTGCGCCCTTGGCAGTGGCCAGCCAGATGTCAATTGATGGTCATAGGACCCACTTACATTGATTGATAATTGATTATGGAGCTGTTTCTCAACTTACTGTTATTATGAATTGATGCGATATTGCCCTACACGGCTTCACCATGCATTGTGTCTAAGCATGAATAAACTGATGTCGCCCTTGTTATTCTAGCCTCTGCTTCTTACAACTCGTATACAAGACTGTATACGGCTGTAAGGCCAAAGCAGACTCCGGCTATACTACTTCATGATACTACTTTAGTTCCTGGCTCTGGCACCAGGGGACTATTGGCGCTGCCTGCGCTGCTGGGCTGCCGCTGCCTGCAGAGCTGCCACTCGCTCCCCCGGCTCCACCCGAACAACTACTATGCGTTATTTTTATTTTATTGTACGGTAGGCAGTGGCCAGCCAGATGTCAGTTGATGGTCTTACGACCCACTTACATTGATTGATGATTGATTATGGAGCTGTTGCTCAACTTACTGTTATTATGAATTGATGCGATATTGCCTTACACGGCTTCACCATGCATTGTGTCTAAGCATGAATAAACTGATGTCGCCCTTGTTATTCTAGCCTCTGCTTCTTACATGTTATATCTCTAAAACCACATGACCTAGAAACAACCCGCTTGGAACCCATATAGAAAACATGTTTAACAAAAAGATTATATTAAATCTATATGGTTAGGGTTCTGGATTTCTATTAATTTTGACTAAAACTGATGTTTTGCACGGCGCGTACCAGCAAACTCAATGATCGTCAATGGCTGTGAGCAATCTTCTTACAGAAAAGATTTAATATCTCTAAAACCACATGACCTCGTCACAAACCGCTTGGAACATATGTAGAAAACATCCTTAACAAAATGATTATATTAAATTTATAAGGTTATGGTTCTGGATTTCTATTAATTTTGACTAAAACTGAGGTTTGCACTGTGCATACCGGCAAACTCAATGGCAGTGTGCCTTCGTTCTGCAGCCAAGCTGTGCGCGCATACACGATGTTTGTTAACTTTGAAATAGGTCTATTAACAACGCACTGGCCAAATGTACCAACATTAAAGTTGCATGGTCCGATGAAATATAATTTTGTCAAAATTAAAACAACTACTTACATTTGATCCTATATATCCAACTTAGATACTGGTGTATTAGCTAATGATTTGGGACAGCATATACAGAATAACCAATGAATTTATAACCTCACCCCTTTGGACACTCACTTTGAAATGCCCATTATCCAGGGAGGCCATTAACCAATTAGGCCAATCTCGTGACCTCATTAGCCTCCCGGACCAAGTAGGCCTACTGTGCAGGGCCATAGAGGGAAAGGGGAAATGAGGTGGATGTTGGCCCCCCCCTCTCCATGTTGGATATTCAATGCTGTTTGGTCAATTCTATAAATATAATTAATCAATTTGGGTAATTTAAATTTTGAAATTTTTACATTTGTCAATTAGAATTGTATCTGATATCGGGACTATGTATGGTATGAGCGAGGATGAGACATATGGATGACATAACAGTAAATAATAACAGAGCAATAATATGTACATGAGAAATGCAAGCAGTACGCAAATCCTTGGCAGTCTAAATGTCTGTGAGGATGTGCATGCATGCATGCATGTGTTTTGCGCACATCCGTTTGAAATTTGTTTGTTACACTGTACATAAAACGAAAACGTTTTTTTGTTATTGAATGTAAAAAGGAGTGAACCATATGGAGTGAGATATGTGCATTTGAAAGTTTTTGACTTTCAGATCTTTTGTATTAGCTAATGCAGCAGCCGTTCCATGCTGGCCACATCAGCCGGGCCTGAGCATTAATAGTTTGATGGGTTCCACCGCAAATACACAGGTTTCCGGTTTTACTGATGTGATGGCAGCAGCCGTTCTAGTTGTGCCTATGCGTTATCATTTGGACGGGATCCATCGCAAATGCGCCGGGTTCTGTGCTTAATGCTATGATGGCAGCAGCCATATTCTATGATCCAGCCGGACTTGAGCATTAATGGCTTGACAGGATCTGCCGCAAATGCACATATCTCCACAGTTTAATGCTATGATGGCTGCAACTGTTCTGGTCATGTGTTATCATTTGGACGGGATTCATTGCAAATGCGCCGGGTTCTGGGCTTAATGCTATAATGGCAGCAGCTGTTCCGCAGCGTATACACCGGCAGATGGCTCATGATCTTTGAGTGTGCAGTTTTTCATAGGTGAGTGTAGAAACTGATATGGTGCTACGACCCCAGGCTGTCCTCCGACGCAAATGCTGTACAACTAGGTACAACCAAAACGGCTGCTGCAATCATAGCATTAAACTCAGAAACCTGCGCAATTGCGGCGGGTCTCGTCAAACCATTAATGCTCAAGCTCGCCTGAATCATAGTGTAAAGTTCACGGCTGGCATCTGTGGGTTGTGTAGGCAGGCTATAAAGTATAATGAAATCAATACAGGCAAGAAGAGAAAGGAAGAGTATAAAGAATGAAAGTAGAGTGAGAGATTGTACCCTCAGGTTTATTATTATATAGTTGTACATGGATCTGGTATGGCATACCACCTGACCATTATCTCCAATGAGCAATAAGCATTTATAGTTCCACCAATGAACAGTAAGCATTCTTGTTGTTGTTGAAGATTTATACTGCCTATCATGGATAAGCCGGAATAGGCTTGTTTTCACCATTAGACAGTTTGTCGATAGAAAGCCCGAGTCTACACTTTTACCGACCCAAGGGATTTTTAACCTCCCACACCACATAAGCCGTGTTTACACGGGAGAGTTAAATCGCTTCATATAAATCGCCTTGCCTAGTTCGCTTCACATTCGCCGTGTAAACGCGACTCTGAGGCGGATTAGGGCTGATTTGCCTCATATAGTTCGCTTCATATAAAACACGTCGCAAGGTAATTTATATGAATCGATTCAGCTGGTTCCTGGGCGGCGACTAAACAAATAGCAGTACTCGCCGGCTACAGGCTCACTAAGGCTGCTGGTTCCCGGCGCCGACACACTTTCAAACTCAGTCCATGTAAACGCGCCACTACTTCGCTTCATATAAATTGCTTTGTCTAATTCGCTTCACAATTCCCCGTGTAAACACGGCTATAGACATGGTATGAGAGCAACTGGCCTTTGATGACGCTGTAAGTTATACACAGCGGTGGAAATCCAAATTGGCAGAGATGGCGGCGTGGCGAATCGAACCACCGACCTTCAGATTAGGAGTTTGACCTAGAAAAAGGTCCGACACTCTAACCACTCCGCCACAGAGAACACCACAACACTTGTGTCACCATGGCTACTTTGATCTTCCCACCACCACCATGGGGTGTGGCTGCTTGGCCACTACCTGCGTGAGCTGTGTATGTGGTGATCCGTGACTAACAGTTGGGGGGGATGGGGTAGTGAGTAGAGCTCCAAAGGGCCTTACACACTATCACTAGTGCCTCCTTCACACTATCTACCTAATACACAATGACTATTGACCATAAGTAAAGGATCACCAGCAATTACATAAATACATTCATGCATCTGGCACTATATACCATTTACCTTAATAGACCATTTGTATTCCATTATAGACCATTTGCATTCCCCACCAATGCGTTTTATCAGAATATTTTACAATAGAATGTGCAGTTTGTTGGGTGGTTGCATAGTTTGATGTTTTGAAATTTCTCACATCGGGACGATGTCAATCATATACCGATGTATATGTGATGTTGGATAATCGATGCTACCTGGTCAATTAGATAGATATAAATCAAATTAACCTTTCTACAAAATAATATTTTGCTAAAAACCCTAGTGCCAGGGGTCTATGGCACCAATCAGTTCCCAGAAAGTTCAAACCCAAACAGAAATACCTACCTACAGCCCTGTCAGGTTCCAGGATTAGTATGTCATCTCACATCATGTGGTCACCGTGAGATAACCATCTGGGTCATAGCCACAGGACTTTTGGAAAGCTTGTTGAAATAATTTTGGGTTCTTTCAACTCAAATTTCTCCTAAACTAGCCATTGTCATCAAACTTACTCAGGACTAATGAATATTAGCATATAATGGTCAACCTGAGGTATTTATCTCAAATATAACTAACAATTTCAAACGCTATCGGACCATGCAACTTTAAACAAATATCAAAGTTGAGTAGTCCGATAAAAGTCTCAAATGTTCACTTATATCTAGATTTGAACCTACATATCAAATTTATATTGGTGCACTTATTAAGCATCTCTTGTTGCATAAAAGGGTATACTATGTCAATTTAATAGAACCTGTTTCTGGTGAAGGCTATAGGGTCACAGGTTTGACAAGCATGCCAATTAATTTTGCATGCTTACACATCAAATATATCCAAAGTTAGCCATTTTAAATCAAAGTTACTTCGAATTAATCTACTCGGCTTTAGTTCAGAGTAATATTTATGATAATTGACTAACTTTTGTGATATTTGAAATGAAAGTATGCAGAATAGTTTGTGTGCATGCCAGTTGAAGCCAAGTGCTATTGCAACTTGGTCATACTACTGTATATCGAGCCAGTGAGCCTGCGGCCTGTTTGTTTGTTGCGGTTTTATGTTCTAGCAACAGCTAGTCTCATATCAGAACGGCAAAAGCCCAAAGAACTAATGAATCCATGGCGCATCATTATCTGATTAGACATATAGGATCAAATTTAGATAAGTGATTTGGTTTTGACAGTATGATGCTTTCATCGGATTTTACAACTTTAAGACAATCTAGTCATGATGCGCGAAAAGGAAGAAGGCAAGGCGGGTGTGGAAAAAGAGGCGCTTTATTGACGCCTCAGAGGAACATACAGGGTAAACAACAGAGCAACAATAGAGAACTCGTAAGGAGCAAAAGACAAGTAAACAATGCAAGGTAGAACAATGTCAAGTAGATAAGTAATATGAGTAGATAAATCAAAAGTTCATGTGGTATGAATTGTCAGTGGAGTGAGGGGGTGCCGAGGAGCCCTCCACCAAAGCGGCGGAGAGGGCTCGAGGGGCGCCCGAGGGTGCGAGGCGTCGCACGTAGGCGTGAACGGCTGCCGAGGTCCAGGTGCCTTGCGCCATGATCTCGGCGAGGGGCACCCCGGCGCGTTGGCAGGCCTGGGCGGCCCCTCGGCGGGGGCTGTGGAGCGTGAAGTCCTCGGGCCTCGGCACCCCTTGGGCGGCGAGGGCCCCTCGTAGCAGCGCGGTGAGGGAGCGCGGGTCGAGGGGCCGTCCGGAGGGCATCATGAAGGCGGGTGCGTCCGGAGCAGCGGGGCAGAGGGCGGTGGCTCCGAGCCAGGCCGCGACGGGGCAGAGGGCGGAGCTGGGGATGGCAGGGACGAAGAGGGCGACCGCGCCCGAGGGGCTGGAGATAGTCTTGGAGCTTCTAATCTGCAGGCGGAGCCCTCCGGGCGCAGAGCGGACGTCGTCGCGGGTCAGGGTGTGGGGGCCGCCCCACCCCTCGGGACTCGGGGCCAGCAGGTTGGACTGGCGCAGCATCCCGAAGTACCCGAGGAGGAGCGCGGCCCGAGGGACGAGGGAGGCGGGGCCCGCTCGGGAGAGATGGTTGACGGCGAGGGTGAGCTGCTGCGGGGAGAGGGGGGGGCGCCTGCCGCTGGACGTGGGTGGAGGCCCGTTCCCCTCCTCGGCAGACGTCCTTGGGCAGGCGTGCGTCAAAGCCCGAGGTGAGGCCCCCGGCGCCCTCAACCCAGGAGCGGGCGCCCGAGACGGTGTTTTTCACGGAGGCGAGCGCGCGCGCGCGGAGGAAGAGGGCGGCAGTGAAGGCGGCCACGTCGAAGGGCGTGGGCGTGAGGGGGTCCACGCCTCGGGCCACCGCGAAGGTGACGAAGTCCTCGGCCTGGCGACGGCGGTTCTTCCAGGTCGCCGGGGCGAGGGAGGTGGCACGGAAGCGGAAGACGGCGGCTACTTCCTCGGGCGGGAAACCTAAAGGCCAGGGAAAAAGGGGAAGGCGTCATGGGTGGTGTTGGTTGGAAGGAGCCCGAGGCGGGCCACCTCGCTGCGGGCCGTCGCCTCCCAGGGGCCCGGCAGGTGGGCGCGGCTGAGGGCATCGGCGAGGAGGAGGTCCGCCCCGGGCTTGTGGATGATGCGCAGGTCGAAGGAGCCCGTGGCCGCAATTAGCCAGAGCTCCCGCGCGCAGGTCCCGAGGGTAGCGTCTCGGGCGCGCCCCGACTCGAGCGCGAGGGCGGAGGCCATGTTGTCGGTGTTGATCAACACCGTCGCCCCCGCGACGTCGTCCGGAAGGAGGGCGCGGAGGGCGACGACGAGGTTGACCGCCTCCAGCTCGTGGATAGTCGGGAACCGCGCCCGGAAAGCCTTGGAATACCCTCGGGCGTAGTAGTGGGTGGGGGAGAAGGCCCCGCCCCCGGTGAGGCAGGAGTCACACTCGATCACCCAGCGACGGCCCTCGGGAGCACGGAGAAGGTGGAGGCCGTTGGATATTCGACCGTAGGCGGCGAACCATCTCAGGTCCCGAAGGGCATCGTCGGTGAGGGTGAGGGTGGGGGCCCCGAGGCAGCTGCGCAGCGCCCCGAGGAGCCGGGCCATGAACTTCCGGCCGGGGAGTACGCAGCTGCTCACGTGGTTGAGGCGCCCCAGGAGACTCTGGAGCTCCTGCTTCCCGAGGGTGGGGCGGGCGATGCGGGCCTCGCAGTCGTCGACGAGGGCCTGGATCTTTTCGGGGGCGACCCGGTTGGTCATGGCCTCGCTGTCGAGGGCGAACCCGAGCCAGAGGAGGCGGACAGCGGGGGGGTGACACTTTCCGGGTGCCACGTCGAGGCCGAGGGCTGTGGTGAGGGCGAGGAAGGCATCAAAGGCCTTGCAGGCCTTCAGGTAGGAGCCCTCGCACCCGATAAAATCATCGACGTAGACGAGGGCGTGGAAGCCCTCGCGCCGAAGGATCCAGGCCACCGCCGAGGTGACACGGTCGCAGGCCGCGCCCGAGGAGCGGCAGCCGAAGGGAAGGGCGAGGTCGATGTAGGTTGCCCCGTTGAGACATATCCCGAAGAGCGGGCAGGAGAGGGGGTCGGCCCGGAGCTGGCGGTAGGCCCGGGATATGTCCGCCGACCAGGCGTAGGCCCCAGCGCCCTCGGATATCAGGCGGCGGCCCACGTCGGCGACGGACGGGAGGGTGTAGGCGTGAGGTTCCCCGAGGTATTCGCGGCGGGGGATGCCGGAGTTGACGCTGGCGCCTCGGGGATACGACAGGTCGACGATGACCCACCTCTTGCCAGAGTCGGACTTGGGGCGGGTCATCATGGGGGAGACCTGCGTCCAGGGGGAAAAGGGGGGGTCGTAAAAGGGGCCGATGAGGGCGCCGAGGGCAAGCTCGGTCTCAACGAAGGCCTGGATGTGGGGGAGGAATTCGGGAGGCTCGCGGTGGTTGGTAAATGAGGGGCGAGGGAGGGTAGGGGCAGAGTAGTTTGCGGGGAACCCGAATTCGAGCAGGTCCAGGACGGCCCGGTCGGGGTAGTCCTGGAGGCGGGAGCGCCAGGCAGGGATGTGGAGGCCTGAGGGGAGGGGAATGCGGGCGGCCAAAAGATTAGACATTTGCGACATTTTCGAGGGCGGTTTTGTTGTTAGTAGTGTGACGGAGGGTAGGGTAGCGGTCCCACGCCTCACCGGAGGTGTGGGGCCAGGAGGCAAGGATGGTGGGGCGGTAGTGGGAGGGGGTGGGGCCGCAGGAGGGGGCTGCGGGGAGGGTAGCCTGGAGGTCGGGGTCGATGACGTCGATGGTGGGCTCGTCTAGGGAGGCTGGGGGGGGGTGGGTCTGAGGGCGGGGGGAGGGTGAGGAGGTGCGGCGGGGGCGGGCGAGGGGGGCGGAAAAGGCATGGGCGGTGGGGGGAGGGTCGGGGTGTTGGTCGGGGGGGCCGGGGGGAAGGGCGGGGTCGGGTGGGGAGGGAGTCGGGTGGGGAGGGTCAGGGGGGCAGAGGAAGGCGGTTTTGCCTGGGTGGTTCAAGGTGGTCTTAAGGGTCGGGGGGTGATGGGCGATGGCGCAGGGTGGCGTGGGAGAGCCTTAATGAGGGGGCGTGGGGCCCGAGGTGGGGGGCGAGTTGACGTGGGGGGTTCGTCGTGCGAGGCGGTGGTCAGGCGCGCCTCGGGCAGGGGGGCAGGGGCTTACGGTTGGCGATGGGAGGAGCCTTTGCTGAGGGGGCGATGGGTGTGTGGCAGGGAGGTGGCTGCCGGTGGGCGTGGCAGTGCCGAGGCGGCGGTTAGGTCGCGCCTCGGGCGAGGGGGCAGTGTTGAGGAGGCTGATGTCGGGAGGGCTGGAGAAGGTTCGGGGGGCGGCGTGGTGGTTAGTGGGCCGGTTAGGGACCTCCGGGCCGGGCTGGAGGTGCCAGCTTTTTAAAAATCCGGGGAGGCAGGTGTCGCCGCACGTGCACGCTTGGCGAGGCAGGCCTCCTCACTGTGGACGGTGAGCATTTTCCGTACGTTTGCGCAGTAGGCGCAAGCGTGGCGCATCCTGGAGGCCCCTTGGCCATGGACCTCCCCCGGGGCAGCCTGGGTACATGAGCTGGGGTCCCGGTTCCAGGCATAGCACAAAGCCCCGTGAGTGTCTTTACAGTAGGCTACGCGGGTGTCGGTGAGGGCGCGGGGCTGGGGCCGGGGTCGAGCGGGCGTGGCTGGGTGGTGGCGGGCTGGGCGGGCATGGATAGGCACTCCAGTCTAAGGAGGTTTAGGGCCACCGGGTCGTGCCACCCGTGGGGGAGGCTTCCGTCCGCGATAGCAGTGAAGACACTCTCTGAATATCGGCGGACGGTAGTCCACGGGTATATCAAGTTATCCCGGCATACCGCGAGGTGGTGATGGTGAAGTCCCTGGGCGGAGTGGGCGGGGAAGTCGGGGTGGTCGATGAGGGTGAGGAGGACGAGGGTGTATTCGTCCTTTGTCGTCTCCCCTCGTTTCACCGGCTTCCTCTCTGCCCCTCGCTTAACTAGATCAGATGGAAATATATAATCTGCTGGTATACATTGGCGCCTGATGGAGTGCCGCGCCTCGGCGGAGGCCAGTATCTCCCGGACGGCGTCGGCCGCGGATGCGGGGCTGTGGCGGCTAGATTCCTCCTGGTAGGCCGGGGACGTGGTAGGCGATGCTTGTGCGGAGAGGTGGCGGTACCTCTCGTACTCCGGGTGCGCGGCCCCGGGCAGGCTCGCATGAGGCGGCGGCGGGGGCCGCGCTGCAGTGGTGGCACGCGCCCAAGGCGGGGGGGGCGGCCTGCTGTCTCGGTGCCGGCAGCAGCCGCTCCGGTGCGGGGCGGCCCTCTCCGGCGCCGAGGGAGTCGATCCGGGCGTGTAGATCTGCCGTTGCCTGGCGCGCCTCGAGTTGCATGCGCTGCATGGCTTCCAGCACCATTGATATCTCGGAGCCCGAGGCGGGGCCCGAGGGCGCCGCGGGGGACGCCGGCGCGGAGGCCGGAGACTCGTCCCGGGGCGGTGTTGAGGCAGGCCCCGGGGTCCGGGGGGCAGCCCGGGAGCTCTTCCGTCCACGACCCTTCCCTTGAGGCATGTTGTGTTGAGGCTGGGCAGCGATCCGAGATGGAAAGTCCGAGGTGGAAAGTCCAAAAGAAATTGATGCGGGCAGGAAGACGGCAGGGAGGTGAGTGACTGAGGAGAGCCGGCGGGCGGCCTTATAAGGGGGAGGAGGCGGCGGCAGCAGGGGAGGTGCGAAATTTGGCAGGCCGGGGGGAGGGCGAGAGGTGGCGAGCAGCGGGAGTCGCGTGAGGTGTGAGCGCCGCGTGACAGAAGAGGGGCGGGGGGAGGAGGCGGCGGGTCGCGCGGTCGGCCGAGGTGTGGAGGCAGCGCGACACGCGGGGTGGGGGAGGGTCTCTTCTTTCCCTCGCATCAAACGTAATGCTTCGCATTACGACCGATGATGAGTAAAGCCTAGATTCCATCAGTGCGTTTTGCGTTGCGTGACGTACGGCATGCGTATCGAAACAGCCGCATATCTACGAGGATGACTTGATCTATGTATAGTCAGTTGTATTTCCACAGAAGTATATGTGTGCATACAATTAAAACATGATATGCACCAATTGGTCTGTATTCGAAATTGATTTCGAAAACTTCTCACCCCAAGAGTGAGTGAAGGAATGGGAGTTTACATCTTATCAACATCTGAGGACATACCAGAATGATACCGATTTCTGACAGGGGTTTGCTTGCTTTTTCAACGTCAGAAATAATCAGTTAAGCAGAAATACTCACTGTTAAGATACTGCTGTACCTGTCTTCATATAAAAACTCTGCACCCAAGCTATAGTTGTCCTGAGAAAGAGGGTGTCCTTTTAACGGAAAGTCAAATGAAACAAAAACACCTTTGTACGTTTAAAAAAGTGTCCGAAAAAAGGCAGAGGTTAGCAGATTACAATACAAGACAAAGTAACCTGATGACAGGTGATTAGATGACATGGATTATAATAAATCTACTTTTACAAACGCATATTGGTTACTCATTATGCATTACGCATAACGCATCACGCACAACTCATGACGCACGCCGCACGCCGCATACCGCACGCCGACCTACGGATTAATGGAATCTGGGCTTTACGCCCTGTTCCGCCACCAGAGGTCACTGCTGGCGTCCCCATTCCGCTGGCTGCGCGTCTGTGCATATGTTCATGGCAACTCGCGTGCCGTAGGTACTCCAGCTTCCACCAGGGGGCGCGTTTTTATTAGTCCCCAGACCGGATGCTGCGGGCACAATACAGGCCGGCCCTGGATGGAAAGTGTACAAACAATCTTGTTGATGCCTGGCAAGCACACGATGTGTATAGACACTGCAGTAGCTCACCATCTTGCACGTGACCCATTCTTCGAAAATGGGCGAGATCCGATTGGTCTTTCAGGGAAAATACAATAAGATAGACGTATGTTTGTATATTATGTGGCAGTGGTTGGCCGCTAGTATCTGCATAGTCCATGGTGAAGGATTACTTATATCCTTCATATATAATAACGGTATGATCGTATCCTGTGTTTTTGATTACCTTATAAATAAACCAACACATACAAATACGTTTTTTTTGGTAAAATATTATTTTAGGTTATTATTAGCAAAGCACCTTTGCATTAGCATTAGAATAAACAAAAAATTCTATAAGGAAAATATAGTTATTATCGTCACCATAATGCCATTTAAATCTGTTGTCACGGTAAGTAGTAGTGTCTTTGAATTGTTATCAAGTGACATGATCACAAACTGCAATGATTTCTTTCAATTTGAGTCCTGCGAGGATGCAACTCTAATCAAATAGCCAAAACCACAATTAATGCACAAACTAAACAAACAAACAAACAGAATAGTTCAAGGGTTTCACATCTGTCTAGGCCTCTGCATGTCTACTAGCAAAGCGGCGTCAATGGAGCGTGAAGATGCCGCAACCCGCGAAGAAGGACCGCCCTCTGGTGGCAGTTCAATAGAATGCCCACACTCTCCCCCCACAACACCAGTGCCTTCACCGTGCCAGTGTTTTAAGAGACTGCGTATGGAGAACATCGCTGGGTCGACGTATGTCTTGCAAACACTCGTCGATCACTTAGATTGTTTGTCGGGGGCTTACGTCCTAGTAACATATATGGTCACATCGGAGTTGTGACAAGGCGCACTCGTGGCGACTTTATAGAGGTGCCCGGTGTGATACAGTGCCACCTGCACCATAACCCGATATCCCACTAAGACTCATTATCACGCTAATGAGCCAGCCAGTCCTTGCCTTCTCCTAATAAAGGAGAGTGCCGGCCTGGGCACCATCTTTGACTTTGCTGGGATCGAACCCATAACCTCCGACACGGGAAGCATACAGCGCTCTACACAAGGGCCTCGCGTTGGGTTTGATTATTTAGCATAGGTGTGAAATTGCTTCGATAGTCGAGATTTTTATGCACATTTCATTAAACTTAAAATGATGGCAAGCTGTGACATCCGTAGAACAAGATAGTTATAGGATATTTGTCTGAATATTAGTATTACTATTAGTATTGTTATGTGCTATATAAATACATTATATTACTATTATTAATGGAGTGCCATACAATCAGACAATCATATCATTCTATCACCATATTATCATAGTATCACATTTAGTTATACTTATAGAACATTCTTCTGAATATTAGTATCAGTAGTGTTTATTTGATTATAATATATGTTCATACGATGATCCTAACATATGACTTTACGATCATATGACCATATGAGCATATGGTCATATGATCACACCAATATATCATGATATCATGATACCTGTATATCATCATACTATCACACCATCACATCATCACACCACCACATCATCACATCACCATACCACCACATTACCACATAATCATATCATTATCATTACATCACCATATCGCCACATCACCATATCATGACATCATGACATCATGACATCATGACATCACACCATCACATCATCACATCATCACACTACCACATCATCACATCACCATACCACCACATTACCACATAATCATATCATTATCATTACATCACCATATCGCCACATCACCATATCATGACATCATGACATCATGACATCACACCATCACATCATCACATCATCACACTACCACATCATCACACTACCACATCATCACATCACCATACCACCACATTACCACATAATCATATCATTATCATCATGATATCATGATATTGGCATATCATCATACTATCACACCATCACATCATCACATCACCACATCATACCATCACATTACCACATAATCATATCATTATCATCACATCACCATATCGCCACATTATCACATCATCACACCATCACATAATCATATCATCACACTACCACATCATCACATCATCATATCACAATACCATCACATTACCACATTATCATATCATTATCATCACATCACCGTATCGCCACATCACCACATCGTCACATCATCACACCACCACATCATCACATCACCATACCACCACATTACCACATTATCATATCATTATCATCACATCACCATATCGCCACATCATCACACCACCATATCATCACATCACCATACCACCAAATTACCACATTATCATATAATTCAAAACCAGACACAGATAATAATTTTTTGGGCTAATAAATTTATTAATCAGGCTTAATAAATTTTTACAAAAGCCTTTTAACCTACACTTTTGTGAACATCTTTCATATCAGCTACCCTCAATAGTACAATTGAGCAGGTTGGAGAGCTTACCTCGTTCGGGCTATGGTGGTTAAAGTACCTCATTCGAGTACCGGTTCAATTTCTAAGGTCAAATTTCATATAGGATTATGGTGCAGGTTCACAAATATGGTTGTGGAACACTGAGTTTTAGGAGGTTTTCATATTCGAATACATCACTAGAAAGGAACAAATTATATCTAATTTCCTGAATATTCAAAGGACATTTAGTTGGGACCGGATTGAGTAAATTAACAGTGAATATTAGGAAATAATTCAGTAGTTACAACACATGTCTACAGGACAGAACTGCCCATGACAGTACTGTGTTGGTATAGCCATTAATCCCAAACAATAGAGGAACCTCCAGTCAACCATGGGGTTATATGCTGGTCTGTGGCCCACTCATATACTTCCACTTGCCACTGGGGGAGGTCCTGTGGGGACTGTTGTACATCATCTAGATATATTTTTGGCATACCAATATATATATATGCATAAGAAATAATTCACTGTGATTATGCATCTGATGCATAATCACCACAAATATGGCTTGTCTTGCTGGTACAACATTAAGAAAAACCTACCTTAAATATTATTGTATTTGATTTATATTATTGTTGGTTATCACTTTTTATTTCTATTCACAGGAGGTCAGTAAGCTGGGCTCATAAATAACACTGTAATTATGCATCTGATGCATAATCCCCACAAATATGGCATTTTTTGCTGTTACAGCAACATTAACATTCAACTTACCCTGTATATTATTGCATTTATATTTTATTTATTTTATTGTTGGTTATCACATTTTATTTATATTTATATTTTTTTAATTGAGGCCTGGTGCCGGGAGTCTCGGCGCCGGGAGGCCGGGAACCCTGGTGCCGGGAAGCTGGGATTCCTTGCGCCGATAGGCTGCCATCTCCTCCCACCCCAAACCCTGTATGCCTATTATAAATGCTATGCATATACCAATACATGCCTATACATACATATATATACACATATTTCATATATATTCATATACATTCATATACATACATATACGCATATAAACGTACATAAACAATTTTTATATCTACCTACTATGGACCAAATTATGTAACTACCATAGTCATGAGTCTGAATTGAATGAATGATTATACATATGCATACATATACATACATATACATACATACATATACATACATATACATACCTATACATACATATCAAATTATCTGATGCATAATCCCCACGAATATGGCATTTCTTGCTGGTACAGCAACATTAATAAAAACTTACCCTGTATATTATTGCATTCATATTTCATTTATTTTATTGTTGGTTATCACATTTTATTAATATTTATATTATTTGAATTGAGGCCTAGTGTCAGGAGTCTCGGCGCCGGGAGGCCGGGAACCCTGGTGGTGGGAAGCCGGTATTCCGGCGCCGATAGGCTGCCATCTCCTCTCCCACACCCCCGGAAACCCCAACCCCCTATGCCTATTATAAATGTTATACATATACATACATACATATACATACATATACATACATACATATACATACATATACATACATATACATACATATGCATACATATACATATATATTAACAGACATATATATATATATACTTTTAAAGCTATATGTATATATGCATATATGCACACACATATGTATGTGTTATATATAATGTATAAATAATATTGCAATATCAGGTGAAGAATAACTCACCAGTGTTCCTAAATGTAAGGATGACTGTGCCAGATCCTTCACAATGGTAATCCATTTGCAAGTAAAAGTTGACTGTTGTGTAGGCAAAGTAAGGTCGGGCAAATTCAGGTCGGGTAACATCAAGTCGGGTAAAGTCAAGTCAGGTAAAGTAGAGTCAGGGAAAGTAGAGTCGGGAAAAGTAGAGTCTGGTAAAGTAGAGTCGGTTAAAGTAGAGTTGGGGAAAGTTTACTTTGAGTAAGAGTGTATTGCACATGTAATATGCAATGTATCTGGACACTTTGATTATTGTTTTTTTATGTATATACAGTATAACCATTTATCCTATTAAAAAAAGTCGGTGGGATCTCAGGTGACCTTATAACCACATAAAAGTTTGGTTTAACTGTACCAGAAGTGGCCTAGGACATGAAATTCTGTTTGGATTAACTGATAATTTGGATTAAACGACTTTGGTTTAACCAACTTTTTTATATGATAAATGGTAGTATTTTGCGGGTCGCCCAAAAAAGTTTGGATTAACTGATCGTTTTGTTTAACCGAGCTTGGTTTAACAGGGTTGTATTGTATCCATATATAAACATATATTTGTTGAGTGGTTGGCATTTTTATTTGATTTATTTTACTTTTGTTTATTACTTTTTACTTCTATTCAAATAAGTGGGATGTGGTGGAGGGAGGCTCGGAACTGGGAAGCTGAGAGGATATACATATCATTTGAAATCGATAAAGTGTTTATTAATATATGTATATGTGTGTATATGTATATGTGTATATATGTATATATGCTGTCACAAAAATAAAATAAATCAAATGCAATAATATTTAAGGTAGGTTTTTCTTAATATTGTACCAGCATCTTTTTGGTGATTATGCATCAGATGCATAATCACAGTGAATTATGTATTATGCATATATATATTGGTATGCAAAGAATATATCTACATGATGCACAACAGTCCCCACAGGACCTCCCCCAGTGGCAAGTGGAAGTATATGAGTGGGCTACAGACCAGCATATACCCCTATTGTTGGCTGGAGGTTCCTCTATTGTTTGGGATTCATGGCTATACCAACACAGTTATAACATGGGCAGTTCTGTCCTGTAGCCATGTGTTGTAACTACTGAATTATTTCCTAATATTCACTGTTAATTTACTCAATCCGGTCCCAACTAAATGTCCTATGAATATCCAGGAAATTAGATATAATTTTTGGCTTTCTAGTGATGTATTCCAATATGTAAACTTCCCAAAACTCAGTGTGTCATAACCATATTTTTGAACCTGCTAACAAATCCTATATAAAATTCGACCTTGGAAATTGAACCGGGGATCGAATGAAGTATTTAACCACCATAGCCCGATCAAAGTAAGCTCTCCAACCTGTTGAGACTATTAGCTTTAATTACTCTATCTTCATCAGGTAGTACAACCTGTGCATTTCTATATTTCTGGTGTTCATTACTTATGTGCAGGTCATATATTAGGTAGATCTATTATTGCAATATTTCATTACTTATGTGCAGGCCATATCTATGATTGTACTATCATAATAATATATGATACATTTCTGAAGATACTCTATTCATTTCTGTAGAGGCAACTTGAAAACAGAAGACATGAGGCAGCAACTAAGGCAGATCTCGGTCACACGGTCAGCTCACATCCGGCACACTCACACACATTCGGACATTCATGTCACTCAGCAAAATTCATTTCAAGGTCATAGGAACCATAATCTCTCAGCCAAATTGGGAACAGGAGAGATAATGGTTCCTCCCTAAAAGACATTTTTATTTACGTAATTAAACACACTGTTTGACTTCCATCTGCCGAGTGTTTTTATGCAATCTAGGGGCATACCCACTGTTGCATACTCCTGAGCTCCCCCTCGCCGTAGACTATGACAAGTCACCAGCGGCCACCAGGGAAGTCCACAAGCTTTCAATGCAACTTGCATACACTTGTTGAAAACTTTAGCAGTCAGCGGGTCCCCATTGTTCAACATGAATGCTGGGGTGCCCTCATGTGCAGGAGTAAGATGGATGTACTTGTTCCATGCGCGCAACGGGCAGAAGGTATGACTTGCCCCTGTTGGTAGATCGATGCTGTACGCGTCCTCAGGCCTGTGTGTAGTTTTTGTGCTCCTGACTGTTACCGTCAGGTGTGTGGTGTGTGCCTTGATGTCACCTCCGAGCAGCATGTGACCGCCATCTCCCGATACCTCGGAATAAAACAAATTTGACTGTCTTAGTAAACATAGATAGCCTATTAGTAATGCAACAATCAACACCACTCCATCTTCTTCAATCTTTTTAAATTTTAAAATCATAATTTTAATATGTTTGGTCTTCAAGGGAAACGCCCTATTTACAGTGTTGTTTTTTAACTTACATATGCCAGCTTTAATTATTGACAGAGCATAACAATCAAATGCCTCAGAATTTCCTTTCAACAGTCTTACCCAAGTTCTCGCCCCACTCATGTAGTTCTTTACAGCACCTTCAGTATTTAATTTATCATTCAAATATAAAGCATATAACATTACCGTCTTCATTTTGGGTTTCTTAGGGTTATCTCTGATGTTATTACAAAACTTTAGATACTCCCTAAATTGTACCCTCCAGGTCCCATCCGATAGTCCCGCCAAAAAGTACACGCTTAGCTTATGCACTATTGCGGGTTTATTCTCTTCAAGTTGATAAAGGCAAAAAACAACATTAACAATGAGCAGAGTTTTACAAAAACACATCAAGGACATGACTGTCATGAGAAACATTTATTTTAGTTAACAATTTAGACTGACATAATTCATCAGCAATCAGTTTGAATTTATTATCAAAAAACAACCTACTTAGGGCATCTGCTAATACCAGATCCTTTCCTGGCTTGTGTATCACCTGTACCACACAAGTGTATGTGGCGGCAAACCTCCAGATTTCCCGGGCACAGGTGCACAGACAGGATCTTTTCCAGCACCAGAAGATAGGACCTGTTGGGAAGCAGCATTATCAGTATTAATGAAAATTTGATAATTGTTCATATTGTTTCGCAATATGGGTAATTCGGGACCGAGGAGGAGCTGACCCCCCCCCCCCCGGGCTCGGATCACCACCTTCCTCCTCCCACATGCCCCCCCCCCCACTCCTTCCTCCTGCCTGCCCTCCAGATCTCACCCAGACGACCGACCGACAACACCTCCAACTTCTCTCTCCGCACGCCACTGGCTGCCCTCCACCTACGACACCATGATGCCGCCATGCAAGACTACGCGACGATCCATAGCGGCCGCGACCAACAGACAAGACACAGACCCAGACACCGCAGATGCCACAACCACCCCTCGTGTGCCCGCGCGCCGGGGGCGACCCCGGTCAGTAGTCACGAAAAAACCCGCCGCTACAACCCCGAACAACTCGGACCCGGGCAGCGGCGGAGAGTCGCCGGTGGCGCAGCTGGCCCTGCTGCGCAAATCGGTCACTGAGTCAATGACCCAACACGCTCAGTTCGCCAAAGATATGAAGATATGCCTCGGGGCCCTCGAGTCGAACAGACAAGACAAAAGGACGACGACCGCCACAAGCCCAGAAGACGACTGATCCGCTGCAAAACGGAGGAGACGGGACCACCCAGACTCACCAGGAACACCGCCATCACCACGTGGCCGCACACCTAGACACGCCACCCCCGACCACAGACAGGGCAAGGGACGGGAGCGCCGTCACAAGCGTTCCCAGTCCAACGACCGACAAAATACCAGATGGAGCAGACACAGGTGCCGCACAAGTTCTGCCTCATCCAGCGAGGACGACGACCGACAGAGGGAGATAATCGACGCCATAATCGACTCCAATAGCGGCCCCAAACACGCCAAGCGAGATAGGCACCACTTTCTGCCACACACATATGTCATAAGGGAGGAGCGAAAAGGGAAAGTTGCACTGGGAGAGAGCAACTGGCATGAGTACATGGCCGCACTATCCAGAATGCGGAAGGACTCACACATCCCCGAGTCCTGGATCGCACCCATACTCGACCACCAGGACGAGATCTTCGAAATGGCGGCCGACTGGCAGTGGGACACCTGTTTAGCCTGGTCGGAGAAAATCTTTTCCATGATCAATGACGGACCACTACCTAAAGGGTGGAAGGACGACCACGCTATAAAAGACGTTCTGAGTTCAACAGTGAGACTGATGGTAGACCGTTCCATAGGTGGAACTGGGGCACTGACTGTGGCTTCACCGCCTCACACGGGGTTGGGGCGGAACGGTTCGCCCACGTGTGCGCATGGTGCGCAAACAAATACAGAAAGGGAAATCCCCATCGTAAACAAGACTGTAATAATAAGAAAAGACAGATTGACAAGAGGGCCGCGGCACAGGAGACCGAGGAGAACCCCAAAGCGGTTTTCGTTAGGCGGCCGGGGTCAGGCCGAGCAGAGCGACACCCGAGACCCACCCCACGAGAACCCAGCCACCACCCTATCACTAATAAGTGCAACACGACACGTGGAAGGCGAACACACGGAATGGCGCCTGGACGCCCCCACACCCGACCCACCAGGACTGGGCGAGGCACTCACCATAAGCAACTGCCCCGATCTACTAGAGGCGGCATGTGGAGAGGCAGGCACCCAACCCTCCCCCACCGATAACCACAACGACGCAGCACCTATCTCAGACCACCGCAGCACCACACCAGACGGCGAGGCCACGCAGCTTCCCACCAAAAATCAAGAGGACGCGGCACCCCCTGCGCCTCCCGCCAAAACACCACGTGGGGACGCTCACCACCCACCCACCCATTCAACCCACCAACGGCTGCACAGGGAAAAGGACGCGAGCAGCTCCAAAACCCAACCGCCAACCACCCCTCACGGCGGGCGGGAACACTACACCGCACACACCGACTTGGAGCAGACCACCACCACAGACACTAATGGCCCCGTTAATGCACATTACGGAACCCAAACGACCCAGACCGACCCAACCGCCGCCGCCAGGGACGAACATCAAGGAGATAGCTGCAGCGCCGCAACACCACACGGCCCACCCCTGAGCCCCCCCCACCCCAAACCACACCCGTGCACCCAGACACGACCCCCCACCCGCCCCCACACCCACCCAACCGGCCACCCTGACCTCTGCTCCCAGACAAGACCCTCCACCCCGGCCCATACCCACCCAACCGGCCACCAACACAGCACTCCAAACACCCACACACCACTCACCCACCTCCCAAAACAGAAACAACCATATGCAAGCCACGAACGACAACCCCCCCCGCCAACCCCCCGACCCACGGAATAAGCCCGCCACCCCAGACACACACCAAAACGACAGGCGACATCCCCGCTACCCCACCCGACCAAACCCGACACGTCGCAAACCACACCACACCTCCAGCCCACACACACAATACTCCATCCACATCTGCGGTCATGCGGTCATACGTTACGTTATGACCCGGCAGGCGCTGCCATCGCCTGTGTACGACCTTCACACAGACACACGACCGACAACGGTCGTCCGGCGGAACCGACACACTCCGGAGCTGAACCGCCGATGCCCTCCTGACTTACCACGACCGCGAACACGCAGCCGAAGATGTTGACAATGTTGACGACGTTAACAACGACAACGGCAAACTACCACCCACGCCATACAACCCACCACACATGCCCCTATCCTACAAAAACATCCTAATCAGGATATGGCCTACCTCAATCCCAGACGTCTGGAAAAACATGGTCTACATATATGATGAGGTCAGGGGCACCGGCCTCCCCAACCATATAGTCGCGAGGATCCCTGTTCCCTCCGACCTCCGTATCGACCGATGGAGGGCCCACCTCCAAGGCTACCATGATGACCAGCTCCTCGACTTCCTTGAGTTTGGCTGGCCGGCGGACTACACCGCGGACGACTCGCCCGTCCCATCGTCTGACAACCACCGTGAGGACCTCGCCAACTTCGAGTGGATACGTTGATACGTCTGTAGCGAGTCGAGGCGCGGTGTGCTCCTCGGCCCCTTCTCCACCCCACCATTCCACCCCTGGGTACAGACGAGCCCGATGATGACCCGCGCAAAAAAGAACACCGACGAGCGCCGGGTAATCTATTTCATAGCCTAACAATATCAATTTCTGGGTAGGAGGAATACAGTTTTTAATAGACAGTTCCAAACCTAAAAGTGCAGTCAACTTCAGTGTATAGTCATAAGTCTATTGTGCCTTATCTAAAGTACATTCTACCCCCATAAAATCGTCCAAAAAACACAAAGTAAAAGATCCCATCTTTCTCATTAAGTATACTACTGCGGCCGTCGTTCGAGCACAAGCCATACTGGACGTCCTACACCCAAACGGCGGCCCAATGTCAAAGTAAAAATTTGTGTCCACTTTAATCCCGAATAAAGGCACACTTCAGGGGCAGGTCCTTAATTGACTGTATGCCCTGGCAAGGTCTATAGACCACATGAAGCAACCTTCACCCAATTTGGTAACCTCCTTTGCTAATGACATTATTGTAGGTAAATTATATTTATAGGGCCTCCCTTGGTAAAAACCCCTGTTAATCCCAGCATTAACACTATGCCCCTTTGGATAGCTGAGGTCAACTATTATTCTACGTTCATTAGTATTTTTCTTGGGGCGGGTCATAATAGGGCTAATCTGTGCCCAAGGAGAAAAAGGAAGGTCATCAAATGGGCCCAACAATGCATTGTGAGTCAATTCCGCCGGAACATAATTGTTAATCCAAAAGAGATTTTCCTTAGAACGGGCATGATTACATTCCGTTGCAGTTGGGTTAAATGTACCAGTAAAATTTGCAGGGCTACCAAATTCTAAATAAGGGATTATTTCCTTATCGTCATATTCCATTAATAATTTTTTCCAGTTCTGCATTATTAGTCCAGAAGGCACTGGGATTCTAGCTGAGAGATAATTTGGCAGACCTGTGGCTCTTACCTTTGCAAAAATCGAGGCATATTCCAAAAATGATTTACAGTTACCAGTTAAGTTAGGCCAGTTTTTGAGTATATGTAGTTTACAATCAGAAGGAGATTATCACAAAATACGGTTATATCATTATTATATACCTCCATATCATCACAGTCATCGAACAATTCATTGTTAATCAAATCAGTAGCATTTGCACGTACTCCAAACTGCAATGGGGGTACAATATCAACAGGATAATTTAATGCAGCAACGTGTTTAACTTCAGGAATTAAATCCTTAACTGGGTTGAGCCTACCAATATATCCACCCATATTAGTAACTAGACAGTGTTTTGGGTCCAACTTGGAAGCCCTGGCAATAACAGTATTGCCACAGTCAGTGGTCTTGCTAACACAAGTTGGATATATAATATCCAAGCTACTAATAGAAGTACAGCCCTCATCAACATCTATATTAACAGGCAACATGTCTACAACTTTAACATGTAACCCAGTAGTATGCAGACTAGAATTAGATAGTTGATATGGGCTGTGAGAAGAAAATTAATTAAGTTAGCGGCCGGGCTAGCTTTAGGCTTTTTGGGTAGGCAACAGCCATCCCCAATGCTAGAGACATAGTCTTTACTGATGGTCTGTGAACCACACAATTGCAAGTTATTTAATCTGTCCAAAGGCAGCAGCCTAGAAGTCAGTGTATCAGACACAGCAGGAATCCTTCCCGAGGAGCGGAAAGGAGAGGTTGTTGTTTCGGCGTCACCATGACAACTGCGTCGATCGAACCCAGTCGGAGGCAAATCCAACATCAGTGGTGACCGTTGTGCCACCATACCCAAAGCTACTGTATCCTGATCGTCCTTCCCTATATTTGAATTTTTAATATGTAATAACCTCCGCTGATCCCGATTAAACCATTTATACTGATTTATACATTTCGAATTAGGCAGTACTTGACCTTTTATATACTGTGTATGCAAAGATTTTGTTATTTTGTAGGTGGAGCCACCAACCGAGTAATTTTTTAACTTGTGGTTCCTCGACGAATTCACAGATGGCTATGACGTCTTTTTGGAAATCCTACGAAAAACAGCTAGTATTTTTGTTGGGGGGACAGCGAAGGATACTATGATATCAGGATAACTATCCTGGTGCACATTACGCATGTTGGCGAGTCAACATGGATAATTTAGGCGCGGGAACACTGGCACTACTTTCATGGCACTACTTTCTCGACCACACTACTTTCATACCTGACACTCCTACAAACTTCAGTCTTCTGTGTGAACCTGTTCCTGCTAGTCGCTTCAAGTAACGTTGCTATTTGCTAGCTCGTTTCCTCATGTTAAGTATATTCTCATGTTAATATTTGACTGTTGTTAAGTTTAGACTGTTTTAGTATTTTTAGAACATTTTATGATCTATGCAATATTTTGTACGCTCTGTCACTGTCTACTGTCGTATAGTGTCAGTTACCTCGTGCGGTGACAGTGAGTAGGCACCCATTGGAAGCATGCCATTGTTTCTGCAGCCAAGCTCAGAGCCTTCACACAGTGCTTTAAATATTGAAGCGTTTATTACTCTTAACTAGAGTCTTGCTCATAACTAATAGAGTGGGATTAGAAGTATGAGTACTCCTGTTTAACGGAACTTGGTATGAACCAGTCAAAGTTCATTTTATTTTATTTTTCATTAACGTTTTCTTGCTTCTGTTTACCACGGTGACAGTGACTGCTGCGCGCCGGTCATGTCTATTTGTAGCTATGTCGGTATTTATTTTTAAAGCAATGTATCTTAATGGAACATATTCCATTGGAAAGAGCTTGAAGAGACCTTAAACTTGGTAGTCATACATTTTTTCTAATGTAATTATCAAGGAAGTTACATCTAGTTGGACATGAAAATATGCCTATTTATGGCCTCTTTGTTCTATAGTAATCCAGCCAAAAGTTGTGACCCAGATTACTAGTTGTATGAGCAAGGCGGAGGCGTGAATGCCAACTGCCAAGTGGTGTAAGACAGAGTGGACATTGTAAGCAACAGCTGCGGATTAATTAACTCGCTTGGAAATCTATCAAACATCCTTAGAGTTTCACAATATGTAGAGAACTAATGAAGGTATAATATTTTCATAGTTTGATAGATATTCTATTCAACTGTGAGTGATTTGATGAAGATTTTCTGGAGAAAAGTAAAACTTGAAAGTCAACTGTCAACTATTGAAACTAATACTGCTACAATTGAAATAATTGAATTAAAAAATGGAGATGTAGATAAATATCTGCTCTATGTCAGGAAATCAAGAGTTAGTTTCTAGCTAGAAAACCCTCCTGTTGGCGACCTGAAAGGTAACACTTACTGCAAAGCAGCTCCGCGCAGTAGATTGAAGCTAGCGTTATCGTCGTGCCATACCGTATCTATTGTGCCATATTGTGACAATCTAAGAACGACCGAGAATAGTTACATACTGCTGTTCTACAGCTGATTGAACTGTTCTGTGCACTTTATTTTCTGCTTTGACACTGGTACCCGATTTCCCTCACCGCTGCTACTGCGGGCTTTGCTTTCCTGCCGGTGGACATCACATACCGTGTTTACTGAGGTGATAGTAACCTGTGTCACTTTCCAGTCACTTGTCACTGCCGGCGGGGGGTCTCATGTTCATAATTAACTGAATTTATTATTAGCAGTGTTTTTTCACTAATATTAAGATTTGTTATGAAGCATTGCAATATTCTTCATGATTTGACGATATCGGTGCTCGCCTCTCTGCACCGTTGTGACAGTGTAACTTACCTTTGCTCACTCACAGCTACACTGGCAGTTCTTCATCTGTAGAATTCTAATGTATTAAGTCATGCTTACACATTACAGATTTTTGGTCAGCATTGACTCGTCCTAAAATAACAGAATTTTATCGGAAGGAGTCCAACTATTATTTGTTTTATTTATTAATGTTTGCTCGCTTGTCCGTATCCCGCTGACAGTAAATGGGCACGTCAATGACTCAGCCTAATTAACAGATTTTCATATGAACTAGTGCAAGTAGTACTTATTTCATTATATTAAATGTGCTTGCCTCTGTTTCAGTGGTGATAGTGACAGATACACGCCACTATGTAACCCGACCCGTAACCCCAGATGTAAACACCTCACTTGTGCCGCCATGCCTGTCTCTGCTAGCTGTCACCTGTAATGTATTGTGGTTATCCGAACATCCCCCACCATAATACCGCATGACGTCATGATCAACTGTTCTTAATAAACTCAGCTACGTTACAAGAACTCACGGTGTCCACACATACTTTACATGGTGTCAGATGTTACGGGTTGAACGGCTGACATGGCGCTTCATGGATTGAAACCCCCTGGACCGTTAAATTTAGACGAACGAATGGCCATAAACTGGAGATCATGGTTGCATTCCTATGAAATTTACTCAACAGCAGCCGGAATAGGATCGAAAACAGAGAAAGTACAATGCTGTGTACTTCTACATGTTGCTGGCAGTGAGGCACAAAAAGTTCACCGTACGTTCGAGTTTGACACAAATGACAAAGACAAAATTGGACCGTTAATAACAGCATTTTCGAAGTATTGTGAAGGAAAAACAAACATAAAAGTAATAAGGTATGACTTCAACTCTTTTAACCAAACTACCGAAAATATGGACACATACATTCACGAGTTAAAACATAGGATCCAATTTTGCTGTTATGAACAATTGGAAGCTTCCCTGTTATGTGATCGGATTGTATGTGGCGTAAAGGATAACGAACTCAGAAATAAATTACTACAAGCGCCTAAATTGTCATTGGAGGAGTGTGTTCAATTATGTAGATTGAGTGAAAATAAGTCATCACAAGTACAAGTGTCTTCGAACGTTCAAGTGGATGCGGTATCCAGTGGTTACGGACGACGAGCTGAACTGGGACCCAGGATGTCTCCATGGAAACAAGCATCAACAAATCAGCATCAACTAGGCCGCAAGATGGCGGCTACCAGATGTGGACGGTGTGGATATAATCACCGAGATGGGTACTGTCCAGCCCGAGGGAAAGAGTGCATTGGATGTCGACGAATTGGTCATTTTGTAAAAATGTGCCATTTGCAAAAGAGACAACAATGAGAGACACCGATATATGAAATTAATATTGATTCGGAGACGAAAAATGACCAAGTCATGCAAGGTCGTTTCGACAGTCGAGATCGAGAACAACAACAAGACAGTAACGGATGTGATTTGTTTGTCGGTTCAATACACGATTCTGACATGGACGACAAGGAGTTGTGGTATGTGATGTTTGTTGTCGGTGATATGGAGGTGTCATTTAACTTAGATACAGGATCCGAAGCCAATATTTTGCCTTTGGAAGTATACAAAAAAATGAATGGTGCTGATTTGAAAGCATCTACTTGTCAATTGATCACGTATGGAAGACATAGAATTAGGCCTGCAGGAGAAACAACATTAAAGATTAACGGTCATGACTTAAGGTTTCAAGTAACGGATGCTGGTAGTGCGATCATAGGCAAACAAGCCTGTGTTAAATTGGGTCTGCTAGCAAGACTGGACACTTTGAGTGAGACACCTTCGCACGAAGCGGACAAATTGGTAATAAAATATTCTGACGTGTTTGAAGGTTTAGGTTTAATTAAGGTCAATGCTAAAATATATGTTGATAAAAATGTGACTCCAGTTGTAGACCCTCCTCGTAGAATACCGTTAGCCATCACTGATGATGTACAAAAAGAATTAGAACGTATGATCAAATTGGGAGTCATTGTAAAACAGGAGTCCAACCCCTTGGGTGAATTCGATAACGATAGTTTGTAAACCTGGGAAACTACGAATTTGCCTAGACCCAACTAAGCTCAATAAAGCAATTTTAAGGGGACCATATCCTGTCAGGACAGTCGAGGAGGTAGTAGCTCAGTTGCATGGGGCTAAGTATTTTTCGGTATTAGATGCACAAAGTGGGTATTGGCAGATAGAATTGGATAGGGAGAGTTCTGAACTATGTACATTTAATACGCCTTGGGGTAGATACCGATATACAAGATTACCATTTGGGATAAAGACCGCGGGAGATATATTTATTCAAGAGATGAACGAAATTTTGAAAGGAATGCCGGGTGTTAATGTCATATCAGATGACATTTTAGTACATGGAGTTACAGAACAAGAACATAACGTAAGGTTAGAAGCAGTATTAAACCGTGCTCGAACAGTTCATCTAAAATTGAACCCTAAAAAGTCTAGAATTTGCAGAAACAGTGTTACCTATGTGGGACACGTAATTAGCTCAAATGGCCTAAGACCTAACAACGACAGAATACAGGCAATTTTTGACATGCCCAGTCCTACCGATAAACCAGGTGTACCCCGATTTTTAGGAATGATTGGGTATGTTAGTAAATTTATTCCAAACATGGCTCACATAACAAAACCGTTGAGAACAGTGATTCAAAAGAATGTTTCATGGCACTGGGAGGTACAACAAGAAAAGGCTTTTCAAGAGTTAAAGAAATTGTTAACTGAAGCACCAATACTACAATATTTTGATAGTAGGCAAAAGGTTGTCATCCAAGTTGACGCATCAAAGTATGGTTTGGGCGCTACTTTGTTTCAAAATAAATTACCTGTGGCTATGGCGTCAAAAGCATTAGATAAGTCACAAATAAATTATCCGGTAATTGAAAAAGAATTATTGGCCATATGTTTTGGCTGTAAAAAGTTCCATGATTTTATTTATGGCAATGAGGTACCAGTAAACACAGACCATAAGCCCCTTGTTGCAATTATGCTAAAACCAATACATGAGCTTTCAGCAAGGATGCAACGTATGCGCATGAGATTACAAAACTATAATATAACAGTATCATATATGAAAGGGTCAAATTTATATTTTGCAGATACTTTATCAAGAGCGCATACATCCAGTGTAGCCCCTAATGATTTGTATGACCGTGACATTTCGGTGGGGGCTATGGATATGGGTATGGATGTTGTCCAACGTGTCAGAGAGGCCACCAAGGTAGATCAGACGCTCAACACAGTAAAGAATCTGACGTTGGAAGGATGGCCAAATGATAACAATCATATTCCTAATGATGTGAAACCGTATTACACCTTTAGATATGAAATAACATGGGTAGATGGCTTACTACTGAAAGGTACACACACAAAAATTCCTAAAGTTCTACAGACCGATATGCTGGACAAGTTACATGAATCGCACCTAGGGGTGGTCAAGTGTAAACAACTCGCCAGAGATAATATTTTTTGGCCAGGATTCAGTAGCCAATTGGAAGACAAGATATCCAGATGTGATATATGTCAGGAATTTAGAAATATGCCACCCAAAGAACCTTTGATAAATCACGCAATAATAGATATACCATTCAATAAAATTGGAATAGACTTATTTCATGTAGATGGCAAAAATTATATCTTAATTATTGACTATTATTCTAAATTTCCAGATTTCATAGAATTAGATAAAACATCTACTACAGCAGTTATTGAGGCATTAAAACAGACATTTGCCCGTTTTGGTATACCCAAATATATAGTGTCGGATAATGGTCCGCAATTTACAAGTCTTGAATTTCAGAAATTTGCGTCATTATATGGTTTCACGTCACTCTACTCAAGTCCGATGCATGCGCAAAGTGATGGACAGGTTGAACGTTATGTTCAAACCGTTAAACGTATAATAAAGAAATGTATAAAAGACGGTAGAGATGTACAAATAGCCATGCTCAATTACAGAAATACGACATTAGAGGGTATCGGCGCGTCCCCAGCGCAATTAATGATGTCACGGAAATTGAGAAGCAGGATCCCTGTACTAGATCGAGAATTGAGGGCAAGGGTGCATACATCAAAACTTAACCAAATGCACCATAATCAACGGTTGCAAAAAGGATACTTTGACAAACATGCCAGTAGTGTTCAACACCCTTTGAATAAGGGTGATCGCATCCGTTATAAAGACCACAATGGTGACTGGAAAAGAGGTACTATTGTGCGTACTAATGTAGGGGCTCAAAGGAGTTACAATGTGATAAATGACCATGACAATGTTATACGACGTAACAGGAGATTCATTTACAAATGTCCTGATAACCATAAAAATAAGACTTTAGAATATGCAACATCGGTTCACGTTAAAAAATTGCATAACACAAACGCACCAATAACATGTACTACACGTTATGGTCGATTAAGTAGGCCACCAGTTCATTACGGTTTTGAGCGTACGTTAATTGAATAAGTTAAAAACATATTTATGTTAATGATGCCTAATGTTGCATTTGCAGTATCTTACCTGTTGTAAGTAGCTTTGGTATACATGTATATCTATGTATGTTTCTTCATTGGTACATCCAATAACATCAGCAAACAAAGTGAATGACGTGAGCGTCCAAGGACAGTACATTACAGCGTCAAACATATATGTGTCAAACAAAGAAGGCACACAATGAACACAAAATAAGAAGCAGCATGACAAGACAACTGCGTATGAAATCACATTTACGTGTGTGACATAAACATTTATGTTCAGCTGCTATGTACACACCTTGACTTTATATAATAATATGATAGACATATAGCATAAGATGTTTATTGCAGAGAATAAACTACATGTTAGTTATAAGGGAAAGGATAGGATAAGGAATTATATTATATATGTTACAACTTGATGATTCAGAAATAAAGGAATTTGTGTAGATATAAGTCAATACAGGTAACAGTTCAGACGTCAAGAAACAGTAGTGATGAATAATAAAGTGTTTATTATATTTAAGTGAAAGGGGAAGATGTAATGTATTGCGGTTATCCGAACACCCACCACCGTAATACCGCATGACGTCATGATCAAGTGTTCTTAATAAACTCAGTTACGTTACAAGAACTCAAGGTGTCCACACATACTTTACATCAACCGCCGATTCATCGTTCCCGGCCTCCGCTCGGTTTCTGCCAGTGGGCTGTTTCCACACTGCACGGGCTTGGATAGCTGTCACTCCTATCTGTCTTCACCCAACGTCCCAGGATTCCTCCCCACTACATGCCGGGGGAGTATCGCAGTTTTTTTCTTCATGCTACCACCATCAGTATTGTTGAGTCATGCACATTAGTAACAGAATGATATGCTAGTACTGAATACTAACAGTAATATCAGAATTGACCTGAAATGTGTTTCTGTAACAATTGCTCGCAGCACGGGTGTGCTGGTGAGGTCACATACCCTATTCACTTGGTTTTTAAATGTGCCTACTATGGACCAAATTTATGTAACTACCATACTCCTGAGTCTGAAATAAAGAATTGACTGGAATTGTTGTAAGGCTCACAGATGACAGAAGTCGATCCTACCAATGAATAGTCCTAATTAATAGACTTGCTCTGAAGCAGTGATTTTGCATTGTCCTTTTCTCTTATTATGCTTCTTAATCTGTTTTTCCGCAGTGACAGTGACTGTTGCACCGACTCGTTATGACGCCAGTAAGATTGACTGTTGTACCGACTCGCTACGATGCCCATCGCTCCCGGCAGGATGTCTTAATGCTGCCCGGTCTATGATAGCTGCCTGAACCTGACGCTCCCGGCCTCCGCCCGGGTGCTGCTATCTACACCTGCCAACTCATCGTTCCAAGCTGCTCCCCTGTCTCTGACAGTTACAGCCTGACACATCATATACAGCGAGTCTCTGCTTTGTCAGAGGCTTTCTCACGAGGGACTTGTGCAAGCAAAGTCTTCCATCTACAATCGTATCAGAGGTTCTGCGCCTGCCATCAGCTAGGCCCATTGAAGTCCTCAATCTATGATTCGTATCCTCTAAGACGCGATCTAAAAGTTACTTGCAATATAACCATTATTCATAAAGAAGGTAGGAATCTAGTACTAGCGATAATCTGAGTCGGTTACCAAATGATCTTCAAGCTAAAGCTGCAGCATTAAGGGAGTGTGGACACCTTAACTTAAAACATACAACGGTCCCTTTCTCTATGAAAAATCTTGATTTTTCTCTGTAATGACTCATACTAGTCCCTGGAAGATAGCCATTTTTCTCCCTCTATCTTCCAGGTTACAGCCTGACACATCATATACAGCTCATATCTGCTCTCTCAGAGGCTCTCTCAAGGGGGACTTGGGCAAACAAAGTCATCCATCTTCAATCATATCAGAGGTTCTGTGCACGTCATCAGATCGATTCGCTGAACCCCTCTATATATTTTTCAATTCATGTAAGACTCAATTTACCTCACAACCCGCTCTTACCCAGGTAGGGACCATGACTTGGATTTCAAAACGTCTTGCTTTCTCAAGACGTCTTGAAAAACCAAGACAGTTTACATATAGAAACAAATGGGGGTGAGCTGTCACAGTCTGCTACTACTTTAATATTGAGGATGGAACCTAACAAAACATATCATTGGAACGGGTGTAAGTAGCTCTTCAAAGGGTCTATGAAGAAAATGCTCCTGTGAATAGTATGTTCATAATATTCAATTAAAACTACATTAAAATAAAGAGACAATCTAATTTTGCCTATAACATTGTGCTGCTTGTATTTTGGAATTAGTCATTTTGACTGTTAAACCACCATGGTCTATTTAAAAAAGTACTTTTCTTAGAATCAAAATCCTGGACATAGTTAATGAGAAATAACAAAAAATATGAACAAATCATAATGTGTGGCATCATATAAGCCATTACTCTAATGTACACACAGGCAGATGGGTTGTTGTTTTGGCAGTCTACACAAGGATGGCCACTGGAAGTGGGTGTGGGTGTGGGTGCAGAGTTGGATTTCTCCCTGTGTGGTATATCCACCACACAGTATATGTGTATGTGCATATACACACATACATATATATATATATATATATATATATATATGCACACAAATATGCATACATATATATGCATAATTATATACATATACACCCATATATGTGCATGTATACTCATATGTATGTGCATATATGTATATATATACGCATATATACATGTCTGTATATGCATATATACATATATTTGCATATATATCTGTAGATGTGCATTTATATGCGTATATATGCGTATATATACACATATATTTGCATATAAGTATTTATGCATATATATATATGTATATAATGGTACATTTATAAGCATATATATGCATCATTATATACATATATACGCATTTAAGTGGATATATGTGACTATATACACATATATGCAGAATTGTCAGTGCCATAGACAATTTGTTAAAACAATAACATAATTGTGTACATCATTTCTGGTTACTATATAAATAGCACACTCCTCCCAGGTCTATACCCCCTCTTACCAAACTCACTTCCACAACACACCCTTTCACTCTGTTGCCCACAAGTTGGGGATGGGGGGTGGGGGTGGGGGTACTCCCAGTATGTGCTGGTACTGGTAGTACCCCTATCCTCAAACTTAAAAACAAGGTTTGGCAGTAGTCATGCCTCAATGACCATGACCCACATCCACCCTAAGTTTTTAAGTTAAACAGTTCTGTTGGTGTAACCCTGACAGCCAGACAGGCCAGGCTAGGGGTTACCCTGCCCTGATGCCTCCCCCCCCCCCCCCCCCCCCCCCCCCCCCCCCCCCCCCCCCCCCCCCCCCCCCCCCCCCCCCCACACACACACAAAGTAAGACAATAGCCACACAGCAACACTGGTCTGCAACCCACACACCCACCAGCCCACCTCTAGCTACACCATATTGGTCAGTAATGAATCAATGATGATGTGGTGATATTTATTTAAATTTTATTGAATATATTTTCAAATTTATTTTTTATTATCCTTACTATTGAATTTTGTTTATATTATTCCTAGCCATATTGATTGCTCATTATTCACATGCTTTCAGGATCTCCCAGCATTCTGGCACCAGTTGGACCATTGTGGGTTGCACTTCCTCTGTAGCTCAGATGGCAGAGTGTTCGTCTCAAGATCAGAGGGTAACCGGTTCGAATCTTGGAACTGCAATACTCTTTTTTAAAAGAATGTCCTACTACTTTTTTTGTAATGCATAATTATATCAATATTAATAAATATGCCTTTACCTAACTCGACATTGCTCGACGTTATACGACCGGGTTTTACCCGGCTCGGCTTAACCCGGCTCGGCTTTACTCGGCTCTGCTTTACCCGGCCCTGCTTTACCCGGCTCGGCTCTACCCGGGTCGATTTTACCCGACTCGTCTTCACCCGACTCAACTTCACCCCACCCGACTTCACCTGACTCGACTTCACCTGACTCGACTTCACCTGACCTGGGTTCACCCGACCCGACTTCACCCGACTCGACTTTACCCGACCCGACTTAACCCAACTACACTTTACCCGACTACACTTTACCTGGCTCAACTTTTACGCCTCGACGTTACCCGCCTCGATGTTACCCACCTTGATGTTTCTCGCGTCGACGTTACTCGCCTCGACGTTACCAGCCTCCACGTTACCCGCCTCCATGTTATACGCCTCCATGTTACCCGCCTCCACGTTACCCGCCTCCACGTTACTCGCCTCCATGTTACCTGACCCGACTTCACCCGACCCGACTTCACCCGACCCGACTTCACCCGACTCGACTTCACCCGACTCGACTTCACCTGACTCGACTTCACCCGACTCGACTTCACCCGACTCGACATCACCCGTCCCGACTTCACCCGACCCGAGTTCACCTGACATAAATTTAGCCGACCCAACTTTACCCGACCCGACCACACTTTACCCAACCCGACTTTCCCCGAACCGACTTTACCTGACCCTACTTTACCAGACTCGTCTTTACCCAACCCTACTTTACCTCACCCCACTTTACCTCAAGCGAGTTTACCCGACCCAAGTTTACTCGACCCGACTTTACCCGACTCGACTTTACCCGACCCGAGTTCACCCGACCCGACTTTACCCGACTACACTTTACCCGACTACACTTTACCCTGCTCGACGTTACCCACCTCGACGTTACCTGCCTCGATGTTACCCGTCTCGATGTTACCCGCCTCGATGTTTTCCGCCTCGATGTTACTCACCTCAATGTTACCCGCCTCGACCTTACCCACCTCGATGTTACCCGCCTCTACGTTACCCGCCTTGAAGTTACCCGCCTCGATGTTACCCGCCTCGACATTATTCGCCTCGACGTTACCCGCCTCGATGCTACCCGCCTTGACGTTACCCGCCTTGATATTACCCGGCTCGAAGTTACCTGACCCTACTTCACCCGACCCAACTTAACCCGACTCGACTTCACCCGACTCGACTTCACCCGTCCTGACTTCGGGTGAACTCGGGTCGGGTGATGTCGAACCGGGTGGTGAAGTCAAATCGGGTGAAGTCGAATTGGGTGAAGTCGGGTCGGGTAACGTCGTGGCGGGTAACGTCAAGGCGGGTAAGGTCGAGGCTGGTAACGTCGAGGAAGGTAACATCGAGGTGGGTAATGTCGAGCCGGGTAACGTTGAGGCGCGTAACGTCGAGGCGGGTAACGTCGAGCCTTGTAACGTCGACCCGGGTAAAGTCGAGGTGATTAACGTCCAGCCGGGTAAAAGTCGACCCGGGTAAAGTTGACCCGGCTAATATCGCGTTGGGTAAACTCGGGTCGGGTAAACTCGGGTGAGGTAGAGTGTGGTCGGGTGAGGTAAAGTGTGGTTGGGTAAAGTGGGGTCGGGTAAAGATGGGTCAGGTAAAGTAGGGTCAGGTAAAGTCGGTTCAGGGTACGTCGGGTCAGGTAAAGTGTGGTCGGGTAAAGTATGGTCGGGTAAAGTCAGGTCAGGTGTACTCAGGTCGGGTGAAATCAGGTCGGGTAACATTTAGGTGGGTAACGTTTAGGAGGGTAACATCGAGGCGAAAAAGTTGAGGTGTGTAACGTCGAGGTGTGTAACATCGAGGCGGGTAACGTTGAGTCGGGTAAAGTCGATCCGTGTAAAGTCGGGCCGGGTAAAGTCGGGCCAGTTAAACTCGGGTTGGCTAAACTCAGGTGAGGTAAAGTGTGGTGAGGTAATGTGGACGAGTGTTGCTCTCTCCGTTTCTCTCGCTCCGACTATCATCTCTTCCGTACCAGCAGCCCTCCGTTTATTGTTGGGTTGAGGGCTGCTGGTGTTGCCTAGTCCTATCTTGCCTGTTTATCTCTTTCCTGACTATCAACACTTTCTAGATAGTAAACAACATTTAACCATTCTTGATGCTAATCCTAATTCCAATTATGATACGATATGAATCCGATATGATTTGACATTAACACAGCGATCAATCAGCTCGACTACATTTAACATGATCCTGACTTCCATCTCGCATAAGAGACACGATACCGATATGTTCTCCAGCCAAGATCGACCTGCCTGCAGGTTATGTTCTCCATTAAATTTTTGTTATTTCCACTTACTCTTTGTCTCTATTTTGTTCGTGTGCGTAAATTACGCATGTTGGGGAGTCAACATGGATAATTTAGGCGCGGGAACACTGGCACTACTTTCATGGCACTACTTTCTCGACCGCACTACTTTCATACCTGACACTCCTACGAACTTCAGTCTTCCGTGTGAACCTGTTCCTGCTAGTCGCTTCACCCACCCGCCCACCCGATCTTAATGGGTAGGGGTTGAGGGCTGCTGGTGTTGCCTAGTCCTATCTTGCCTGTCTATCTCTTTCCTGACTATCAACACTTTCTAGATACTAAACAACATTTAACCATTCTTGATGCTAATCCTAATTCCAATTATGATACGATATGAATCCGATATGATTTGACATTAACACAGCCATCAATCAGCTCAACTACATTTAACATGATCCTGACTTCCATCTCGCATAAGAGACATGATACCGATATGTTCTCCAGCCAAGATCGACCTGCCTGCAGGTTATGTTCTCCATTAAATTTTTGTTATTTCCAGTTACTCTTTGTCTCTATTTTGTTTGTGTGCGTAAATTAGAGCTAACAGGGGAATTTACTAAGGGAGGCGACAACAGTAACTTTGAAGGCTGACATGACACCGACGAAACAACCGCACCGACCTGATTTCGACACTGGCCGACTGGGCGACTTGATGCTGGCCGGACGGTGGCGCCATCTGAAGACTCGGGCGCGACCCAGTTCTTGTTACCATCAGCAATGCGCACTTTCTTTATGGGAGATGCAGCCCCTGGCCCACTGCAAATCAAAAACTCTTCACATGGTCAGATTCATCATGCACGACTTCTTTGGCACGGAGTTTTGTTTTACACTCAATTTCCTTATGGGAATGTTTACGCCGTAGTTTATATGCACAGTATGAACATATATGGATAAATTTATTTATTCTTGAGCCATGGTCACCAGGGAACCCGCAAGTTCCTCCTTTGTTCCATATAACACACGGCCTGGCATCAATGCCCTTTCTATAATCAGATATTGCCGACCATGTCCCTTGCTTTGATGGCGCCTCCACACGCTTACCTAATCCACACACATCCCTACGGATTTTGACTATCCTACCTTGGTCTGACCACCCATCCGGCAATCTTTTATCGGCTATCATATTAAAAAAAATTTCACTATAGCTTAAGCACATCTGCCACGAGTAATTTTGTATCATCTCTAATATTGAGTCAATATGATGCTCCACATGTGGCACCCATTCAACTGGTACATCCCCTCGTCTCACCATTCGCCTGATAGCCGATAAATACTCATACCAAGTAGCTTCACCTTGGCCCACCTTACCTTTTTTTTCATTCCTAATAATATATTTATGTGGTAATAATTTTAACTTCTTAGATTGTCTTGCTTTCTTTCCTGCTAACCGTATCAAGTCCCTCATCATTGAGTCATCACTATCAGAATCTTCTGTGTTAAAGTGATCATCAGAGGCCGTGCGTTTACGAGCAACCACAATATTAGACGAAATGGGAACATTACCTTTTGCCGTGCATATCACGGCTCCAGAATTGCAGGCATTACACGAGCGGGCCGGACGAATCGGCGAATTTTCTGTCATGTGTACGACCGTTACCGCATCTTCCTCTGTGACGTCATCATTTGTTATTTCTGGCCCGCTCGGCGCCTGACCTATATACTCATACTCATCCGCTTCTGATTTTGTTAGGCTTATAGCCTGTATCAGGTCGATGCATGTCAAAATTTGATTTACTAGGATTAAATGCATCGAGTACCGGATGTGTGCAATATTGCAGCCCCCTCCAATGCTTATCCAGTCTGCCTTTGAAGGCGTTGACGGAAGGCGCTTCTATGACATGTTCAGGCAATGCGTTCCAGGCATTTACTATCCTGTTACTGAAAATGCCTTGAGGTTTGCCCATATGCTTAAGCTGTTCAACAACCACCACTTGGAGCGCCACAGTCGGCAGATGTTACATGCTCTAGTATGGGAGTTGTCCCTCTCATCTGTTTATATACACGCTCTCTGCTACGGGCTAGTTATTATGAATAATATAGATACCAGTTGCAGTATGCGTTGCTAGGATCCAAACTAACTTCCGGTAGTAGATTCAAAGGATAATCCAGTTACTGCCTGGCAATCATCCATGACGGATCGGTTTGTCATAGCACACACAACATTTCAAGCTGTGGAGTTGTGACTGCTCATTATGCCTAAGGCAGCTAAGGTTCGTTCTGAAGTGGGCAGGTATTCAAGGGCATTGCTTGAATCAATGGAAGTCCCGTGTCACTCTGGTACTTCGAGTGGCAGGCGGTTCGTTGGCAGGCGGTCCGTTGGCCATCCACATTCCTCGGGTCGGTTGCATTTGGATAATCTACGTTCATCGTTTCCGGCTGAAGGGATATCCGGTTCTCATAAGGCGGCGACTATGGAGGATTTATCCCCCTTGCTCGACGAGAAATTGGTGGCTGCACAACAGCCTTTGATGGCCGGTACTGCAAATCTGGAGTTAAATAGTTTCTTGGGTTCGCCATTGCCCGCACAGCCGCCGGGCGAGCCGGATGTTGTGATGGATGATGTCACCGAAGTCGATGGAGTAACTGTGATGCGCACAACACCTAATCGGACGGTTCGACCGGCTCGCTCGTGCATCGGTTGTGGACCAGCTAATCCCAAGGAAATTGACTCAGGTAACACCGTTTCTCTTAGTACCAGTATTGCCTCGTGCGTAGTAGCCACCACCGGAGAGTCTCCTGGCTGTAGCTGTGGTAAAAAGCGTAAGACAGTTTAAATAGTGACTCTGATAGTGATGATGGGATGATGAAGGATCTGATTCGGATGGTTGGCAAGAAAGCAAGGCGGGGGAAGTCTCTAAAACTTGCCTCACAAGTATGTGATCAGGGACGAAAAGAAAGGTAAAGTTAGTTTGAGTGACTCAAAGTGGTATGAGTATTTGTCGCCGATAAGGCGCATGATCAAACGAGGGGATGTACCGGACGCATGGATTCCTAAGTTAGATAATCATATGGATACGATCTTAGAGTTAGCTCACAGCTACACGTGGCAGACTTGTCTGGAATATAGCGAAAAAGGTGTTTAACATGATCGCTGACAAGCGTTTGCCAGATGAGTGGGAGGATGAAGCTAAAATCATTGAAGTTTGCCGGGATATGTGCGGTTTGGGACAGCGGGTTCCAAAATTGCTGGCTAAATCGTCTCGGGATAGTACAGTGGGTGAATTTAACAGAGACATTGATGGCCGCCCTTGTATCATTTGGAATCGCGGTAAATCCTGTGGATTTTTCGGTGACCATGGGGATGGAGATAATAAGTATCTCCACATTTGTTCTTTTTGCGCTTATAAGATGAAGAAAAAGCATGTACATAAGGAGACAGACTGTAAATCTAAACTGCGTGCAAAAGACCCTGCAGCCGAGCTTGATTCTCGTTCCAAGGTTTTTTAGTTTGCAGTCGGCCTGGGACTGGTGTGGATGATGTTCGTGTGCGTGGATCAAAGGCCGAGGATGAGCGTGCTGTCGATTCTCCACAAGATGGTCGGGGTATCGTCATTGTGACTAAGAGCCCAGCCAGCGATGGCTGTGAACAGGTCGGTGAAGATGTTTCTACAGTTCCTTGTTCTGGTTTAAATGCACTGACAGCTGTTTCCTTTCCAGGTGGTAATGATGGTGTGGTTGGTAATCTAGATGTTGGTTCTGGTTTAATTGGGTCTAGTACCAGTAGTGTGCACCATACGTGTCGGTTTCCGAAATCGGCTGGCTCCGACACTTCAAAATTGAAACGTGCCAATTTATCTTTTGTTTCTCGGGATAATTGAGTTGATCGTTGCCATTTTCACAAGTATTCTTGGTATAATAATAGTATTAGAAAATTTTCTGTTACGACGCAATTGGCGCGGTAAGGAGTAAATCGGGCTACAGTGAATTTAGATGATCAGTTCCAACGGACACCTGTGGAACCTTTCACACACCTGGCTGGGTTCCATTGCCGCAGTTGCCATGGAGATGCATCAACATTGCGGCCTCTGCCGTTAGAGCCCTGTGCTCTCACTCCTTTGGATTTGGATTATCAGCACCGTGGCCCCACAACCACTGGTGGGGGCTGTCGTTTCCCCACCATGGATGGCTCTGTGCCTCCATATACTTTTTCACCGTTGAATCTAATGCTGGTCCTGCCACTGGCTTAGTTAATGATTTTCCTCTTAATTCAAGTCCGTGCCAAAGCTCTGTCGCTCAGTTAAAAGTTGATGCTCTAACTAACCTAAGTGAGACTAGTTCTGTTAAATTGCATGGACTTGATTCTACATCTATTAGCAACATTTCGGACATTAATAGTCTTGACTGTGGTGGTTGTCGTTTCACCGCCTTGGATGGCTCCATGCCTCCAGCATCTGTAGTTGATAATTTTTTGGGTTTGTCGGATGGTATGGTGAACCCCAATCTTGAATTACGCGTTGATCGTTTGAAACAGTTAAATTTGAGTGCTAGCATGGTATTTGTTGATAATGTGTCAGTTGTTCGGTTATCTACTAATAATTGTTTAACAGTTGACCACTTACATGCTAGTATGAACGTCGTTGATGAGGGTCTATTTTGTGAGAAAACACTGGTTGAATATATGAGTCATATTTTACAGACTTGGCCGAATTTAACGGATAATTGTAATTTGTTTCTGGACTATGCAGATATTTACGCTGCTGTATGGGCGACTGGCCTCCCAAATTATTTGAAAGTGACAATACCCATTCCGTCTGGTTTAGTCATTGCAAAATGGCAGGAATTGTTGCCGGATTATGAGGATAAAGACTTGATAGATTTGTTGAATTACGGCTGGCCTGCTAACTTCACCGGTGATTTCATCCCTATTGCTTCTACTTGTAATCACACTTGTGATGAGAAAGATTTGTTTTGGATTAATGAGTACGTCCGTACTGAATTATCCCATAATGCAATGTTAGTTCCTTTCAATGACTTGCCTTTCACTCCGTGGGCTCAAATTAGTCCTATTATGACCCGACCAAAAAAGAACACTGAGGAACGGAGGATTATAGTAGATTTGAGTTTTCCTAGGCAAGGTAGTGTTAACGCGGGTATCGTTAAGGGCTTTTATCAGGGAAAGCGATATAAGTATAATTTGCCTACTATAATGTCGCTAGCTAGGGAGGTTACTCGGTTGGGGAAGATGTGCTATATGTGGTCCATAGATTTGGTGAGGGCGTACAGGCAGTTAAGGACCTGCCCCTTAAGTGTGCCTCTATTTGGAATTAAAGTGGAAGGGCAGTTTTACTTCGACACCGCACCGGCATTTGGTTGTCGAACATCTAGTATGGCGTGTGCCCGGACGACGGCGGCTGTTGTCCACTTAATGAGGAAGCGGGGGTTTTTTGCTCTTTGTTTTTTGGGTGACTTTGTGGGGCTTGAAAGCACTCTGGAAAAGGCACAACAAGCATATGCGCATATATTTGAATTGACTGAATCATTGGGCTTGCAACTTTCGATTAAAAAATGTAGTCCTCCCGTTAATAAGTTAACTTGGTTGGGTTATGAGAAAAGATGATAGTGAGGATTCCGGATGAGAAGTTATTGAATATTTTGGTGGAATGTCAAAAGTGGGCAGTTCTGAATAAAGCATTAAGAAAAAATGTTCAGTGCCTGGTGGGGAGACTGCAATTTATTTCAAAGTGTATTATGTCATCTAGGATCTTCATGAACCGATTCCTAGCGTTTCTTTGATTATGTCCTTTTGTTGGGAAGGTAGTTGTTAGTCAGGATTTGGTAAGGGATATAACATGGTTTTTAGGTTTCACAGAAGGGACTAATAGGCTAGTTTTATTGAAACATTCCCCGAAGGAAAAGTGGATCATTGAATGCGATTCTTCGTTGCTGTGTGGGGGTGCATTCAGTATGGAAAAGTTTTATTCTGAATTATATACTGCTGAGTTCTTAAATAATGACTTCCATATAGCTCAACTTGAGGCAATAAATCTTGTGGTCGCTTTGAAAAACCTGTCCCCCTCCAATAGTCAAAATGACCAAATTATTAACAATACTGATAATGCTGCGTCCCAACAGGTGTTGTCCTCTGGTGCTGGAAAGGATCCCCGTCTTGTGTGCATGTGCCAGGGAAATATGGCGGTTCGCAGCTGTTCACTCATGTGAAATTCAGGTAATCCACAAGCCGGGAGCCGACCTGGTACTAGCGGATGCCCTTAGTAGGTTGTATTTTGATAAAAGGTCTAAATTGATTGCTGACGAGTTATGTCGGGAGAGGCTATTGACTAGAGTACATGTTTCTCACACTTGTGATATACTTGATTTGTTTCTGTGAATTTTCTGCATTGTTGATAATTTTCTTTGTTTGGTTTTATCAACTTGCAGATAGTAATCGCGCAGTAGTGAATAGGCTTAGCGTGTATTTTACAGCGGGATTGTCAGGAGGAACATGGAGGAATAAGAGGGTACAATTTAAGGAATATTTACAGTTCTGTAAAAGACTTAATGTTAACCCTAAACGACCACTACTTAAAAAGGTAATGTTGTACGCTATATATCTAAATGACAAACTAAAAACAGGAGGGGCAATTAAATATTATATGAGTGGAGCTAGATCATGGGTCAGACTGTTACGGGGCAACTGTGAAGCATTTGACTGTTATGCACTATCGGTAGTTAAGTCTGGTATCTTTAAATTAAAGGATAATGTAGTAAACAGAGCATTCCCATTAAAGATTAAGCATATTAAACTAATCATATTAAAATTTAGGAAAATTGGTAATGATGGATTTGTGTTGATTGCTGCATTGTTAATAGGCTATACATGTTTGTTAAGACAATCAAATTTATTTTTCTCCGAGATACTGGGGGACGACGGTCACACACTGCTCGGGTGTGATATCAAGGGACACGCTACACACGTGACGATAATGGTTAGGAGCACCAAAACCACTGACAGGCCTGAGGATGTCTACAGTGTTGAGCTTCTGCGTGTACACAATACCGCATTCTGCCCTGTGCATGCATGGAATAAGTACAATCGTCACTACCCGGTACATGACGGAGCCCCAGCATTCGTAATGTCGAACAGGGCTCCACTGACGGGTCGAATCTTCACTAAGTGCTTGTAAGTCACCTTGAAATGTGCTGACTGCCCCTGGTGGCCGCTGGTTACTTGCCATAGCCTACGTCGAGGGGGCGTGCAAGAATATGCAAGATTGGGAATGTCTCTAGAAGGCATAAGAACACTGGGACAATGGAAATCGAACAGTGTTTTTAATTATGTGAATAAAAGATTATTCAGAAAAGGACCATTAGATCTCCTGTCCCAATTTGGCTGAGATCTAATAGTCCATTAATTTCCCTCTGTTGCAAGATGATGTGTGTACTAATAGTTGTGTGTGTGCCAAATGTGAGTTGCCTGTGTGACCGTGATCCATCATTTAGCTACTGTCTCATGTCTTCAATTTCAAGACTCTCCAATACCTGCCTTTCAAGAAAACTTGTATTATTTCATAGAATGATAACTTAATACTATTAAACCTGCACATAAGTAATGAGTAAAGATCTATATATTGTCAGACATTATGTTCGCGGTTGTACTACCTGTGAACTTAGAGTAGATAAAAGTAAATTATCTCATCTGTACTGATGAGAATAAGCTTCAAGTAATAATGTTCAATAAGTGATAGGATTATTAGGCTTGATCTAAACATTTATTAAGCCTGATTAATAAATATATTAGCCCAAAAAAGTTATTATCTGTGTCTGGTTTTGAATTACATAGACAACATCTGTAAAGAAGACCAAGGGACCTGCCAAAAACAAGTCAAGCTGGAATCAGCCAATCAGATGGAACCTTTCAGAGCAGGTAGGTTTTAAGCCAATCATAGCTATTTATATTTTCACTGCTTCAATTGCAAATGGCACATTTTGTATATATACTTGAGTTAACCTGGAACAACATTCACTGAACCTCACTAATCAACACACTCTTCACATAATTTATTATGCAGGTAACTAGTAGGCCTATTCTATTTATTTTTTATCAAGTAAAGTTAATGTAGTTGTAGGAAACAGTATTCTGGATGAGAGCTTCAAACATGGATAGCACACACAACAACAGTTAGCACTACGTTCAGTACGACTTAGATAAAAGATTCACCTGCTACTTGTAGTACACGGGTGAAGACCAGCCTTATATAAATACGGGGGAAAATAGCGTTAGTATGGAAGTGAGGCTCCAGTATGGAAGTGAGGCTCCAGTATGTGGCTCCAGTATCAAATGGATACTTCTAAGGCACAGAGTTGGTGAAATGTCTAGAGAATGCAAAAAGACAAGATGGCGGCCGCAGAACGCCGTCAATTTCACTTTTAAATCTTATTAAACTAGATATTATATTATATTTTTCAACTCAAAAGTAGCGGGTAAATAATAAAACATATGTAAAGAATAATTGCTGCTTCTTAGATTGTAAAATTAGGCTCTCATTTCTTTGACCCGTTTTTTCGCCAGCTTTTACATAAGGCTGGTTTGCACCCCTACTGCAGCAGTACGGGGTGAATCTTGTACCTAAGTACGATTGTGTCTGCGATGGAAGTCGGTCATTTTCAAAGGATTTCTGATTATATTGAGTTACAAGCATAACAAGAAATACAGTCCAAATACTCAGGAAAAAAGTGTGAACAAAATGCAGTAGAACTAATGAAAGCACTGTAGCCCATATAGTGTTTTTGTTTCTCCCTTCACATTATCAAATATGTAGAGAGTAATAAATTGCTTGTTAAATAAAGGTAGCTATGTGAGTATTTTTTTTAAAAAGCATTTTATCTCAATGGAACACATACCAATGGAAAGAGCTTGACGAAACCTTAAACTAGGTAGTCATATAATTGTTCTAATGTAACTATAAAGAAAGTTATATCGATTTTAACTAGAAAATATGCCTAATTATGGGCCCATTCTTCTATAGTAAACCAGCAATTCTTACTTCATCTTCCGAATACCGGAAGTTAAGTATCCGGGGAGAGAACAAGCTCGCGCAGGCCGGAAGTAGCCTCAGTTTGAAACTCGGCAGCGGAGTGATAGCAGCAGCGAGTTGGAGGAGGCTACTAAAGGTAAGTTGTAGGGAATAATTTTATATATTGTCTATTAGATGAGCAGCTATAATTGATGAAGATTGTGTTACAATCAGATTAACGTGATTGAAGTACTTATGGCTCTATTATTGTGATTGCAGAGCGAACAGTAAGACTGTGAGATTCGTGCACGGACACAATCTCGGCCGTTCATAGAAGCTTCTGGGCTGTCTAATGGAGTGGTCGCATTACTGAAGTTGGTTACTGAAGTTGGTTAAAAGTTCATCCATGATGGCAAAGATGATGTCTATGGACGACCAGCAATTGTTATCACTTCATTGTCTAAGTGATTCGGAAAATGACACAGCAGAAATGCCAAAGGTGGCCAAATCTAAGCCACGAAAAAAGATGGCGGCCGAAGCTAAGGTTAAAGCGCGCGCAAAGCTCACCGAGGGTGGGCAATTGGCGGCAACGTTCGCGGGCCCGTCTGCTCCAGTTATCCCGAAACCCCTGTGTTGTCGGATATTCAAAAGATTTATGATGAAATGGTGGTGTTGAGAGAGGAAGCCAGGGCATTTCGTTCTGAGTCGGAGAAGTTACGGGATGACGTGAAAGATATGGATTACGAGCGTGAGGCCTATGTAGGTCGAGAAGGCCAGGGACCATATGTGGGTCATGATGGCGGTTACGATGACTATGTAGGTCATGTTGACGACGAGTGGGCCGATTACGATCGAGATGATGACCAAGACTCTCAATTGTGGGAAGAGGTGGACCTTGAGTCATGTGGACAATTAAATACGGCGGAACAATTGTCAGTGTTACGGTCGGGCCTGAGTAAGGCTCCGACTGCGATGTCGGGGTTCGAGGACCCAGGAGTGGAAGTGAAGATGTCATCGCGTTTTGAAGGCTTCAGAATGCCACAGCCGCCTAAGAAAGTGTCTGATGAGTCTCTAAAAGTGTCGGAAACAACGAGTAGTAGCACGGTGAGTACGCCGCAGCGTACAGCAATCCAGAAATCACTACGTGAGTTCAAGTTGGATAGTAAACTGCATCAGGGTGCACTGTTGTCTGAGTTGCAGGAGACATACAAGAAAGTGAAAAAACCCGTCACCTCTAGGATAACGATTAGCGAAAGTATGGCGGGGGCAATCCAACATTATTATGGAGGACCTCTGGAAGGAGGCCAGAAGCACCTAAAAACGATTAGGGAGATCTCTAGGCTGTATACGGGGTTGGCTGATGTGCCACTAGCCAGAGTACAGGTGCTCAATGAGGAGATTAGGTTCGCCGAGAGTAGAAAAGAAGGAGAGAATGCGCTCCTGGTGGCTTCCAAAGGTATAGTGGGGGTTTTGACGGCCATTGTGCCGACTATGGATATTATTTTGCAACGGGGAGCCGCAGATCCAGAACTGGATGCACAAGGAGTGAACATGTTAAATGCTATTAAGCTGATCGTCGCAACACACGCACAACTAAAACTTGATAGAAAACTGAGCGTGAAGAAGGTAGTCCATTCCCGCTTGGGAAAGGAGTTGATCAATGACAAGCGGGATGTGTACGGGGATCTCCCAGAACCAACGGAGTACTTGTTGGGTGACAACCTGGGTGAGAGGAATAAACAGCTCATGAAGTCAGTGTGGGCTTCGGATAATTGCATGAGCACCTATAATGTGTACAGAGGGAAGCGTAGGAACCCGTTCGAACACCAAGGAAGAGGGGGCCCATTCACCCGTCACTTCAGGGGAAATGCCAGGTTCCGCGCAAGAGGCGTGAGAGGAAACTCAACCTGGGGTAACAGGGCACACCCGCCAGAGAAGAAGTTTGGCAGGTCATCCGAGGACTACGTGCCGTACGGAAACACCCAGTCCTTCCCTAGAGGGGGGCATGGTCATGGGACGCAGAACCGGGGTTTTCAGAAGTGAGGCACCCTGACCAGGTGGGTGGCTCAACAGACTTGATCAAGGGTAAGGAACATTCCAAAATGTTTAAAGCAGGCAACATTAGTAATGCTTATAGAAACTGGTCTTGTTTAACTAGTGATAAATGGATTTTAAATTGTGTAATAGGACTAACTATACCGTTTGTAAAGACCCCTGTACAGACAATAGAACCGTCTCCATTTAGGATGGACAGTAGTGAAAGAAAAATTGTAAAATTGGAAGTAGCTACACTACTAAAAAAGGGGGTTCTGGCGGAGGTGAGTCCAGTTCAGGACCAGCGGGTTTCAAATATATTTTTGAGACCTAAGCCAAGTGGGAAAGTTCACATGATCTTGGATTTGACTGAATTGAATAAATTAATTCATTACGAACACTTTAAAATGTTTAATTTAAAAACAGCATTAGACTTACTAAATGAAGATATGTGGATGGCGAGTGCAGACCTTAGGGATGCATATTACTCTTTGAATATAAAGAAAGAACACCGGAAATACCTGAGATTTCGGCTAGATAACTATTTACTCGAGTACCAGGTCCTGCCAAACGGGTTAGCACCGGGACCTCGCATCTTTACAAAGTTGCTTAAACCCATCTATTCAGAGATGGGAGATAGGGGGCATATCTGTTTTCCCTATCTGGACGATAGTTTTGTCATAGGAAGGTCTTATGATGAATGTTTATTAGCCATAACGGAACTGGTGGAATTGTTTGAAAATTTAGGATTCACAATTAACAGAGAAAAATCAGTTTTAAAACCTACACGGTGTCTAAAATTGTTGGGGTTTGATATAAATTCAACAGATATGATAGTCTCACTAACGGAGGAGAAAGTGGAGAAGTTATCACAGGTTATAGATCAAATTCTAGGAGAAGATTTCCCGATCATCAGGCAGGTAGCGGACTAGTAGGCCTTATGGTAGCCTATTCGCCAGCGGTAGAATACTCGGGGGCGCACTTTAAGCAATTAGAGAGAGATAAAATCAAGGCACTAAAAAGAACCAAAGGAGATTTTGATGGTACAATGTGGATCTCCAACGAGGGTAAATCAGATATTTACTGGTGGTTAAAGAATATGGGGATACCGAGAAAGATAAGAAGGGTAGAACCCAAGGTTGAATTACGAACAGATGCCTCCCTAATGGGATGGGGGGCGCATACGGAGACTACCCAAATGGGGGGACGTTGGCACCCTGATGAGTTAGCACACATAAATGTGTTAGAACTGAAAGCAATTTACTTTGGCCTAAAAAGCTTATGTAAGATAGAGAATACTCATATTAGGATAAGAACATAAGCTTATATAAAACATATGGGGGCACCAGATCAGGAGATTGTTTAATAGAAGCAGTCAAGGTTTGGGTCCGGGCACATGAAACTAAAAATTGGTTAACGATCACTCATATACCGGGGGTAGAGAATGTGTTAGCGGACCTACGCTCAAGGAAGTTTTTAGATCATTTGGAGTGGAGGTTGCATGAAGATTTATTTGAGAGCCTATGTGAAAAGTGGGGTACACCCCAGGTGGATATGTTCGCATCTAGACTTAATGCCCAGCTACCATTATATGTGAGTTGGGAACCAGAACCTGAAAACTGGAGAACAGATGCGTTCTCATTTAATTGGGGTAATAATTTCATTTATTGCTTCCCACCATTCAGCCTCATCCCCAGAGTAGTGAGGAAGCTACAGAAGGACGGGTCGAGGGCGATTGTAGTCGCCCCACATTGGCCGGCGCAACCATGGCATCCACTTCTGCAAGAGGAGTCGGTGGAGCAACTGCACTTCCCAAGGAAGGAGGGAAACCTCTCTGGGACAGGGCACCAACATCTAGTAAAATCAGACGAGGGTTTAAACAACATAAGATTGACGGGGTACCTCTTTTAGCCAGAACACTACAGGGATATGAGGTCGACAATAAATCACTCCAATACTTTAGATTCACATGGAGGGAGTCAACAAAGAAGAACTATCTTACCCATATTAATAAATGGGCCATTTGGGCTTTAGAGAATGATGTAAAGGTGTTAAACCCGAGAATTGCGGATGTATTACGGTATCTACGCATTTACTTTGAGACGGGCGTAGGGTACGGGGCAATAAATGCAGCTAGGTGCGCACTCAGTTTAATTTTGCCTAGGTCACAGGGGAGAACTGTGGGAGAGCATTATTTAGTTAAATGGTTTTGTAAGAGCTGTCACGAGCAGCGATCACCACAACCCAGATATGACAGTTTTTGGAGTGTGGAGGTGGTCCTAAATTGGATTCTTAGGCTTAAAGAAAATGTACAGTTAAGCTTAAAAACATTGTCTTACAAACTAGTTGTGTTACTGTTATTGGTGTCTTCACAAAGAGGACAGACAATCCTTAGTCTGGATGTAGAAAGAATGAGGGTCGAAGAGGACTCCATTGTTTTTAAGATGAAAAGTTTACATAAGCATAACCAATTGGGTCAACCGCTTGATTCGGTGAGGTTTTACAAATATTCAGCTGACGAAAGATTATGTGTGGTTAAAACAATAAATTGCTATGTGTTAAGGACTGAGAAAGTAAGGAGAAAGAATACACAACTCTTGCTTTCGTACATAGGGCCCCATGGGCCTATTTCTAGAGCAACCCTGGCCCGTTGGACCATCGAGGTGCGAAGGATAGCAGGTATCGACACTACTAAATATAAGGGGAGCGTCGGCATCCTCGGCTAATGCTATGGGAGCTAATTTGAATGCAATTATGAGAAATGCGTCCTGGAGGGACAGTGCTAGCTTTGCGAAATTTTAGCACAAATCGATCGAGGATCCTGGTGAGGTTCAGAGAACAATCCTGAGCAGGACAATCCAGAGAAATTAGACACTACGGTGGGTGGTAAAAAGCAAGAGGTGAAAAAATACAGATATATGCTTATAGATATATACCTAGGAAGCAACATCAAGCGATTAAAGTTAAGGTTCATGCAGAAATAAGGTTAAGGATAGTAAGAATAATAGTAAGTGGTGTTTGGGGGAAAAAACGACTTGGTAGAGCCAGTGGTGATACTGGGATTCGTTAGAAGAAATTACAACAAATAAAGAGCCCCAGTTGGGATCAATGAAAACAACCGATATTTGAAAAGGCCTTTTCTGTTAAAAGAGTGCCCGCTAATTGGAAACGTACATAAGGTATACAAATGAATTGCAAAATTACAGTTGGTTAGTCATAGTAAACCTGGGAAAGCACGGAAATTATAAGGTTACAAAACAGATACCGATGCGAGAAAGAACAGGAGAACAGAAAGGAATGGGAAGTAAGTAGAAGGGGAAAAGAAAAGAGTAAAAAAAGAAGGTCGGTACACAAAAAACCATGCTTCAAAGAATCTCCCCGGATACTTAACTTCCGGTATTCGGAAGATGAAGTAAGAATATATTAGTTATACTAGACTTACTTGTAAGTTGACATATTACTAGGATTCTTACGAATCTACGAATACGGAGGTAAGGATCAGGGGCCCGCCCTCCCACTCCTATAAGTTGAAAGGTACAACCCATTAACTCGAGTATAAAGATAAAAGATCTAGGGTTGACTGGAAACTATAGGAATAGCTGGGGAGATAGGGGTCCTGATACTGGTGTTAGGTTTTTTGCTTACCTCCAACTACGAAGACTGAGGCTTCTTCCGGCCTGCGCGAGGTTGTCCTCTCCCCTGATCCTTACCTTCGTATTCGTAGATTCGTAAGAATCCTAGTAATACGTCAACTTACAAGTAAGTCTAGTATAACTAATATAAAAGTTGTGACCCCAAATCTAGACTCATATTATTCTTTTTATGAGTGAGGCTGAGGCGTGAATGCCAACTGAGACAGAGGTGACAGTGTAAGCAAAAGCTAAAGTGCTGCTGATCAAATATCTCCCTTGGCAATCTATCAAATATCCTTAAAATTTCACATGTAGAGAACTAATGACAGAACAACAATTTCATAGTTTGATAGGATAATTTAATCCCCTTTGAGTGATTTGATGACGTTTTTGTGGAGAGAAGTAAAACTTGAAATTCAACCATTAACTTTTGAAACTAATACTGGTCAAATTGAAACAATTCAAAAATGAGGATGTAGATAAATATGTGCTCTATGTCATGAAAATAAGAGCTAAATTGTAGCTAGAAAACCCTCCTTTTGGTGAACTGAAAGTTAACGCCTACCATAAAGCAGCTCCACACAGATGAACGGAGCGAGCATTACCATCGTTGCCGAACCGCAACACGGCGACTGGCCGTATTTGCACATATCTAATAAAGGCAGTGGCGATGCGTACATTAATCGTACGCTTGGCCTGGCAGTCTAAATGTACGCACGCTTAACGTATGGCACACACATTCTCCATCAGCTCCCCCACCCCCATACTGTACACGTAATATATGCACATTCTTTCGCTAATCACGAGAAACTGTACAAAATGGTGTATTGGAGTTGAATATAATTTTGTTTATTAATTAGCCATTAAATGTCGACTAGTCTGCCAAGAAAATGTGACTGCTAGTTGATGTGTCCACTAGTGCTCGTTTAGAAATTAGATCACCTGCCTAAACATACAGCAGGTCTATAGGAACAATAATCTACCAATTTTGGCTTGATATATAATTATTTACTGGATTTAGGGGCCTGTCAAACATGGCCACCTTCATTTGCAGGAATTCCCTAACAGATTATTATTTTGTTGAAATTATTTTATTGACAACAACATTCAGACATCTATTTCAGTATGATTCTATGGATTGTGAACTTTGCTTGTATGTGTTGACTGAGTTAGATTTCTCATAGCTGCCGATATCAGTCTGTAGATATTCTAATGAAGAAAAACTTGCGCCCAGCACTACCTCCTCCATGCTCAACGTACACAATGTAACTGACAAATTTCAAACGGATGCGCATGCATCCTCACAAAACACATGTGCATCCTCACGTATGTCTATACTGTCAGGCTACACATATGGCTCACATACGGGTATACACTATGTTAAATAAAAAGGTTAATGTTAATGAATTTAAATTTATTTTAAATACTGGATATTTCTACAGCTGACTTTAATAATCATGTCCAGAAAATACCCAACACTAGTATTTGGACTATAGGTCTATTTCTTTTTATTCTTGTAACTGAGTTGCACATAGGGTTAGTGTTCTGTTTTGCTTCAGTAACAATGTTTTAGAAGCACTACCAGCAACAGACTAACAAAAACACAGTGAACTGATGTTGTGGGCATTCGACAGTTTAGCCAGTTTGACTATTCTACCAAAAATATCATTTTCCAGATTTTATTAGTTTCAATACATGGTACCAAAGTCCCTATAACACTAAGATGGCTCACTCAGCCTCTACTGTGTAATCAAGAGAACAGCCAGTGCACAAGGTGGTGGGTTTGAGCATTATAATGGGTTCTGCGAATGGTGTGTGTGTTTGAGCGCGTGTGTGTATGGTGGAGGCGGAGAGGGAGGAGATGGAGGGGGAGGGAGGTGTGGTGTGAGAGTGCCGAATGAGGTGAGTGAGGTGAGTGAGGAGGGGGAGTTGTAGGAGAGAGGAGGGATAGGGAATGTGGGGGAGGAAGCGGGAGGGGTAGGTGGAGGCAGAGAGGAAGGGGGAGGGAGGTGTGGTGTGAGGATGCTGGGTAAGGTGGATGAGGAGGGAGATAGGGAGAGGGAAGGGAGGGGGAAGGGATGGGAAGGGCGCTGAGGCCGGGGGAGGGTGGGGGGAGGGAAATGGAAGGGGAATGAGGGAAGGAGAGGGTCAGAGTGAGTGGATGGGGGAGAGAGCGGGGGAGGGCAGAGGAATGAGGGGGGTGAGGAAGAGGAAGGTGGGGACCAGGCAGTAAGCGCAACATCGGCCAACTCCAAATGACAGGCAATCTCTCTTTTTTTATTTTAAAATCACCCTCTCGCCTTGTATACATGTGTTTCGATGTGAAACACCAGCCAGCAGCCGGGCTGATCAAACCCACCACAAGATGGCACTGCAAAATTGTCAATACCATGGGAGAGATAGGGAGTGAGCCGTCTTAGATGATACTAGTAAAAGTAGATACTGAAGTATTTTACTGAGCTGATTGCCCTCCTATCTGGTTTATTCTGGTACAATTTATTGTTTCAGTTTTCTATTTGATAATGTCCAGTCACTGTTCATGGGACATTGTCCCTTCTTTGTAAGCCTATAGGCTTAGACAGCAACTTCCCAAATAGTTATGTGCACAAATCTTTTTGAATTGTTGATTTAAGACATTTAAAAACAATTGTGCCAGTTTTCTGTGTGTAAAATATGATGTTTTTTTAAACAATTTAAAAAAACTGTTCATGACCCAGAACATTTGAGATATTGACAAATTGTCTGTACCCATGGCAGATATTCTGATATTCAACTTTGCATAACTTTTGCAATATTTATCTTAGGACAAATTTATATTCCGGCTTATTTCTTTACTCTTGATATATCTTTAGGTACATAGGCTTGATGACTGAAAGTTAAGAAAAGAATATTAGAGAACCCTGGATTTATTTATTGTTCAACATCTACAAATCACATTTCATTTGTCCTGACAACACAAGAATGCACCTGTTAACAAAACGTAGGCCTACTATTCATAAACCCCAGACATATTTCCAATAAGCCCAGGCAGCTGTACAATATTAACCTTGACCAAGGCAATAGAAGACAAAGACACCCTTATCTACCCCTTTTAATGTTATTATTTATGCTTTCTACATTGTATATTATCAGTCTATTGCTCTTTTAAATTCTATTGATCTAATTATATTTTCAGGAAGAATTGCCACCTTGCGGGACATACAGAGCTATAAGGATGGAAAGCTGCCTAACAACACTGCATGGTGTATCACTGATCATCTCAACCATCCAGAGCTCACATTTAATTGCTTCTCATTAAATAAATATTACCAAATTTAATTTATTGAGGTAATGACATATTTTATGTATTGATACTTATTGAGTAACTTTCATTGATATAGCAAACACAAATCTTAATCAACTTTAGATCTGAATTGTCTTCCTAAGTTATCATAGGTTCCTCGTGTACATTTCACTGTGCACATTCAGGGATGAAAGATCTCCGCGAATCCACGTATTTTCGGGATTATTCAATCTCTCAGCACCATCAATGTATACTAATATGTGGTGCTGAGGCTGCAGCACTATCAGCGTACACTACTAATACATGTTTCAAACAGCGCAGCAGTATCAGTGTATAACAATATATATGAAACCCGACTTCCGGGAATTTTTAGTGATTCCTTGACAAATGGTAAACCTATGGAAGAATATCAGCATTTCCGCTTTTTTTCCCGGAGAGCACTTTCATCCCTGCACATTAAATGCCTATCTCTTAGATAAACTAGTCAGTTCCAGGCTCTCACATTCTGAAAGAACCCATAATTTTAGTCCAAGCTTTGGGTTCTAGAATGGTTTGACAGGTTTATCATATATGAAGGAATAAACACTTCCATTTCTCAGTGAATATCTTCATTAATAAGGAGTGTACTACATTTTTGATAATATTAAATAGTATAGGACACTTTCATTATTAGGATGTATAGAACCATTCATTATATTGGGTGCGCATGTTCAGGCTTTCTTGCATTGAGTACCAGTGTCCACTGACTCCTACACACCTTAATCTGGTGATTTTATGGCCTTGCACCAACAAATATTTAATGTGCATAACAAGCAATAACGCTTTACCAATGTAACCTGAACATTTTGTTTAGTTCCTAAGGACAACTGCACTGTGCCACTCTAAATTTCAGCTATGTCTGGTTAGCTGAATTTTGCTCTCATCTTTCACAAATTGAACCACTTGAAAAACCATGGCCTAGAATTGATACCTCAGGCATCCCTATTATTCCTTTGCCTGGGTTTGGAGTAAATTCCTCCTCATGTGGCATATTGAGTGTGGCTATTTAGGTTGCTGATTAGTACTTTGATGAACCAGAGAAGCGGGTTCGATACTTGCCTTTAAAAATGAATACAGAGCTCACCTGGTTATTCAGGCCCAAAACCTGGCACTGCAAATATATAATACGACCTGCTGAATGACCCATTGACTCCGCCCTCTCTCATGCCTGCTCTCTCCCTGCATGTCCGCCCCCCTGCCCATGGACCCCTTCCCCCCCCCCCCATCCACATTTGACAAACAACTATTATAACTCAATGACTCGAGACCCACTACCACTACTCAAGACCCACTACCACTACTTGACACCCATTACCACCACTGAATAACTACATCTTCAACCAGCAATGCACACAATATAAACCACTTTACATGCACAACATGCACTATTTAAAGACTAACTGTTATTAAAACCAAATCTAAATTATATACAAACAAGCATATGATTTAGCCACTAGTGTACATTACTACACACTCTATCTTGATGCATATACCTTGCACTATGTTGAGTACCTATGCTGTACACTATGCAGCATAGGTTGCTCCCCCACTTTCTTTTTTATGTTCAGAATGGGTTGTGCTGTACACAACGCAACACATTCCACTTCCACTATGTACAGATCAAATGCGATCACTCCAATGGCTGGAAGACCAGTGCACCGGCGCTGACAAAATATATATTCAGACGAATAAAATGTTTACCAAAAGAAAACAAAAAAACTGGAATGTAGGCTACTCCATTTTACTTTTGATCATCATAGCTTATCGAATGCTTTTCTGAAGTCAATAAATAACACTATTGTATTATTTCTTCCCATCCCTTCTATCTTTTAGTTTAAACCCCAAACTACTGTTGTGCTAGTGGACATGTGGATCGTGATGAGCCACCAAGTCACATGTAATAATTAAGGAGTGGTGATTGGCTAACCCCTCGTCTACCTTTGTGGGTGGTATTTGGGGGTGGCTCACTGTCTTCCTCACTCTTCCAACAGCTAGAGTGCATGTTCCTGCTCCTCATTCTGGGAACTTGCATGTCATATTGGTTTTTCATCAATTCCTTACCTATATTGGATGGTTCATGTAGCTATGTTGCTATTCATTATAAATTTGTTGTTAACTATTGATTTCTTTATGGTGGTAGCATCAACAACTAGATCTTCCGGACCTACCAGGGTTTCTATTTCTAAAAGTAGTAGGAAAATAGTCATTATCTATATCTCTCTCATCTATCTCTCATTATCTATATCTCCCTCATCTCTCTATATTTGTGGTTAGTCGTTATTATTCAAAGCCCCTAAAACAGTGCATTGAGTAACATTGCTGAATACCAGGTTAACTAGTGTGATTCTAAAGTTTAGTGCCACTCTATGTCTAACCTGATCATTGGCCCTAGTGCCTAAGATAGAGCAAATTGCCAAACTTGTTAGCTTGAGTTCAGTAGTAATAGTTTAGGTCATATATAATGTACTAAAACCTATGGGGCCTCGAAGTCAGAAAATTCTAGCCAATCAGCGTCGAGTATTGTGGTCACGTGACCCTCCAGGGTGGGTCGACGGGTGGGAGGGTGTTTTCTCTCAGCCAATAGGAAGGCCGCATTTGTTTAATTTATGCTAATTTATGTATCTAGGTCATGCCTAAGCCCAAATAAGGCTAGAAGAAACTAGGTCAAGTGTGTGTGTGTGTGTGGGGGGGGTGACCTAGATAATGTATGGCAAAGTGCCATTCTGTCCTTAATGCTTGTGTCTATGGCAGCGGTACCCCGAGTTTAGTTTAGCACACTATAAGGCTTTTTTCATGAAATTCTGGCCAAACGGTGTGTGCATGTGTGTGCACCCCCACAAAAGGGAGCGTGGCCTATTTTGATTGACAGTTGGTTTCAGCCAATGAGCGTTGAGTATTTGGGTGATTGACAGATACGAACGCGATGATTGACAGATACGAACACTCGTTGGGGGCCATTTTGTCTTCTTTTGTAAACATTGGCACGTGCTTTTGGGGGGGTTGGTGGGGGTAATGTAAACATTGGCACGTGCTTTTGGGGGGTTGGTGGGGGGTTTGTAAACAAAGGTTGCCATTTTTGTAAACATTGCCACGTGTTTCGGTGGTTTTAGCGGTGGTTTTATAAACATCGACCATGTGCGTTTTGTGAATTTTGAATTTTGGCGGGCGATTTAAGCCGAATGCCACGTGCTTTTGAGGGGGTTGGTGTTGGTTTGTAAACAGAATCGTTCCATTTTGGTTTCAGCGAATGGCCATTGAGTGTTTGGATTTTTAAATTTTGGCGGGGATTTTTTAGCCCGAAGACCGCGTGGTTGCTTATCTAAAAGAGTTCAGAAACCGAAAATGTAGGACATCCGGTGTTGCTGACGTAATGCCAAACCAAAACTGAAACCGGAAATGTATGACATCCGGTGCTGATTTGTAATTTAGTTATATTTGGTGCTGATCTAATCCATTGCTGATGTCATTTAGACTTTAAAAGAAAAAACACAAGAAGACAGAATTACACAATATTGTTTTTTATTCAAATGACAATGACAAGTTTTAACTATAATATTCATCAGAATCAGAGGATTCAGCTTTTGTTGCAATACAATTTAATTCACACATAGTAGGTAATTTTTTACGATTGGCAATTGTACTTGCAGCAGTGGTTACATATGCAGAAGAAGTTGCCATATTGTTACCAATGTAGATATATTAGTCAATTGTTGTGTAAGATATCAGCATTCATTTCTGTTGAAAAGCGACTTAATTCATGATCATAGAAATCTGCTTTGTATAATTCGATTGGAACCATAATGTTTTTGGTTTGTTTAGACCAATTCTGAAATATTTTGATATTAGTTTCAGAATCAGAGTCTAAATCAGTTTGATCAAAATGCACAATCGACTTCTTCTTTTTTTCTTTTTTCTTCGTTGCGGCAACTTCCTTCTGAATTCGTTTGTCGTATTTTTTCAGCAGATAACCTGAGTAAAATGGTATCGGGTTTATTCCACCACATAATTCCCAATTTTTCAAGTCTTTTTCGTATTGTATAATTGCTTTCGTTTCAACATATATTTTGGTTTTTGCTGTTAGTAATGCATTTTTGTGCAATTCTAGTACTTGCGATAGTTGATCAGGTTGTGTATTACTATCAAGTCGTTTAATAGCGGCTTTTGAGTCATTTTGCGTACAGTTTGTTTTGGATTGCCTGTCTGACATGTTTCTCGAATAAAGTGTATACAGTGAGCTCCACAAGTTGAAGTCGTTATGTGTTGTAATTGTTTTTTGTTATGCAACCATTTGTATTTGGATTGTTTTAAAAAAGCATTGAAATGTTTATGAGCTTTTAAAGGTGGTAAGCCATAAGGATCAAAGTAATAGACTCGTTTAATACAGGTAACGTAAAATGCAATCCAATGTGTTCCGGGTTTTTTGGCTAAATCAGTATTAGCGATGAAACAAGTGTTTGCCTTGGGATTTACAGGTATGCAGTCCTCAGGAAAGACACCCAGGAACTTGTTTTTGCAATAGGGTGTTTGGTTCAAAAGCCTTGCGATGGTTGACGCGTTCATTTAGCTCAAGTGGTAATCCGTGACGGGTTGCCTGTCTTGAGTTAGGTAGAGGGTGTTGTCGTAAACCAGGTAGTTGACCAGACTTGTTGAAGCGGTTAATCCATTATTGAAAGTGATTTCTTCACGTAGTTGACCATTCTTAAGTAAGTTTGTTCGACACATATTGTTCGATCTGTCCGGAGTTAGATCAAATACGAATAGTGCGTAACCTTCAGCAAATGCTTTATAAGAAATGCCGCAGTTTCCATCGCAATTAACTTGACCCAAGTTTCTGTAAAGGGCATCAAATTCACGAGCGTACATATTTCGTTGGAAATCTGGTTTAAACGCATCTGATGGAAATTTTTGTTCGTTCATGATTAATTGAAGACTTGTGATGGACTTGTTTTCAAAATTGAAAGGATTTTTGGTGGCTTTGCCAATAAATGCGTCATTGTCCACAAACGCGATAACAGCCTGTGTTGGAAGTTGACCACTATTTGATAAAACATATGTTTCGTTGTGATTTCCGGTGGGGATAACATGGCTGATAGTTTCTGTGCGGTGCATTGGATACACCAATGGTGTGCCCAAAACAGCTTTTTCATGAACAAGTGCAACTTCTGCAGACACCACGACTTGACAAACTCTTAATGAAGCATTTTTTATCAATGGAATGAATTCATGGTCTTCTTCACCCATTAGGCAAAAAGCGGAGGAACTTCGCATTAGCCTAAAGTGAATGTCTGTGCTCGATGGAAGCAGTTTGTGTTGGTGTGCTATATCGATATGTAATGGAATGACCATGGTAATTGGTCCATCTATAGCACGCTTTTGCCTCTCAGTAAATCCATGGTTTGTCGCATCTCTTGCGTCAAAGCGTCCATTTTTTTTATATTTTTTTGTTGTTGGTAAATATGTTTATTCTGCTGAATAAGTCTTTTGTCAGTGCTGAAGCACTGGTCTTCCAGCCATTTTTCAATTCAGGATTATTTACACAAAAGGTATATAGAATAAGGTGTACAATACCTGTTGAATAGACAATTTGCACCATGTAACACAATGAAATTCTGAAACCCAAAAGTTCCATAACAATATGGTACAGTAGTGTCATATAACCAGATCAATATTAGTCAGATCAATGTGAGTATTTACATAGTATTTAGAATGTAAGCAGAAGTTATCTTCTGTATTCAGTTGGTAAATTTGTACTAAGTTTGAATGTTCAGTTGCAGTTAGGCAAGCGGTATATAAATGTTGGTTTGTTAGGAAAATTCTAGTGTAACTCTAATGTAGCTAGTTATGTGAGTTTATGAATTATGTTGTTGGGGTGGGGTTGTTAATAATACACTGGACCATCTGGAACAGCAACAAATAAAAAAAGTGGGGGCTGGGGGGGGGAGAAACCGAGGCTGAGGGTTTGGTGGTCTGCCATTAACGGTATGGTGACGCCATGGAACATACTTTACTGCAACTGCATAAGGGCCTGCCCAACCAATGTACTCTTAGTGAGTTTTTAAATTCTAGGTAAGAGGACGCTGCCCTGGTTCTGGTTGGGAGGTTGTTCCACATCATGCTGCCTTTGTAAATTGGTGCTTTAATTAGTTTGTTTGTGGAAGGCTTGGGGACTTTGAGTAGAGTGGAATCAGCCCGTCTAGTATTCCTTTTTGTGTTTTCTATATATTGGGTATCTCTGGCTCTTCTGTACATAAGTGATAGGAGATGTGAATCTCTTCTAACCATTAGGTAATCTAGGTTTCCTTTGTCATGCATTTCCTGTACACTTAGTGTTTTGCCCCAATAAATTGTTCTTAACGCCCGGTTTTGGATCCTTTGTAGCTTAGTCAGTTGCTGCTTTGTGAGCAATCCATAAATTATATCATTATAGTCTATTATTGGTAGAACTGTTGATTTATACAGCAGTAGGGCAGTGTTTTCACTTATGAAGCTCCGCATCTTCCTGATTGTAGTCATTTTTAGTGCCAATGATTGAGTTAGTCTAGCCAGCTGTTGATTCCCATTTAAGGTAGAATCAATCACTGTTCCTAAGTACCTGTATGCACTTGCCTCCTTAATTTGATTTCCGCCAATTTGCAGTGTTATGGGTTGTGCCCTTGCCTTTCTTGCTTTGGTGCCATAAATAACAAACTCGGTTTTATTGGTGTTAAGGGATAGTTTGTTTTCACTACACCACAGCTTAACCCTGGTCAGCACTGTCCGAACCTGATCAGTTGCTATTTGGAAATCTTTATTGTGTACTGTGAGTGCTGCATCGTCTGCAAACAATGTGAATGTTGCATCCTCTGATACTTGGGGTAAATCATTTATAAAGATTAAAAACAGAAGGGGGCCCAGGGTTGAACCCTGCGGAACTCCCATTTTAATAGTCCTGATGGTTGACTCAGTGTCATTAAGTTTTGTGTATTGTTTCCTATTAGTTAAGTAGTTGGCCATCAATGTACAGGATTTCTTCCCCAATCCTGCTTTCTGGATTTTGTGCAATAGTATTCTATGGTCAATTGTATCGAAAGCTTTTTTGAAGTTGAGGTATACTGCAATTGTAAGTTCACCTTTGTCCATGTTGCGTACACGAACTGGATTTACACATTCCATTTGTGTCAGCATGCCACATTTCATTGTACATCCAATATTTGTTGTCTCCTTATGAACGATACAGTAGATTTCCGATGTAGGCTCTGCATGGATGGTTGTCTTGGTTTCCAGATATTTTTCGGTCATTGATATACACTTGAATATCCTTAAACATGGACGCACCAACATTATTTACCGGAGCACAGGCATCAGCTAGCATAACACGAGTTGCATGGTTACTTGCTTTCACAATATCGACTTCTAATTCTAATACGGTTTCCGACAAATCTGTGTATTTGGAAGATTTATGTACGTGAAATTCGATTGTAGCATTATCTGTTAATGATGTCACAGGTTTAAGTTTAATGTATTCACTGGAAACAACAGAAGTTTGCAAAGGTGTCCGTTCGTGTAAATCCAGTTCGTGTACGCTACATTCTTCGTGATAGTTGGCCATGATGATATGTATATCTAATATCGAAAAATTGTACACGACTAGCGATTTTTTAAGTGTGTTTCCTTCCAAGATGTGTCTTCGTCTGATGTCTTAAAGTGTTATGCAACTTTATTTATAGCCACTAAAGGTGTCCAAATAAATCACTTTTCGTTCTCTTAGAAACTTTACGGCGTCATTTGCGAGTAGAAGCTTTTCCAACAGCGCTACCACCACCACCAGTTTGTCTTACACGTTTACGCGTTTGCGTTTTCTTTGGATTTTTCCGTCGGTTTTTTTAAGGTGGTGATGGTAACGAGGTTGATAACACTCTCACACCTTTCTGAATTAGTTGCTTGCCTACACTGCGTCCTCTGTTTGACAATGACTGCTTTATATTTTCTCCAGATAACACATCATCTGCTACACCCATGGCAGCTCTCAACAATGATTTTCCAAGAGATTTGAAAATCGGTGTAGCACCTCGCAGAAGTCCACTAAGCATACCACCGATACCATGACCGCGTTGACTTATTCTTCCTCTGTAGACCGCTATGTTACCAGAGCCTACTTGATGGTTGTAGTAGGAAGCATATCCAGTATTCATTTTTCTGGTTTAAAAAAAATTATACTTCTTTTGGCCGTAATAGCACCGATACTGTGACTTCTCCTCGTTGGAATGGTATGTATCATCCAGCTCGGTCCTTTAAATACACAGTAACAGTGTCAATGGCATTAGCTCGCATAGCAAAAAAGTCCAAGTGTTGAAAACTGACAGTTTGTACAAAGCCACTGCGTCCGCTATGATCAATTGCAACCACACGTAAAAGTTGAGCCATTTGATCAGCGACTGGTCTTGACTCGATTAAGTCACAATAGACGTAAGCTGAATAAATATCTCCAAATACATCCATTGGTAATGTTGATTGAGTTCTCCAGTAAAACATGTGTTGATCGTTGAAGCCCAATAGGTTTGAAAGTTCCGGTGTTAAATATATTGCGCAATGTCTTGGTGGTTTGATTTTAATCATATCGCAACCTTTTCTAAAAGTAAATATTGTCTCCTTATTTTTATAGGGGCTTTTCAAAAAAGTTATATTTTCTTTTACAGCAGAGCTAATAATATCATTCAGATATCCAACAACATCTTGATTATTCTTAAATATTAGTGGATAATCCAGTGGGATTATAGTCCATTGCAGCATTTTTTGGTTGGCTATGGTAGCAATATCTCTTACCATAGAGTGGCGATTAAATTGTTTATTTTTAACAAACTTCCTTATACGTTTTGGTATAAATTCTTTTCTTATGAAATTCCAGTAATTACCATCAGTGTAATCGATTGATTGTTCATCTCGGTCTTCAATTGAACGTCCGCCATCATATTCATCGCCTTTGTAAGCATATTCTAAATCATCATTAAAAAGTCTATACCAGTTTACATCAGTGATGGGCTCAGGTAGTGTGTCATCAGCCAATTTGTCTTTTTGTGCTTTTATCTCGGCCAATGAATACACACTTCGCAAAGCAACTATTAGAATCTGTTGATTTTTTGGAAGACATTCCCATTGTGTTGGAAATGTTATTTCCGATAATGCTACTTCATGTGAAATCTCAAAATTTAGTGGTTGCACAAGATGTGTTCGAAATTCGGTCAGTGTATTATTTGGATAATACTTTTCCGAACTGTTACTAGGAAGTGTTAAAATCATGATGTAATCTTTGTGATGTTTTTTGCTGGAATCCACTGATCAAATTTGTCGCTGTATCCTTTCCAACGTATGTATGCTTCTTTCCTATTGCCTTTTCCTCTGTACCTCAACACCTTTTCTATAGAGTATGTATCTGTCTGAGACTTCAGCACCTTTTGCACTTCCTCTGGATAGAACACACCTTTTATTTCCTCACCGTTGTCATCCGTTATGATACAGCCACGTTTACCTCGATACTTTGTAACTGTAAATATTTCAGTTGTCCAATTTGGTTCATAACCTTTGTCGAAAGCGCCACGCATTTTGATTATTCTAATTCTGTCACCAAGTTGTACTGTTCTGTCTTTTGTTTTTTGCCACACGTGTTTGATTTGTTTATTACTTATTTTATGGATATTGTAAAATACTTTTTCTTGATTTTTTGCTGTTATTTGAGTCGGTGTCATCTTTAAAGTGCTATGAATTGTGTTGTTATATGAATGCATCATGGCTTGAAGAATATCTATATACTTGTAAGTTCCATTATGGGTAAAATATCGCCATCATTTTTCTTTTAATGTTCGATTCAAGCGTTCTACAATACTTGCTTTAATTTCATCATTTTCGCTTGTAAAAAAAGTAATGTTTTCAGTTTTTAATAGATTTTGGAATATACGACCTAAGAATTCTGTACCTTTATCGGATTGAATACGTTTTGGTTTGTGACCTTTGTCTAAAATCTTTTTGAAAGCAGTAGTTACATTTTCATTGTTTTTGGTTTTAATTGGAATTGCCCAAGCGTACTTGGAAAATACATCGATAACGGTTAGTATATATTTAGAGCCTTTGTTGTATTTTGCCAATTTTGCATGTCCATTAAGTCGATTTGCCATTGTTCGTTTTTGCCTCCTACAATTACTTTGTTTCGTTGAAATTTTCGTATAACAGGCTTGTGTTTTGTATAGGCATCTAATGATTGTAATGCTTCATCAACGATACTTTTGGTTTGTTTGTGAAAATGTTGTTTAAAAAGTTTACTACTCCTTGTAAAACTTCCGGGTTCCATTGGATTTGTATAAACATTTATAATTTTATCATGAAGACTGGTCCGTTGTTTTAATTTAACCATTTTGGTAATTTAGATCTACTTCTCTTAGCGATGCTGCTGACTGGTGATGACAGTGATGACGATATTGATGCTGATATCGGAGATTCTACTCCAGGTGCATGTAATGAGGATAATGCCTGTTGAGGTTCAATTCTCCGATGATAAAGCGTATTTTTGACCAAATTAAAATCAGGATCAATTTGCGCAATCAGTTGTTGTAGTTGTATAGCACCAGGTGGTCTCGTTAGTCTTGTTTTCCTGAAACCACTCATATCATTAAGCAAAGTGATAATATTACTTCCGATTGGGGCAGGACTTCCTTCTATACTGACAATGTTTCCATTTGTATTCCATTTAATACTTCCACTTTCTTCTAAAGCTGCAACAAGACGTCTTGTTTTTGAAGACTAATTTTTGGTACATTATCCATAAGTTTCATCATAAAAAATGATTGAGGTGTTGGTTTCTCCGATGTTAATTTTTGCTCAGCGTTGGTTTCTTGGTTTTGCCGAAGATCATGATTCAAGTAATATTTGTTTTTATCAATTAACAATTGAGTTTTGTTCAATTCCATTCATGTTGTTGAAGTCTCTCCTCGGGTGTTATATTTTCATCATATAACGCTTCGTTTAAATGTCTATATGAATCCTGGAGAACTTGTAATAAAGCAGCATGAGGATTTAGACTGTTTATGGCTTTCTCCTTGTATTTAGCCCAGTTAGCATTTTGATGTTGGTGTTTATTTACCTTGACCTTGTTCAATGTAGATTTTAATCCAGGTTGCTGAACCAAGCGTGGATCGATCAATGCTAAATGTTTATAACCCATGGTGGTTAATTGACAACTGACTTTTAGCACATGAAAAAAGTGTTTTTGTATCAAATCTTGATGTTGAATAGACTTAGGACAGTTGGTATAAGAGCTGCTAATAAACCCGGTAAAAATGAAAGTCCTCCTTTTTGGTTTACAATTAGTTTCTTTTTGCTCTTGGTTTCAAGTTTTTTCTTTGCAATTTTGCGTATTATTTTGATGTGCGGCTCCAATTTCTTCTTTAATTCATCGTCAACTGGAATATTATTGTTCAATAGGTTTCAACACAATTCACTTATGGCTTCCATGACACCATCATTACTAGATAAAATAAGATGTCGACATGTTTCCTCCGGTACTTTGCTCATATTCGACAATGTCTTGTTATACCTTTGAAAAGCATATTTCACCATGATCCTTCTTTTTCCACCTTAGTTCGCCACGAAAACAAGTTGATTTGTTGGTGATGTTACAGATGATCTGACCAGACGGGATGGCCGAATGAGGTAGAGCGTCCGTCTCCCGTGCTGGTAGATCGTGGGGTCATGGGTTCGAGTCCAGGTCGAGTCAAAGCAATGACTTTAAAATTGATACTTGTCGCTTCCTAGCCAGGCGCTCGGCATTATTAGGATAGGGCAAGGATTGGTGTGCTCAGTGTCAGGATAATGTGACTGAGTGGAATACCAGGTCATGGTGCCGGCGTCCTGGTTTCCCAGTGGGACAGCACTATAAAGTCGCCATGACTGCGCACTGTCACAAGTCAGTACCCGTCCTGATATGACCTTAGATGTTGCTAGGACGTAAAACAGCAACAAACAAACAAACAACAACTCTGACTCTAAACTGATAAGGCGTTTCTTGCTTGAAGTCGGCTACATTATATGAATGAGGTTCCGTTGTTTCTCCGTTATATACTTCGGTTAAAGAATTTGGTTTCTTGGGAAAAACCTGGCGTGATATTGGCATTATTTGAGCCATGTTTCTTGGATTTTTAAACATGACTAAATAACTTGCATTTCTTGACATAGTTCGGTATCCTGGAGTATTTTCAAAAATGTTTTGCATTATGTAAATTATTGAAACAAACCAATGATGCGATCCTTTGGTAAATATATCACATAGTACTTCTTTATCAGTTTCCTTCATTAGATCATCCACTATGCAAAGCGTGTGTAGTTTATCACCATCATTTTCAGTTGATTCCAATTCTTTCTTTGAAGGTAATCCTTGTTTAAATTGAATTTTTGTATTCATATTTTCAAAGGCTGATTGCCATTGTCCATAGTAGTAAAGCACATTGTCTATGTCCGGAATTATTAACTCGTCAGCATTATTAATCAGCGTACTTACTAAGTATGTTTTTCCTGAATTGGAAGGACCAGCTATTATCATAGAGAACGGCCCTTGCAACCGCGGATCAAAATCCACTAATGAATGTTCCATTTCGACCAGCGACTTGGTATATACTAAGACATGTTACCAAAAGACATTGTTCTTATATAAAAAAAGGCGTAAGATTAAAATAATTTTTATTATTTTTTAATTCTTTTACAAATGCAAAGGTGAACATGGTATATGACTCTTAACAAACTAAATACATTAACATACATGAGTAGAACAAAATCAAGTTACTAAATAGGCTAATACACAGACAATCTTACTAAAGGTGAACACGACATAAGTATAATAAAACTAAAGACAAAATTAAATAAAGATCACAAATCAAAATCATCGCTATTAGCTAAAAATAAGATATAGTTTTACCTCGGTACTCCTGTTTTGGATCAACAGAATTTTCAACTACTTGATTTTTCAACTTTTCCCAATATTTAACAACTTTGTTAATTACATGACATATATCATTAAGCGCATCTAAATTAACAGTTACGCTTTTTTGATATACGCTATTTTTCTATTGTTTCACAAATTTCAGAGCTGTAGGTGTGGATGTGTGTGAGTGTGTAACCGTGGGTGTAACAATGGGTAATGTATAATTGTCAGAAAACCAAAGTGATGAATTTACCTTAAGTGCTTTTGTCCAACTTTTGATGAAAAGTTGCTCTCTTTTTTTTAGACTTGAGGTTGACCATTACTCTGATTCTCGAACTGCCATAAAAGTACTTGCAACGACTTCTTTCGGAGAACCTGTCAGCTGCTTTGGAGTTCAGATTTTTTCATACGTCTTGCATGCTCGCTTCTTTTTTTCTTCTTTTTCTTTTTTTTCTTCAGCTAGGACACAAATTCTTTTTTGGGGTGTCCGCGGCAGCTTAAGTTGTGTCGTCCTAGCATCGGCTTGACTCACACCTATTTAAACAAAAGTAACTGTATTAGAATCTATAGTAAATGTATTAGAATCTATTAATAGTTCATAGAATATATTTTCAAAAAAATCTTTACAATATATCATTGTTAGTGAAACAGCTTCTGAGTACATGTGCGTGTCAAATAGATTTAACCTTTTAACACCTAGTGTCAATATCTACGAGACGATATTCAAAGACACATGTGCACTGAATGTGTTTAACCCTTTTATGACTAGCATTTACAACAACCTCAGTTTATATACCTTTAATTTGACAATAATAAAAAAAAGTGTAATTAACGTACCTTACCTTCAGTGGTAATGTCATTTTGGTGAATTGCTTGGTTTACTATATCAACCATTGTAGGTGGTATCCGCCGAAGATTTCTTTTGGTAGGTGTGCTAGTACCGGCATTTTGACCGCGAAGATGGTGGTGGTGAAGGGGTTTTGTTTCAGTGTCAACTGATGCGCTAGAGGCGTGCGAGGAGAAGACATTTGGCATAACAGACCCCATCGGGGTAGTTGGCTGGATTGTGTCTTCAATAACTGTCGAACACTTTTTTTTTTTTTTTTCTGCAGCTCCCTCCTCCTCCTCCTCGGCCTCTCCCTCCTCCTCCTCCTCTTCTTCCTCCTCCTCTTCTTCCTCCTCCTCTTCCTCCTCATCCTCCTCTGAAAATGCGTCTGTGTCAGTGTTATCTATGCGCTGACCATTATCCTGCATTTCAATTTCTTCTTCTTGTGCATCCAAAGCAAGTGACTTAATTTCTTCCCAATGCTTATTTGATATGTTAGCAATTTTTTCTGGTAATTTACCACCTACAGCCAATTCCAAAAGATTTTCCACTGCGGATGCGTGTCTATTTTGTTGATCGTTATCATTGTAACCATCGCTATTTGATTTAATAGCGGTGGCGGCGGTGGTGGTGTCTGTATTAGAATGTTCAATTGTTGCCGAAGTCGTCACCCCTACCATTGGTGTCGTTGTCATTGCCGTTGTCATTCCAGCATTGACAAAATCACCAGCCAAAGTGATCGGGGTAATACCCACTTCGGCACCGGTTGCTGACATAGCCCTTAGAGGAGCATTAGAAGTACCAGGAATAATATTTAATGATGATGATGATGATGCTAAAGGTGTAAAATTCAACTTCATATCACTTCTTTTTCCTCTGCGACTCATTATCCTCCTTTCCTTGGTTTTTTTCTTTAAAATGTTCTTTTTAAAAAGAAAGTTTTTAGTACTTACGAATAATTACTAATATTGTCACTTAATGATGTCTGGTATCGTGATGGTAAAAGCAGCAGCAGCAGCAGCAGTAATAGTAGTGTTGTGTCGGTGGTGGTGATATGCAGAAACAGGCATCAGTGGTGTGTGTGGTAAAATGTAGTCTAGCAGTTATCGTCCTTCAGGCCAAAGTGAAGATGGTTAAACTATGCACAAAATGCTCCTTTTATACACAGCAAAAGTCATTGCCAACAAATATCGTAAGTGAATCACTTCCCGTGGAAGTGAATCACTTCCACGGGAAGTGTTTCACTTCCGATGTTGACTCATCCAACCACACCCTTCTAGGCATTTGGTATTTTTCTAGACTTTTAACAGCTGGAACCCTTTTTTTTTTCACCATATCACTTTGTCCCAACCTTAAACGGATGTACATGACGCACAACGACACGTGCCAATAAGGACCTTTATCTCAAGGTCCTGTCTTGTGACATGCTGTGTTCGCTCCCGGAGACACAAACCTAGTTAATGAAATCCAGACCTGTCTTTGTTGCCTTAGACACCCACAACCCAGATTCTGGCCCTAATTGAATGATAAACTACCCAAAGAAAAATATTTAGTGTCCCTTGGTGGCCATCTTGGATTCTTCTAACTCGCCTGAGCCCTCCATATTTCGTAAGGCCATATTAGTATCTACCCACCGAAGGACTTGGATGTAACATGTACTTTTTTACATTTCACAAAACTTTCATTCATTCACAACAATGACATCATTTTACCATCTTCAACCATCAACAATAGTCCGACAAACTCGCTTCATAGACCAGTCACCATATCATGTAAGTACATTAAGAAAATTGTGTAATGTTGTAGATAATAATACTGTTGCACCAGTTGATTCTTTTCATGAAATACAGGCTATAGACCGCATTAATTTAGAATTACAACAATTTGACTCCTTTATTATTCCTAATCAAATTCATAATTTAACAAATTTGATTAAACATGTGATAAACAAGCATGCTTGCAGAGCGGCAGCTGAAAAATTTAAGCGCACAATGGCTGGTGGGGTTTTTGTTTCTGCATCCATTATTATAATTTTATTAAAAGCTCTATTAGTAAACCCAGATTTCAAGCAATTATCAAAAACAAATTATTCAGGTGTTACCTACACTTTTATAAAAAAATGTGAACATGAAATTGGACATGATGGTGACAGTTGAAAATGCACAAAATGGGCTAAATTAGCCGTTTTAATTCCATATCGAACTAACAATATAATTTTGCAATCAATTTATCCTATAGAAAAAGTTTCGAATTCCAAATTACGTTTATGGCAATCTACAAAGGATTCAGTTATAAATGAAATATTTTATACCTAAAAATAAATTTAACATTTACCAAAACACACTTACATATAAATATACACATGTACACATTATGTTTTTTTCCTACGATATATGATACTATCTGATATTGATCTTGGAACAAAATGAAGTTGGGTTCACAAATAAATGCACCGACATATGGATACACGGTCGAATGGCATTTACAATACCTTGGAAATTTCCTATTGCAAAAACCAAGTCGTTAAAGGTAAGTAAACTTGTTATATGTTCTCATTCTTTTTGGTTTCTAACATTATCTTTCTATTCAAATTATATCATTGTGCATTTGAAATTGATCTTTTATTATTCATTATGACAATATTATTAATTCACAACATGTTAACTCTTGTGCTTTTTTCTTTAAAAGGTTTTATCATAACCTGGCTTCGTTGGACGTGAGATGTAAGATATATTGCTAGTATAATGTAATAGTAATGTAATTCCACATTCATTACATACTGCAATATCGTCACTGTGTCGTCAATTGGCTAAACTGGAGAAAACCTGTGATATCATGATAAAGGCGGACTACTTACAAAGAACTGAGATTATTGCACGATACATTTTTTCATTGTCAAACTGTGACCATTTTAATTTATTGTCATTTATTTCATGCAAAATTATCGTTACTGTGATCATTGTCATATATAATAATACACTGCACACTATAAAGCATATTTTGATTTTGAAAGGGTTAAGCTATACTGTGGCAACCGGAAACAGTCTGTGGGTGGTGATGTGGTGCACAATATAATGATAACCACATGTGCCTGGAATTGAGCCCGGCAAAAAAAATTGACCCATAGATCACAGTTGCCCATGCAGGATACCAATCTAAAACTCACTTTCAAGTAACAATGTTTACAAAAATGGCAACCTTTGTTTACAAACCCCCCACCAACCCCCCAAAAGCACGTGCCAATGTTTACATTACCCCCACCAACGCCCCCAAAAGCATGTGCCAATGTTTACAAAAGAAGACAAAATGGCCCCCAACGAGCGTTTGTATCTGTCAATCATCGCGTTCGTATCTGTCAATCATCCAAATACTCAACGCTCATTGGCTGAAACCAACTGTCAATCAAAATAGGCCACGCCCCCTTTTGTGGGGGTGCACACACATGCACACACCGCTTGGCCCGATTTTCATGAAAAAAGCCTTATAGTGTGTTAAACTTGGGGTACCGCTGCCATAGACGCAAGCATTAAGGACAGAATGGCACTTTGCCATAAATTATCTAGGTCACCCCCACACTTGACCTAGTTTCTTCGAGCCTTATTTGGGCATAGGCATGACCTAGATACATAAATTAGCATAAATTAAACAAATGCGGCCTTCCTATTGGCTGAGAGAAAACACCCTCCCACCCATCGACCCACCCTGGAGGGTCACGTGACCACAATACTCGACGCTGATTGGCTAGAATTTTCTGACTTCCCGCCCCATAGGTTTTAGTACATTTTATATGACCTAAACTATTACTACTGAGTTCATTTTTGTATTTAATGTAAGCATTGAAGTCTGCCACAATTAGTTTTCCTTTTCATAAATGTCAGGTATTTTATCAAGTTATCATGCTATTAGAATTAGATTACTGTAACTTTAACTATAGTTATGCACTTGTTATTGTCCATTGGGCTTTAAGGCTGTGACTCAAAGAGATGAATCATCCATGTAAATATTAAGTTTTTAGTATATTCCCATGTAAAATATTTCAACATCAAATTATTATACCCATTCCCATGCCAGTCATCCCCTTATTTAACTATTGAATTTGGCAGCTTAATCAGATGATCAACTTTACCTAGCTTGTATTCTTTATTGATTTTAATTCTGTGAACCTTCAATCTGGTTCTTGAACTGCCTCCAGCCAGAGGGTGAGGTTCACTCATCTTGACTCTAATCACCCAGACTGATTGCTCTAACAAAAAGAAATCATTTTTCAGTCTGTGTGCCCACCCATGCAAAAAGATTCCCACCATAATATTTTATCCAATATATATATTTTTTTTCTCTTTAGACACTAGTTGAATAATCATATTTCAAGATAGACCTTTTTATACCGTCGCAGATACCTGGTGATAGAGTTCCTTACGTCAATGAATATTTTCAGACAAATTAAACGTGGTGCACCTTTTGCACCATTGTTGTAGGTATGGAGGTATTGCAGGTGTGATATGCAGGTATTGCAGGTGTAGCAATACCTCAGGGAGTTTGACGCCCCTGCCTTGCAGAGTTGTAAACCACTGCCTTGTGGTACAGGTTCTTGACAGAACCGAAGGCTCAGGGAGCAAACCCAAAACAGAAAACCATGTCACTGTGGCAGCATTAAGGGCGGTTGATGTATGGAACTCCCAACATCTCCCGACCAGCCACTGCAGGGACAAATAGTTTTGCACCTGTCTTGACATGTTCTTGCCGGTGTGAAACCTCTATTTGCTCCCCGAGAGAGTGCTGCTGGTAACTTGCAAAAGCCAGCAGCACTTCAACACTTTTGCAGGCAGCTTTCATGAAATGTACAATCGCATAAAACACCATACTGGCTCGGTCATCGCCGGGGTTACCAAGGACCGCACTGCTCGAGCTCATCTTCCGTCGACAGCGGAAAATCTTTTTTCATGGATGCAACTCTCACAGCAGAGAGCTAAATGGAGAGCGGCAGTCAAGTAATGAAAGCAGTCTTTGTCGCATCGTGACCGACAGCATGATGATGATGAAGGTCTAATGAGTCATGACTCATCCCGTATAGTGACAGTAAGCCTAATTCTTCCTATGCCTGAGAAAGTATTGGATTCATAATTTCTTATTTTGTAATGTACTAACCTTTAAAAATGTGTGTAATAAGAGTTACTGTTCCAACTATTACTGGACGACCAGTATCCCCATGCAGAAATATATATTTTATATAGAGGAATAAATATATGTAATTGCAACAAAAAAGAATAATAACTCTTTCAATATGTGGTTAATTGTGATGCATACATCAAGTAAAATCAATATACATGGTTTCTGTAATAAAGTTGAGCATTTAATAAAGATGTTCAACAAAATACATGTCTTTGTTTTAACTGGAATCTACCCAATAGCTTGCACTTTCATGAAACATGAGTCATACAAAAGAGCATTTACCTTTTTCTAGTTACTTCTATGAAAATAAAATGTAATCAATAAAGGTTGCAGGTGTATCTAAATACTGTTGTATATATATGTAACAAGGCCGGGCTGCGTCCCGGGGGAGGTCACATGACACAAGGAGCTGCTAGACTGGTGAGTGAAATAAAGGCAGTTGTTACACGAGACGCAAGGCGTTCGAGTGGTTGCTTGGTACATAACATGGTGTCAGATATCGGAACGGACTAAAATGGCGACGGCTACATTGGCAGGATTAAAACCACCGAAAGAGCTTAACTTGGAGGGAAACCTATCTGTAAATTGGCGAAGTTGGATAACGGCATACAAGATATTTGTTGGCGCGGCAGGAATTACGAGTAAGCCGGAGAAGACACAATGTTTCATGTTTTTACATGTTGCCGGTGCGGAAGCTCAGAAGGTATTTCCGACGCTTCAGATTGAAGATTCAGACCGTGAAAAGATACAGCCGTTAATTGCAGCATTTAAAGAATACTGCGAAAGTAAAACTAATGAGACGGTAGTTCGATACCAGTTTAACACATTTAACCAGAAGTCTCAGTCAATGGACACATATATTCGTGAATTGCGTCACAAAATTGCTTTTTGTGAGTACGGAGAGGTGGAAAATTCCATATTGAGAGACCGGTTAGTGAGTGGTGTGAGGGACAAGCAGTTGCGGGATAAACTACTTCAGACGCCAAAGCTGACGCTGGATAAATGTTTGGAAGTATGTCGAGTTAGCGAGTACAATGCAACTCAACTCGACACTATGCAAGAGGAAGCTGTGGACGCCATTAGCCAGTACAGTAGGCGCCGGACACGCCCACCAACAACACCGGCAGGACCGTGGCGCCGTACGCCGTCAAGTGGCTATAACCAAGTATGTGTGAAGTGTTCACGCTGCGGGTACACGCATGGTCAGGCAAACTGCCCTGCCAAAGACAAGGAATGTGACGGGTGCGGGAAAATAGGGCACTTTGTGAAGGTGTGCCGAGGGCGACGAAGAGGCAATGCCCCTGTGAATGCGATTGAACTGGACAGGCGAGACACCAGAGAAGAATGGGAGCTTGCCAACTCCGAGGATGAGGACAAGGATGATGAGGATGATGAGACGGATTCAGAGGATCTGTGGTATAAGACCATACGCATCGGTGAGACGAAGATCAGGTTCAAGCTGGATACAGGCTCCGAAGCTAACATTATACCGCTCAAAACATTCCAGGCGATGGGGACCGGAGGACTACAACCAGCGAGATGCAAGCTGATCATGTTCAGCGGGAATCGACTCCAACCGGAGGGAGAAGTGGAGCTGCACGTACGAGGAAAGGCAATCCGCTTCCAGGTTATGAACACTGGGTGCGCGATATTAGGAAAGAAGGCCTGTGTCGGTCTTAAACTCATCAACCGGGTGGACGCCATCAATCGACAGAGAACCGAGGCAGATAAAATGGTAAATAAGTTCACTGATGTATTTGAAGGGCTGGGGAAGATAAAGGTGAATGCTAAAATACATGTCAATCCTGAAATTACTCCTGTAATAGATCCACCTCGCCGAATTCCTCACGCTGTAGCAAATGAAGTTAAAAAGGAGTTAGATCGTATGGTTAGTATTGGAGTTATCGTACCTCAAATAGATCCCACACCGTGGGTAAACTCCATCACTGTGGTACGCAAGCCAGGGAAGATTCGGATCTGTTTGGATCCCACGAAATTGAATCGAGCGATTCTCCGCAGTCCCTATCCCAATAAGACAGTAGAGCAGGTCGTAGCCAAAACAGCCGGGGCACAGTTTTTTTTGGTGTTGGACGCCAACAGCGGGTATTGGCAGATACAACTGGACGAACAGAGTTCGCTCCTATGTACGTTCAATACCCCCTGGGGGCGTTACCGATACACCTGGCTGCCTTTCGGCATAAAGACAGCGGGAGATATCTTCATTCAGGAGATGAACAGCATTTTTAGGGATATAAAAGGGGTTGAGGTCATAGCGGATGATATTTTGGTATTTGGCTCAACGTTAGAGCAGCATAACGAAAGATTGCAGACAGTGTTAGAGAGGGCACGCCAGGTGGATCTAAAGCTAAATCCTAAAAAATCAAGCATATGCAAATCATCGGTTCGGTATGTAGGGCATGTGCTCACCAAAGATGGGTTAAAACCGAACCCTGATAGAGTTAGTGCCATTCTTGACATGCCAACGCCCACTGACAAGGCTGCAGTGCAGACATTCTTAGGAATGATGAATTACGTCAGCAAATTAATACCAAGATTGTCAGAAGTGGCAAAACCACTAAGGGTGATTCTGGCCAATGGAGTGGCATGGCATTGGGAATTGGCACAAGAAAAAGCATTTAAAGAGCTCAAAGCATTATTAGTGAAGGCCCCTATTCTCACATACTACGATGTATCGAAACCAATTGTTCTTGAAGTGGATGCATCTCAGTCAGGGCTTGGAGCAACGTTGTTCCAAGAACAAAGACCAGTAGTGATGGCTTCCAAAGCACTGGATGACACTCAGGCGAAATACGCGGTGATAGAAAAAGAATTACTGGTGATCTGTTTCGGCTGTAAAAAATGTCATGATTACATTTTTGGAAAAGAAGTTACAGTCGAAACAGATCATAAGCCACTCGTTAGCATAATGTTAAAACCGATAAATTGTCTGTCAGCCCGCATGCAGCGCATGCGAATGCGGCTCCATAATTACAACCTAAATGTGGTTCATAAAAAAGGTATAAACATGTTCTTTTCAGATGCCCTGTCACGAGCCCATTCATCCCAGATAGAGCCTAGGGATCTGTTTGACAGCAACATCACGGTTGCAGCCATCGGGTTTGTCGATGAAGAGATAGAGAGAATCGCACACGAAACAAAAAATGATGAGACAATGCAACAATTGGCACACCTAACAAAAGAGGGATGGCCAAATAACACGAAAGAAATCAAACAAGGCGTGAAGCCATACTATACACACCGAAATGACATAACAGTGCACAATGGGCTAATGATGAAAGGGGACCGAATTATTATTCCAAAATCAATGCAAAAAGACATGCTCAGTAAATTACATGAGTCACATCTTGGGATCATTAAATGTAAACAACTGGCCCGTGATTATGTATACTGGCCAGGCATAGCAAAGCAGATCGAGGACCAAATCAGTAGATGTCAGATCTGTCAGACAGAAAGAAACATACCAAACGTTGAACCAATGATTTCGCACAAAATTCCTACAATTCCGTACGCGAAAATAGGTATTGACATGTGTCATTACCAGAATGCAAATTATTTAGTCATAATAGACTACTTTCGAAATTTCCCGAAGTGGTAAAATTAAGGTCAACATCAAGTGAAGGCGTAATGGAGGTGTTAAAAGACATGTTTGGCAGATACGGGATTCCAGTAGAAATTGTATCCGACAATGGACCACAATTTAGTAGTGAGGAATATAGGCAATTTGCTAGGAAGTATGGGTTCAGGACCACTTTCTCAAGCCCACACTATTCGCGGAGTAATGGGCAAACGGAACGGTATGTGCAGACTGTAAAAAGCATGTTAAGGAAATCGATAAAAGACAACACGGACATTAACATAGCACTACTCGCATACCGAAATACCATGATTCCCGAGCTAGAGGCCTCTCCGGCGCAATTGTTCATGAGTCGGAGGTTAAGATCAAAAATACCTACAATAACCCAACAGTTGAGGCCAAGGGTCGTGGCAAATAGAAAAAGGCAAATACAAGCGAGGCAATACAAACAAAGACAACAACATGAAAAAAATGCTGGAAAAACACATAAGCAACTCAGAAAAGACGACCCAGTCAGGTACCTCACTCACGAGCGCAAGTGGGAAAAGGGTACAATTGTAGAGGCAAGCCAAGCCCAATACCGTAAGTACATAATCAAAAGTACAGAGGGCCGATGTTTAACTAGGAACAGACGACACGTAATACCCGCACCGATGGCAACGAACAATAACAGAAACGAACAAAACAGGCAGGGGGTACGTCAAGGTGGGGGGAGGCAAAGTGAGTTGAATGAAAATAAACATTATGTAACCAGGCACGGGCGAACTGTGCGCCCAGTCGAACGGATTGGATATTGACACAGAAGGAAGCAAACTGACTAAAGCCTTCCATGAGAACAATGAGTTGAGTTACTATGTAAAAGGTAATGATTTGTTAGAGTTCCCATTCATCATGATGATTACTTGTTGAATTAATGTTGTTTGTTTATCATAACCAAATTTGATAATGTGATAACGTGAGTATCATTTATTAAAACAAAAAGAAAAAAAAAGAAAAGATTTAATGAAAGAGAGATTTTGTATATATATGTAACAAGGCCGGGCTGCATCCCGGGGGAGGTCACGTGACACAAGGAGCTGCTAGACTGGTGAGTGAAATAAAGGCAGTTGTTACACGAGACTCAAGGCGTTCGGGTGGTTGCTTGGTACACAACAAATACTGGTGGTCAATTGATTATAACCAGTGTCATCTGACTGGGTATGATGTAGGTGGGAAGGGGTCTTCAATATTTGGATATCAGTCTGAGAGATGAACAAGCTTTGACTTACTGATGATCTGACTTCCTCCATAGGATTTTATGTTGTCTCACTCAAAAGGTTTGAACTCCTCACCACCAATAACTCTTTCAGCCTGAGTTAAAATACATATGACTGACTGCAGCAAGGTAAGCGTCTGGAATGAGCAGGGACACTCATTCGGGTTCATTGCTGGGCACAGGTACCACAAAGCTGACATGACCCCCCCCCCCTTCCAAACTGGGGGGTGAGGGGGGCAGAGGGGAAACAAAGCAGCAGCGGAGGTGGCCGTGGATACTTACCCTACACCCCCCTCCGCCGATGCCAACTAATCAAAAACACACACTTCAAATCCCAGCAACTAATCATATCACAACACAATCCTAACCCAGGATTCCACTGCACCTTATGGTCAGTCTGCAACAGCCTCTACAACTGACCACACCTATAAACACTTTATTTAACAATTCTCGGTTTGCTTCTCCCCTTTGCAAATAATGTTTCTTAGCTGCCAAATAGGAAAGTCTTAGAACAATCCCATTGTCTCCCCTTACATTCAGTTGCAGTCTGATGATAATGAATACTTCTGAAACCTTAAATATTCCATAATATTTATATATATTTTGGCTAACTGAATTGTATTCACATATATCTTTTGTCAGTGCCCTAGTACTGGCCTTCTGACCATAATTGTCACAGGTATAATAAGTATTTACACATTTCTTTTACATGATTGATGTGGTAATTTGAAGTCGAACAAAATAATTAAATTAAAGTGTACACAATACAAGTAATGAGTATGAGGTACATTAAATCATTTTACACTTACATACAACGTTTTAGTTGTTGGCTTAGGATTTCCAATTCCATAGATACTAGTACCTTTAAACCTGTAAAGTCTGATGAAAATATCAAATTCTCAAAACCAAAGCAACCATCTAGACTTTATTCTACATATCTAACTTACATACTGGTGCACTTATTAAATACTTGAAAATTGAATTGAACCTGTTAGTGCAGTAGCCTATGATATCAGAGTTCTGCTGTGCTTGTCAGAATTAGGTTTTCTTGACCGCACTTCAAATATCATAAAAGCCAGCCATTTAAATTAAAAGTTACTTTAAACTAATGTATGGTAGATTATAATGATCACATATGTTTTACAGGTCTCCTAGATCTGGCTTCCTGTTAGGATTACATGTATCCCTTATTACCTGTCATTTCATGAAGGGAGTCAAATTCCTCATTGAAACAATATATGGGTTTATTGCTATATGTCACTGAATATATATATATATATTTTTCCTCGGTATACCGCCTCTGGCTAGCCGCAGGCTAGGGAGAAGGAAGCACATCCGGGTCCAGCAATTAGCATAAGTGACTCACAACGGGAGGACGTTTGTGAGTTGCTCCAACAGGATTTATCTACTAAGACTACTTATTCACAAAGTAAGTAATGGAAACTTAGTTTAAATGGTATATGATGCATTATAGCATCACATTTGAAAGTTCAGAACTTTCTCAGGTCCCTTTTGGACTTTGTACGTGTTTTTTACTTGAGGATAGAACAGTGGGTGCCGCGGGCACGAACGAAACCGATAGTCCTTTGTTCTATCGACACCTGTTTTTGAGACAGGGAGAAATGGTAACCCGAGTTGCTCATTTCCTAAGAAAATTCTCCCGGATCCTAATAGAGAATGTTGTTGGGGATGCTTCTGGGTGTTTATTATAGACATCCCAGACCGGTTTTAAGGCAAACCTCCGAGTTTCGTAATATTTTCTCCAACTTGCTGGCATCGTAGCCGCGGGTGGGAGAAGTGTACGGAACAGAGAGAGTGGGCGATCTAAGGATCGACTCCCCCCATTTGGTTGGTTTCGTTACCATGCACCTACGGCAAACTTTAGCTTCACGCCTGTACTGAAACGTTGTAATACACGTAACTCTGTACCTGTTACCTCAACCCAGTTTACTGGTTTACACTTTGTGTAGTTGAGATGATTCCGGTTTAAGTAACTCTTTTTGTCGTTACAGAAACCAATGGCCACTCGGCGGAATAAGCCGCCCGCGGCAGCCGTGGGCATTGCCCCTCCGGATTACGATTCGTCACCAGCTGCTATGGCTCCGCCGTCCCAACAGCCCGGGGCCCAGACGTCCGACCGGGACAGTGACCAGCCACCTCAACCCAAAGATTGGGAGGCAAAGATGGCAACAATGATGAAGGAAAAGATGCGCCAATTCCAGGCTCTTTCCTTTGCGGGCCCTTCCCAAATCCCGGATGAGGATTGGGAAGATTTTTCCGACGATGAGGAAGATACGCTTTCGGCCACTGAGGTTACGAAACCGAAAGTGCGCAGCAAGAAACGCCGCACAGTGAGCAGCTCGGGTGATGAGTTCACCAAGGAGGCTAACGCTAAATGATCTAAGAAATCAAAGAAAAAGAAAAAGAAAGACTCGTCAGAGGACTCGTCATCCACAGAGTCGGATTCCGATACGGAACGCGCTGGGGTTTATGCCAAAATCGGCGCTAAGGTCGGTAAGAAAATTATAAAAAAGAAGGCAAAGAAGGTTTGTACTACAACCATGATGAGGAAAACGGTAAATGGCCACTTTACCACCTTCAAACCAGCTGAGGTCATTAACAAATTGACCGAACAGATCTCCGGGATCAAAGGTATCCCATCCCCGCTTCGGTCTGTAAGGAGATGGATGCTGGCATCCATCTGTCAGACGAACGTCGCCGCTATGAAACTGCCCTATGTTTAATCCATAAGGCAGTTTTGGGGTCCTTGACTTCCATTATCCCGGTCGCTAACCGCATGCAAACCGAGAATAAATTCTCGTCCTTGGCTCGTGTAGTGGACAGGGGCATTGCATTGCTCGCTGCAGCGAGTAACTACATGACACATCGCAGGTTCGAAAACGTGTTCAAATCTGTCACTACAGACGCTGGCAAAGAAGTTGCCCGGTCAAAGAAAATGACGGATAATGACGGCAAGGAATACACGGTGTATTCGGGACCTACCCCCATCAAAGGCAAACCTCTGGCAAGTCCAAAATGTTTGGGGGTCAGCTCGCCTACCTTTACAAGCAAGTAGAAGTGGACAATAAGGGTGCCAAGAACACCGAACAAAAGGGCCGTAAATTCCAAAATCCCCTCGGTTTCAGGCGAAGCCGGACGGATTTTCGCTTCCGACGAGGAGGAAGGCCGTTCAGGGGCAGACCATCCTTCGGATACAGCCAGACGGGAAGAGGTCGAGGCGACAGACAACCCTCAAACTGGAACGACAACCGCGGTTACAGAAGGGATTTTGTTCCCAAACCACAGTTCCCCAAACCAGGGAACAAGTAGAAAACGCCACACAAACATTTCCTGGCCCTGAAATGGTCACAGAGGAAACACAAACTGACGTAAGCAAGTTTCAAGCTGGCAACATTGCTAATTATTTACATCAATGGCAACAATTAACCACAAACCCAGAGGTTCTTAGTATTATCAAAGGCATTAAAATTCCTTTCACAGAATTACCTGTCCAGAAAAGAGCACCTTTTTCATATGAATTCAATTCGGAAGAAAGATTTAAACTGAATGAACAGGTAATGATTTCCGAAGCCAAAGGCATTATCAAAAGAGTAAAACATACTAAAGGTGAATTCATTTCAAATATTTTCTCCACTCCTAAACCCGATGGGACCATAAGAATGATCTTAGATTTAACTAAATTAAATGAAATCATTGAATACCAACATTTCAAAATGTTTTCCTTAGAGACAGCTCGCGATTTGATTACCCCAGAGTGTTGGCTAGCGAGTGTAGATTTAAGAGATGCGTACTATACCGTACCTATTCAGGACGTAGATCGCAAATATTTAAGATTTGTCTGGAATGGGCAGCTTTTTGAATTTACCTGCCTACCAAATGGTTTGGCGTGTGCACCGCACCTTTTTACTAAGTTGTTGAAACCAGTTTTTTCAAAAATGGCAAAACTTGGTCATTGTATGTTTCCATACATTGATGATTCTTTCATTATGGGACAATCTTTCACACAATGCGAGCTCGCCGTTCAAGATTTATGTCAACTTTTCTCAAACTTGGGTTTCTTCATAGATGATAAGAAATCCGTTTTTTCTCCTACTAAGGAGCTTAAGTGTCTAGGTTTCATTTTAAACACAACGGCTATGACTGTGTCACTTACACAACAAAAGAAAGATAAGTTTCGGGATAAAGCGATACAGCTGTTAGACACTTCTAGGCCAAAGATAAGAGAGGTCGCAGTGTTAATCGGTATAATGATTTCGTACAGCCCTGCTATTTTATATGGCGGCGCACACGTTAAGTCCCTGGAAATTGATAAAAATCTAGCTTTGGCCCGAGCAAAGGGTAATTTTGAAAAGAAAATGTTTATTTCTGAGAACGGACTAGCAGACATTTCTTGGTGGCTAAGTCACTTTGATAAGTCTCCCAATCCCATTAGAATGGGTGAACCCAACACTACAGTTACAACGGACGCGTCACTGCAAGGTTGGGGGGCACATCGCAATGATGTAGCAACAGGAGGAAGATGGCTAGAATCTGAAATTTCCGATCATATTAATGTTTTAGAATTAAGAGCCATTTACTTAGGTTTAACAAGCCTTGTTAAAGTACCGAAACATAATGTACGTATCCTTATGGATAACACCACGGCGATGGCTTATGTCAGAAATATGGGAGGTACAAAATCAATACAGTGTAACGAAATGGCACTACTCATTTGGAATTGGGCTCAAAAGTTTGAGGTTTGGTTAACAATAACACACATACCCGGTACGCAGAATTTTCTTGCAGACAAGATGAGTCACCATTTCAATGACCACTTAGAGTGGTCACTAAACCGATCAATTTTCAAAGAAATCTGTAACACATGGGGCTTGCCGGATATAGATTTATTTGCTTCACGTAATAACTTTAAACTGGACAAATATGTTTCGTGGCACCCCGAACCAAATGCTTGGCACATAGATGCCTTCTCGCTAAATTGGCAAGATCATTTCTTTTACATTTTCCCCCCTTTTACCATTATTAGCAAGGTCACCAGAAAGATACAAATGGACAAAGCACACGCCATCCTCATCGTCCCTGAATGGGACACTCAACCGTGGCTAGCCAGACTAGTCTCGACGGCCAAAAGCAGCCTACGCTTCCCAAGATACCGAGGAAACCTGAAACATCAGGGACCATTAGCGCGCCACGGAAACGTGTCGACGACTCCTTTGGTAGCATTCCTTTTTTAAATAAGTACTTGGAACAATTCGGCTTGGACAAGATAACACAACAACGGTTGGTATCTCACGCGTGGAGGAAAGGAACAGTGAAAATGTATACAACCTATTTAAAGAAATGGGGCATATATTGCTTACTTAAGAAAGTTAAGCCAATGAACCCGACAATATCCCAGGTAGAACGATTCCTACGTTTCTTAGAAGATGAAGGTTTAGGTTATGGCGCTATCAATGCAGCCAGATGTGCGCTGTCAATAATCCTACCTAGGATTAATGGAGAAACAATGGGTAAACACCATGTTATTTGCTGGATCGTACGATCAATTTATCAGAGGAACCCTCCCAAACCCAGATATAATAGGTTTTGGGATGTATCTCTTGTTTTTAAACTCTTCAAAGAATGGCCAGAGAATAAGTTCCTGGGCGTTAAACTATTAGGATTCAAAGTAGCATTGCTTCTTCTGCTGGTTACAGGACACAGGGGCCAAACTATAGTCATCCTGTCGCTCAATGGTCTTGAAATCGATAACAAGGAAGCAACGTTTGATTTAACAACTTTGTTGAAGTCAAATCGTTTAGGTGATCCCCTGTCGACAATCAGTGTCACTAGTTTCACAGAGGATCGAAAATTATGTGTAGTCTCCGCAATACGGATATATATATCCAAGACAAGAACATTAAGAAACTCAAGGCAGCTTTTGGTGAGCTTTATTAAGCCACACAAGGGTATTTCGAGGGACACCCTCGCCAGATGGACCATGACTGTGTTGAAACTATCAGGAGTCAACACAACCAGATATACATTGTACTCTACACGTGGGGCGATGGTCTCTAAGGCCAGATTACTAGGCATCTCCGTGAAACGTATCCTGGCTCACGCAGGATGGAAAACCGCTAGATCGTTTGCAAAACATTATCACAAGTGACTAGAGAAGCCTCAACCTATCGCACAGAGGCTACTCACCAATTAAAAGACAAAGGTGAGACAAAGTCAACTTTTCGCTTTATTGTCATACCTATTGTACACCACATACATGAATAACACTTAATAATAGAATAATAATAACAAACAGGAATATCAGGATAAAAATGATATTACGTAAAGGTCTCCCTAGCCTGCGGCTAGCCAGAGGCGGTATACCGAGGTAAAATAGATTAGTTAGACGAATCTTACCTGGGTATAGATGATGGATAACTATTGTTTTACCGAGGTAGGAGCCTCGGATAGACGTGGGCGAGGGCCCACCCACCACGCCCTTCCACGTCTATTCAATAACTTGTACCAAGATTAGGTCAGATGACTAAAGTTTTTGTTTATTGGAATCATTTTTATCCTGAATTAGTAGGTAAAGATTGCTGGACCCGGATGTGCTTCCTTCTCCCTCGCCCACGTCTATCCGAGGCTCCTACCTCGGTAAAACAATAGTTATCCATCATCTATACCCAGGTAAGATTCGTCTAACTAATCTCTATATATATATATATATATATATATATATATATATATATATTTAGCCATACCTGTAGCGTATTAGGCACACATAGCTCACCAACCCTACACCTTCCCCCATTCCTCAGATACATGCATCTAGGTACAAGATTCACCCCGTACTGCTGCAGTAGGGGTGCAAACCAACCCTATTGTAAACGTGCCGGCTGGTGGTGTGGGTGGTGTAAATAGGTCAAGTGAAAGCACTACAGGTAATGAAGGAAAACAGGGTAAGAATGAAAAGTAAGAGAATGAGACTCTCTGGTTTATTGCTTATATAGGTTCTCAAGATTCAAGATGGCCGTTGTCACATGATCCTATTCATCAATCACAGTACAATGCAGTGGTCACATGCATAACAATACCATGTGGGGGGGGAGGGGGCATGTGAGGTGACTCTTCCAAAGACTGTTCTTAGTCAAACTCGGAAGTGACACTCCCTCTCAAAGACTATTCAATATACAAGTTCTATACCTAATGAATAATAGCTTACCAATTTCACACATCCTCTAGATGTCTTTGGGTTTTTATCATTTAACCTTCCTCATTATATAGACAGTTTGTAGTTTATTATAGTAACTTCACCTCGGTTCACATGTATTATATCGGACAATTTTACACTATGTAAAAGCTGTCGAAAAAACGGGTCAATGAAATCAGAGCCTAATTTCACAATCTAAGAAGCAACATTTATTCTTTACATATGTCTTATTGATAGCCCTCTACCTTTGAGTTGAAACATATAATATAATATCTAGTTTAATAAGATTTTAAAGTGAAATCGACGGCGTTCTGTGGCCACCATCTTGTCTTTTTGCATTCTCTCTCATTCACCAACTCTGTTCTGATATAAGTAACCATTTGACACTGGTGCCAGGCATTCTACTTGTTGTTCCATACTAACGCTATTTTCGACCGTTTTTATATAGGGTTGGTATTCACCCGTGTACTACAAGTACCAAGTGAATCTTTTATCTAGTATGCATCAAGTTGACCACACAACTGTCAGTCCCTTATATTTAAGCTTCCGTTTACAATATGTTACATGGGTAGTTGTTTTCAGAGTTTCCCAATAATTCACACATGTTAGGTAGTTCTGTATTTGCTAACACATTTTATATTGTAGTAAAGTAAAATCTATTGAGCAGCATTTTAATTTCATGTGCATAGCCTATGACACTATGTACTGAAAACAGCTGTCAGAACCAAATCAAATACTCATGCTCACCTGTATTTGCAAAACCAACAAAACCAAGTGATTTGACATTTATAACCACAAATAACCATGCTCAACTAAGTAATGTAAAGTAATTTAAAGATTGTAGCTTAGCACATGTGAAAGTACAAGGTCTGGACACTTTGACTTCTGGATACTGAATGGTTTATTCACGGCCTGTGAAAGTACAACGTCTGAACACTTTGACTTCTGGATACTGAATGGTTTATTCATGGCCTAGGGCTCGCTTGACCCGCCGGCTAAACTTTCCATGACGTCATCTCATTAGCATATTCCTTTGTCTCAAACTCTGCATCTCATTAACATATATTAGCCACACACCTATACGTCTATTACGCATATATATATCACATGGCCTAGGGCTCGCTGAACCTGCCGGCTCCATGATGTCATATCATTTGCATAATCCTTTGTCCAAACCTCTGCATCTCGTTAACATATATTAGCCACATGCCTATACATCTATTATGCATATATCACAGCACAGATCTGATCATGTTTACATTATTTTGAGCTGTGAAACAAAATCCCCCAAATTTTGGCAGCTACTAATGATTATCTAGCAGTTCTAAACCTATGAGAAGTTGTCTGCTTTTCCACACAGAAAAACAGAAGTTCAATGAACTTTTGATTATTTATAAATGGTCTTATTGAATAGTGATTTATATTAGATGATCTTCATGTACAACCTGTTTCAGCTGAGTGCACTTGCTCCATGCAATAATATTCAGTCCAAATTTAATGATTTGAAGTCATGAATACTGTTTATTGTTTTTATATTTTAATTATATGGTTTTTGAAGGCTGTGGGAAACCTGAGACTGTATTATAGCTCATTCTCTATCCATTGCATCCATTGGCACACAGGACGAGGAGGCATGAGTGGGATAACATGGCTTTATTCCGGGCAGCCCCCAGCCCAGATAGCACACAGCCGTCGGGCCGACGTCGGCTATTGGTCGCACCGTCGCCATCGACTTTCCACCGTCGGGCCGCCGGTGGTGTTCCGACGTTGGGAATCAATCCCTTTCCACTTTTGATTCACCGTCGGGCCTCCGTCGGGCCGACGGTGGTGGCCCGCCGCAGGTTTGCATTCATTTTCCACACTTGGTACACCGTCGGGCCATCGTCGGCCCGACGGCGGTGTTCCGACGTTAGGGTTCAATCCCCTTCCACTTTTGAGCACCGTCGGGCCGACGGTGGTGGGCCGCCGCTGGTTTGCATTCATTTTCCACACTTGGTATACCGTCGGGCCATCGTCGGCCCGACGGTGGTGTTCCGACGTTAGGGTTCAATCCTTTTCCACTTGTGAGCCACCGTCGGGCCACGTCGGCCCGACGGTGTTGTTCCGACGTTAGGGTTCAATCCCTTTCCACTTTTGATTCACCGTCGGGCCTACGTCGGCCCGACGGTGGTGGGCCGCCGCAGGTTTGCATTCATTTTCCACACTTGGTACACCGTCGGGCCATCGTCGGCCCGACGGTGGTGGGCCGCGCATGCGCAGTTCTTTAAATTTGGATTCCGGCTCGAGTCGCCCGCGCAACACGTGCGATTGTTGATCAGTGTTCTTTTTCTACCAATAACTCCAGAATTACCTGGAATTTTAAGGAATTATTTAACAGGTATGTTTAGTAATATGTTTAGATTATTTTGTAAAAGTTTTGTAATTTATTACGAAGTATTAATGGAATTATTCGTGTTAATACGATTTGAATCATCCGCTGCGGTTTGTTTACTTCGAATCCCCACCTGACTCGAGTCGCCGGCTCGAGTTGCCAGCACAACACGTGCGATCGTTGGACAGCGTTCTATTTGAACAAATAACGCCAGAAATCGGAGGAATTTAAAGGAATTATTTAACAGGTTTGTTTATTAATATGTTTAGATTATTTTGTAAAAGTTTTGTAATTTATTACGAAGTATTAGTGGAATTATTCGTGTTAATACGATTTGAATTACCATGTACGGAAGGTTGACCAAGAACCGCCATCTTGTTTTTTTTCGAGATTCGAAGACACTGTCACTATAGTGTCAATACGTACAGACTATATTAAATTTATAAGGTTAGGGTTCTCGATTTCTATTAATTTTGAATAAAACTAATATTTTTGCACCTGTACGTATTGACACTATAGTGACAGTGTCTTCTCGGGTCGACGGCGGCAGCGTTTGGCGCCGACGGGGCGCCAAACGCCGTCGGGCCGACGGTAGATGGTTGGACAAAACAACGTCGGCCCGACGGCGGGTGCCGCCGCCAACGGCGTCGGGGCGACGCCGCGGTTGCCGCCGTCGGGCGGCGGCGCCCCGGTGCCCGACGGCGACACCCGCCATCGCCCCGACGGCGTCGGGGTGACGGTGGCTGCCGCCGTCGGGCCGACGGCGGCACCCGCCGTCTCCCCGACGGCGGGAGGTTGGACAAAACAACGTCGGCCCGACGGCGTTTTCCACCGTCGGGCCGACGGAGCTGCCGCCGTCGGGCCGCCGTCGGGCCGACGACTGTGTGCTATCTGGGAGAGGATTTACATTTGTTGATTGTGGCAAACTGAGAGCTGCAAGGAACAATGTCATGTGGTGATCGCAGTCAGGTAGATGAGAGTGGGATGAGTGAGGTGGGACAGGTGAGCAAGGTGAGGTGAAGACAGTGCAACTAGCGGGTAGCAGTAGTTACTCAATGAGGATTAATAAATTTATGAGTAATTAAGAAAGGTTAAGTTTAGTTCATTAAAATAATTCAATTAAGTTATGAGTAATATAATATGATGTAAAAATCGCAGTGTGGGTGGGTAAAATGAGAATAGTGGTATCTCCGGATAGGTGATTTGGAGTGACCATGGGTTTGGGAGAGCTGATGCTGGTCACATCTGTGTGGGTTGTGATTGGCTGAGGGGCAATATGTGAGGCTGGGGGCAGGGAGTGATGGGAGGATGGAGGTGCCAGTGTGAGTGATTGGCAGGAGGGTGTTAGTATGTGATTGCACCCCCCCCCCCCAGCCCCCCAACCCCAGCACCGATAAATAAGAAAAGAATGTGAAAAAAACACCATTTTCAAACTCTAGTTGAAATATGTTGTAGTAAACTAATGTAGTCCATCGCTGCACTCTGTTTCAAATACACATGTTGGCTTCATATAGATTTGTTTTGCTTTTAAGAATCCCACAGTGCTCCGTGCTGCTGGAATTACAAACAGGTTTGTCTAGGTGAATTAAATTGTTCTGGATGTTAGTATTCTAAAATGTGCTAGATCTATATGGATGATTATTATTTGAATTTCAAGAAAGTCAGTTTTGTTAAAATATTATATTTAAGGAGGCCATTACATTTGGCAAATTTTCTAAAAATTCCAAATGGAGAAAAAGAAAATTGCCAATTGAGAGCATGATTACACAGCTGCTATTACCATGTGGCAAGATGTGCGGATTATTTTGTCAAGGGGTCAGTCTCTTTAATATTAAAATTAATGTGTAGCTGGGATGGGGATAGGGTTGACTTTCTGTATGTTTCGTAAATTAAAACTTGTTTTGACACTTCAGGTATTCAATGACCGAAAAAGTATATAAAACTATGAAGACTGCACAATTTGTTTTAATGTGTTTCAGCATCAGCTTGACTCAACACACATAGTAAAATACATGTATAGAATTTATTTGTCTGTAGGTAAATCTACATTGTACCAAAAAGCTGCAAATAATGTGATGTATCATAAATTATCTGCATTTGGGCAGTCACGATATAAACTTAAAGGATATGCTTCTGACTATATCCCATATATCTGACTATTGTCTGCACCTAACTTGAAATGGTGACCAATAATACTTTTATTTTTCAGTTTGGAGGTGGCACTGATGAAGCATGAAGATGATTTTCAGGTTCCTGTGTACTGGATGAAAGGACTGCACTGTGCATTACACTCCATTCAGTGGCATAGTGCTAAGCTAGCAATTAATACATCTGTGAATATGCACATGTAGGTCATGTCCATGTTGCTTCAGCAACATGGGTAATTCACCTGATTCAACTCCATATGACATCGAAGACACTTATTGCATTGTGCCCAAACTAACTAACTGTTGGCTGCATCACTTCCGGTCGTGTTTTACCACCAACACACACTTGCCACCTAGATGTCACTCCGAGTGGTCAGGCTGCTCTCCTTAATATTGAAGTAAGTTTTCTCCTACAAAGAAATGCAGAGTAACAACATCCAGGGTGGGCACGTTTGTAATTGCCCGTAGGCTCTGGCTAGATCTGCAACCTGTGTGTAGGAGCCAGAACCAAGCCTAGTATTTAGTACTAGTATCCTCTTCTGGCAAGTCCATCATACCCTGGAGTGTACAAGTGGTTGGCCTTTACATATATCCCTGCATTCACGCTGGCACCCCACGGGAAACTCAGGTTGGCGATGACCCACCTCTCTTCAGCGTTCTTCTTTGGGCAAGTCATCATTGGGCTTGTCTGAGCCCACGGGCCATGGTTGAATGGGTCGTGTGGCAGTCACTATGAAATTGGTACATCTGTTATGACACTTTGATATGGCACCAGACCATGAAGCGGCACATCCACTACAGAGGTGACTAACATTAAATCTGAAATCTAAGGCCATCTTCAATACCTTTTGGAAGAGTTCCTTATGCACCTGTCACACCTTACCGGACTGAGTACCTGAGACCACCGGACAAAGAATTTTCTATTCCGGTGCTCTCCGGTGACAAAATGTGTCGAAATGGGCCATAATTGGGAAATTGCCGCTGGGCAACCGGACGAGAACCGGATGAGACCGGAGAGAAGCGGACGAGAACCAGAAGAGAACTGGAGAGAACCGGACGAGAACTGGACGAGAACCAGACACCACCGGACACCACCAGATAGCACCACAGAACCACCGCATGATAACCGAAAGTGAAACGGACGTAACCGGACAACTACTGGATGAGAACCGGAGGGACCGCATATCTACCGGACACCTACCGCATGCCTACCGGTCTGTTTACAACACGCCGAAGACATATAAAGCCGGCGGACCGAATAGCGGCAAGTCACAACATCTTCTCATCTCAACGCGTTAACACCGACGGCTATGCACTGACACTAACCAGACATTCACAGACACCTAACAGACACCATGGTCCGCAGCAAGCAGACAGGAAAAGAGCGCAGGAAGGGGCAGAGGAAGCCGTCGCCATCACCCAGCTCGTCGGCGGTGAGCGGGGAAGAGGTGGCCTCTGTTCTTCCACCTCCTCATCCTCCTCCTTCTCCTCCACTGCCTGCACCGGCTCCAGCAGAAGCAGCAGCAGCAACAGTGTGAGTGACTCAGGAGCCATGGGCAGCAGTTATGGAGGTGTGACCCTGTCTGAGGAAGACGTGCCGCATGCGGGATGAGGAAGAGGAGGGGCGTTTCCTCGAATGGGTGGCAGAGAACGACCTCCTCTGGAATTCGAAGTCCCGGGACTTCAAGAACAAAGCAAAGAAAGACCAGCTGTGGGCAAAGAAGGCAGAGGAGTTGGGCTATGACGGTAAATATATAAATATATATATATATTGTTATAATATTTGTGGTTTGTTTCATAATAATATTAATGTTTTTTGTATATTTATCTGATTTGTAATATTAATTTTACTTGTACTCACTGTACCTTTGCTGTCATTGATTGTTAATTATGAGTGCTTTGCTTTAATATAAATATTATTTTTCATATTAATATTATTTGGACTCACTGTAGCTGTACTGCTACCTACCTGGCCAGTGTCTGTCCATTTAGTGACGGCTCACTACAATAAATCAGATCTACAGCATATTCCTACCATTTTTTTAATATTGTTTATTTTATTAATAATATTATATTTGTATCTGAAATGTGTATTCTGTGACAACTTATTTATGTTTAGCTTTGTTGTATTTTTCAGTTGTGTACTTGAAGACGTGGTACGCTGACCTGTGTGACTGGCACACAAAACTGCAGCATCAGCGGTCAGGGGAAGCAGCCTGGGTCTTGACCGAAAGGGAGGAGTGGGTCATCACCAGGTTTGGCTTCCTGCGGGCACTGGTGCATCACAAGCGAGGACCGGTGAACAGTGTAAGTAATCCTTCACATCCAAACTACCCTGTTTATGGCCCTGTGACAATATGATGTAACGCGGCCTATTAGAGTATATCAGCAAGACATATTTTTGGATTATTTTAGAGTATATCTACAATATGACCTACTACTGCCATGCTATACTTTATCTGTATTAAAACATTTTATTGCATTATTTAAAATGTAATATTACTGCCATTTTTAATACACAATCTGTAATGTAATATTTTGTTGCACCTGAATATTACATATTACTACCACATTTAAAACTCTCTGGAAAACTAAATAACCGACCCTTTCGTTTAAGGGATTTACACTGTATTTTTCTCGTATTTCCTTTTTACCCCATGTCCCCTTGTTCCCTTGTTCCTGCTGTCCATTTTTTCCACAGTGATGCGCAAGAGCAACAAACATCATATTTCCAAATTATTTAGTTTATTTGTTTGGTCTTTGCAGGTGAGATAGGCCATGGCGCTTGCTGCTGGGAATCTGGAGGAGGCTGTGCGTGTCGCTGTCGATGACCAGCAACAACTGCGCCTCATCGATGAGGAACCAACCACCTCCACTTCCCCAGCAGCAACCAACCCATCAAAACGCTACAGGCGGGAGGATGAGGCGGCGGCTATGGCGTCTATTCAAGAAAAGTTTGTGGCTGCTGCTGTGGGGCTGTGGGACATCAAGGAGGCTCTCACCAAGAAGGAGCCGACTACAGAGCGGGCCACTTTCCTCGGGTGGGTAAAGTCTGTGTGCCTCGGAGCCACTGACGACCAGTGGGACAAGTTCTGAGGCACATTGGTCGTAATGCGAAGCATTTCGTTTGATGCGAGGGGAGGGAGAGCGACTCACCCGGCCCTGAGCGACTCACCCCCCCCCTCCTGCCACTGCTCACCTCCCCCCGCCCCTGAGCGACTCACCCCCGCCACTGCTCACCTCCCCCCGGCCCTGAGCGACTCACCCCCCTCCTGCCTCTGCTCACTTCCCCCCTTATAAGGCCGCCCGCCGGCCTCCCTCAGGCACTCAGCCTCCAGCCGCCTTCCAGCTCTCTGCCCTTTTCTTCTCCACCCACCCACCCAACTCTCCCTCCTCTACCCTCCCCCCTCTGCGGCGGAGGGCTCCTCGGCCCCCCCCTCTACCAACTCTGACACTGCTCCTTATGAGCCCCTCACTATTTATCCTCTGCTCCTCATGAGCCCCTGACTCTTTGCTCCTCGCGAGCCCCCTGCTCCTCATGAGCCCCCTGTATTGCTATGTGCCTCCTCAGCCTGTTTACCTCCTCAGTTACCCTGTTTGTACCTTACTTTCTCATTTATTGTTATGTTCACTGTTTCTCTGTCTGTTGCCCGAGGCGTCACAATAAACGCCTCAGTTTTCCCACCTCCGCCTCTGTTCTTCCTTCTCGCGCATCGATGGCCATGTCCACCCGGTGGATGACGCTGAACAAACAGCTTGCCCTGCAGCAGCAGCAACAGCAGAAGCAGCAACATCAGCAGCAACACCAGCAACAGCAGCAGCAGCCACAACTTCTCCAGCCACTGCCACTGCCTGTAGTCCACCTCCAGCCACTGCAGCAGCAGCAGCCACAACTTCTGCTGCCGCCACCGCCTGTAGGGCAGCAGCAGCACCAGCAGCAGCAGCACCAGCCACAACTTGTCCACCAGCAACTGCCTCTACTGAACCTCCAGCCCCACCACCAGCCAATCCTCCAGGCACACCTCCAGCTCCACCCACAGCCAGCAGGACACCTCCCCCTCCCGCCACAACCACAGCGGGCAAGAACATCATCTAGTGGCGGGTTCACTTCAGGACCGACACCCTTCCCAACCCACTACAACCCGCTGTGGTCCCCATCCGCGCTCCAATGGAACAGTTACCGCAGCATCACCTTCACGGTGCAAATGTTGGTGGTGGCAAAGCTGGTGGGGACAGTGACAGTGACAATCCCCTCGATGACATTGTATAGGGGAGCGTAATAAAGGGGAGGAGGGTATTGTAAAAAGGGTAGTTTAATGCTAAGTTATTGTAAATATGTGTAAAAGTCCAGCTTATTGTAAATATGTGTATAATGTTGTAAATATTGTCATTAATTTATTTGTTGTGTTCATAGAGGGGAGGGGAATACTGTATATAATGTAGTGTAAATAGGGGAATTAATTTATTTAAAGTTATTATAAATATGTTGTCAATCGAGTACTTATCTTTCAATAACAATTTTCTAACTTAAATATTTCCAAACGTTTGTTCTCTCTGTAATACATTTGTAATTGTTGTGGCTATCAATATATACAAAGACAGTTTGTATTGTTTGTTCTTGTATGTCATACCAACATGTTAGGTCATAGCAGACGGTACAAACATAGTAGTGTGTGATATAACAAACAACAATAGTGAAGTAAATTTTGAACAGTCAGAATGTATAACATACATAGGTATTTATTGGTTAATTAAGTTAGGTTACAAATATCGCTCATTATCAGAGTGCTTTTCTCGACCATCAACTATACACAATGTCACACCAGTCCTTATTATGAATTATCCGTTAATATGTTGTACTTCCTAGCAACATCTATGGTCATATCAGGATGGGACAAACACAGTATTTACAACAAGATTACTGAGTTAAAAACAGTCAGATCATAGAACCTACAGAGGAATGTATAGGTTAAATAAATCATATTACAACAATTTGAAATAATCACTCATTATCAGAGTGCTTTTCTCCGCCATCAACTATGCACAATGTCACACCAGTCCTTATCATATAACTTTAAATCATCCACTCCTGCCATGGAACCAAACTGGCAGGGGAGTTTGCCCAATGCTTCAGAGTGTTCCTGACCTTCTTGCCCTCACGATTGTCTCTGTTAGGGCCTTGAACAAACTCGCAGTCTCGCAGGTTGCGGCCCAGTCTCCATGCACCAGGAATGATATCCCGGTTATCATCTTCCTGGTCGACCAAGTTGTTCTGCATGAGGGGATATCTGATGCGCATCAAATTGTGCAGCACAACACATGAAGTAGTTATTAAGCGATTTGTTGCCGGGCTGTGATGCATTGTACTAATCCGAACTTGAAAGCGATTGGCCAGAATGCCAAAGGCATTTTCTACCACCCGGCAAGCCCTCGACAGACGATAATTGAAGATGCACTCGTCACGTTGCAGGCCATGATGACCGAAGGGCTTCTGCATGAAGTTCCGCAGGGCAAATGCCTCATCGCCAACAAAGAAATAGGGTATGTCCTGGTCATCATGTCGAAGGGGTTCTGGGTCTGGCAACTGTATGTCCCCCTCTTCCATGGCCTGCTTCAGGTCGGACTCGTTCCAGACCTGCGCATCAGACACAGCTCCATGTCCACCTATCTCCACCCCGATGAATTTATAGACCGAATCGACCAAAGCCATCAGGACGATAGAGAAGAACCTTTTGTAGTTGTAGTAGGTTGAACTCGACCTAGGTGGACACTTGCAGGCTATGTGTTTGCCATCGATCGCCCCACAGGTGTGTGGGAAATTCCATTTCTGCATGACACCCTCTTCTATTGTGCGCCAAGCAGCAGGTTCGGTCGGCAGCGGCATAACCTCATTGACATACTCATCTACAATAGCCTGGCACACCTGAAATAACATAAAAAGAACAGAATGGTTAGTGTGAATATATACATTATGTATATTTACTATAAGATGTTACACAACCACCACACCTGGAATGACATACTACACAGATATGGTCTCAGTAAAACTATTAAACAAATACAAGTTCATGAATATATATAAAAAAATACCACATCTGACATGACAATAAATACACAGTATGGTTAATAATATCTACAAAATATGGTTACATCTGTGGTATTACAAACAATTTACAAGACAACATTAAAGACAATTACCTCTCTGACTAGGATGGAGATGGTGTTGTGTGGCACCTGCCATGCGTACCACATGTCGTTGTATTTGGCCCCAGATGCCAAATGACGAAGCGTGATGGCCAGCTTCATACCTGGCTCAATGGGCACCCTGAAGAACGTATGCTGCTTCATGATCCGCGGACCAACACGTCGCAGAAGTTTGTCAAACATCTCTGTAGGCATCCGCAGGAAGTTTGTGAAGGACTGTGAATCTTCTCTGCGGAGCTCCACCATCAGTTGGTCATACAGACCAAACTCCAAACGACGTTGAGGACTGAGCCAGGACCTAAACCACCACCACCTTCTTGGCCTCCTTCTCCTTCTTTTGGCAGTCTGGAGGACCTGCAGCTCAAACTATAATTGCAGCAGTTGCATCTCCACTTGCAGAACTGACACTCTCAGCTGAAGAAGTTCAGGGGAATCCATGGTGGTGACAGCGACGACAGCGTGACAAAGACTGATGTCAGGAACTGTTCATCACATTATTTATATGATTTCAGTGTCCGTACATGTCCGGTACATGTCCGGTGCATCTCCGGTACTGTCCGGCCTTTGTCCAGTCCTTGTATGGTAAATCCGGTTAGTCTCCGGTTGGTGTCGGGTTGTGTCCGGTACATCTCCGGCAGCTGTCCGGTGACTTTTTCGCCACCGTGACAATTCCGGAGTCTACCAGAGACGAACCGGTTGGGTACCGGACATGAACTGGACAAACCGGAGACCAACCGGACACGTCAGACCGGCGGTGTCTGGTAGAAGTTTTGTGCATGTTCAAAACTTGTACCGGACACCACCGGACACTGTCTGCTTGTCTCTAGACTGCTAAAGACTGGCAGTGGCGCCATCTGTAGGGAAACCTAGGGAAAAGGTGACAGAAACACACTGACAGAAAATGACTCAAGTTTAGCAAATTTTCAGATGTCAAAAATGACTGTTAAAATTAAATTTTATCTCAGTTATTGAATATGTTAACTATATTTTAGACAAAATATGACTTCTTTTTTTTTAAAGTTGGGAATCTAGCCCATGTGGGGACATCTCACGCCCACTTCAGAGCCCACCTGGAGCCCCTGCCCAGCTGTGCCCAGCTCGCCCATTGACAACCCAAGTGGGGCCCACCAGGGCATGTTGGCTGGGTAGATGATACTCTGGCTGGCTTCCCTTAGCCCGGGAATGACAAGGACGGCGACAGACTACCTGCAGACGGGACGAGAGGCAGCGGCGGCCCGCGGCAGGCCCAGGAAATTCACATGGAAATAATTACATAAATTAACTCGTAGGCTCGCCTTAAGCGGGGGTGGAATAGCCCGACGGTTAAACATGTCTCCGGCTTCCCTTACTTGAATCACCTATTAGTACTGTATTGCTAGAGTTGCAGAAGAGTTGCCAGCTGATCTGAAACTAACAATCCACCCAGTTTGTCTACATTTCACATCCTCTCAGCGATTGCTAACATGATCTATTTCAACATGGTCTAATGAAGTGAAGCCCGGAGAAATAAACAAATGAGGAGTTCAGGTGCAAAACCAAGTAAGTCCACCCGACCTCTTTTGTTTTAAAATCAAGATTTGTATATGGCCATAAATATAATTCTCAGTAATTCCACTTTTCTTTGTATTATAGGGTTATGGGCAATGAACAAAATACTATGAAAGTGATAAATGAACCTTTATTCCAAAACTCATTAATTAATCAACTTTTATTGATTTTTCTGCAAAACCAAGTAAGTCCACTTTCAGTTTGTTTGCAAAACCATGTAAGTCCATTGTCAAAGACTAATCTTATAGAAATCTTGCAGAATCAAAGAACACACAATTTCCACCATAAGCTTACTCATCATCACCACTATCCTCAAGGTCCTGCACAATGTTCTGATCACCATCATGAGAGAGGGCATTCTCATAGTAACCCCGAACCTCTTGATTTACATCCAACTGTTTCAGCAGCTTCATGACATCCTGCTTCTTAGCCTCTTTCATGCAGTTAATGTCAGCCAGTAGTGAAGGATTGAACTGTGCCCACTTTTTCCCCCTTTTTAGAAGGGAGTGTTGACAATATTCCCCAGCAAATGCACTTTTGAACGCCAACTTTTTCTTAGAAATCTGTAGCACTCTTGCCTCACTAATTTTGAAAGATCTTTGACGTTTTGTGAAACTGGCTGATTCTGCTTTGTAATCATAGCACATCCAATCCTTTCCATACACATGAACAGAACCATGGTCCCTCAGAATCTCACAGTATTCCTCTGGCATTAATATTGTTTCCTTCTTTCGGATTTCTTGCTCGAACCTTCCAAACACTCGGTCTGCAGGAAGAAAGCTGTGTCCCTGTATTGGGAAAGTGTACTCAACAGTAAGATTTGGGTACTTCTGGTTGCACAAAGCAAACAACATGGATAAAACGTTAATGTTCTTATTTTGGCCGTAGCAAGAATCTGAGAACAAACGTAGGAGTTCAGTTTGATTTATGTCCATGTTAACCACTGAACCTAAGTAATCATGTAATGCAGAAGCAATTGTATTGCTGTCTTTGGCATTCTGATGTTCAAGCCATGTATATAAATGAATGTCATCTTTCCCCTGCGGTTCTCCTCTACCTCGGTGACGAACAATCCCAAACACATACATGTATAACTGGCGAGAATAATACGTTTGCCCTATTGGGGACTTCGGAAGTACCAGATTTTCCATGACATCAAAACAGACAGTGAAACTATCTCCCACCTCATTCATCTTGGTGTAAAATTGACGGGCACGGCGACGATGCAACCCATACAGCAGAAGATTTTCTTGCTTTTCATCAGGGGTTTGCTCTAGATCCTTAATTTTCAAGCGGAATTTCATACATGTGGAACATACATCTGTGGCAGGGTGACCAAATGATAGATTGAAGTCATACACAAAAATGCTCCAATACAGTGAGTACGTTATCCTGTCATGATGCTGCGTCTGGAACAATTTGTGCATCTTTGCAACACTTAAATCACTAGGAAGGTACTTCCTCCCTGGTGCACCTCGACGAGCATAGTGGCTAGCTCTGCACGTGAAGGACTTTATATGATTTTGGACGCTCTCCTTCTTCCCCTTATTTTCTGCAGCTCTCCTGTAACCACCACGATTTTCCGAAGGAGATCTACCCTGCTCAAGCCAGAACCTCGCGATGCTCTGTACTCGATATTCCTTGACACCTGAAAGAATGAATTAAATTAAATATAACAAAGCTAATGAACACTTTTATTACAGGTTCTAGTCAATGTAAGTTTAACCGTACGGCTTTTCCGCCCCCGCCTAAGGCGAGCCTACCTGTTAATAATTATAATTATTTTGGAAAATGACGGAGCGTGTAGAAACACGTCTGCCGGGTCTGGCCCCGAACGCCCGTCCCCCGATCGTTGCTTAGCTAGTCGCTAAGCAACGCTTTACCACCGAGAACCCTCGCATGCACAAGTGTTAGCAATTTGCGCGCTCGCAAATTGCGCGCGCGCAAATTGCTCAAGGCGAGTAGACACGCCCACTTCATACCACCGAGAACCCTCGCGTGCACAAGTGTTAGCAATTTGCGCGCTCGCAAATTGCGCGCACGCAAATATAATATCATAAGTATAATTAAATTAAATAAACTATAATTAGAATAGATTAAATTTCTTGCCATACTTACACAATATGCTGAGAAATGAAGCCTGGCATACTGGAATTTTCGTTTTATCTTCCTTCACAAAGCTGTACTTGATCGACACACCTCTGTTGTGTGCCCTTTCCTCATTTTCTTCTCTTGGCCTTCGGCGATGGACCTGGGTTATATCCATGTGGGACACAAGGATTGCATCTTGCTTAACTTTATCTGAGGTGACATACAGCTGCTCTTTTATGTACTGTAAATCGTTTTCTGTCAAAGTTTGGGCAGAGCATACGGTATTGTTATGCGCGCATTTGACACGTGGAATCAAACCTACTCCACTGTAGCGAGCTGCTTTGGCTCTAGAACGCGTGGAATTTTGTGGCTGACGTTGTTTACGCTTTCCCGATGGTGATAGCATCACGTTCTCATCAATTGCATCATAGGTTTCCATAATAAACGTCGACAAAACAACCGTAGACCGAAGGAAGCTAGCAATATCAGCGCGTACAAATAGGGAATGTGGGCGCCACCATTTTGTGTGTCATGTGACCTGACATGCGCCGCTGATTGGCCCTATACATCTTACGTGGTTCTGCAGACAAACTCAAATGGCACTTACGTATTTTAGGGCCGATTTACCATAGGACTTACCAGGTTTTGAAACAAAACTGATTTGCTCATTGTGTATTAGGGACTAAGAAGTGCTGTCTCCATTGGTTATCTCACTTTTCATCAAAATGGACTTACTTGGTTTTGTGCCTGAACTCCTCAAATGCTAAATACTCTATTGCACTTACTAAGCTCACTCAGAACTACACACGTGTATAGGCCCCTACTGTATAAGACTATGATAACTACAACAATTTTGTCACCACTAAGACCAACCATTAGGCCCCATTCCAAATCCATTTAGAGACTAACAGTAACTTTAGCCAAATCTCCAGCCAGGTTACCTATCTCCCCTATCACAAATAACAAACCATATTTGTATGTATTAGTGCCATCCACTTTGGCACCAAATCTACACTTTAGGCCCTGCTGGTTAAATTGTATCAACAACCTACTGCCATAACTGTCTTGGCACTCACCAAGGAATAATGACAATTCAATTTGACTTTTGCCTCATCAAACACATAATAATGTACACTTGAAAGTGATAGTGTTACCTTTAGCTGTCGGGGGCAGGGACTGGCAAGAGCAGGGGGATACTGACAGGGACTGCTTGTGTTGTTACATTACAATAAAACATTATTACCAAATATACGATGACACTAAGATGGTCACACAAAATTATCCTATAGAAAATACTGTGATCAGTCAAATGGAACTACCAAGCACCCAGTGCAAAACACAATTAATTAATATAATCCCTAGACATGGCAAAGACATGAACTGGCAAAGACCTGTTTTTAATGGCCATTAAGCCCAGTCTATTCTTTTGAACCAGAATATCAATCATAAATACATGAAGGATTTTATACCAAGCTCTTCTTCACACATTTTGCACTATAAAGTTAAAATCTAGAAGTCTGGAGTAAGAATCAATACTTAAGCCTACAATAACTGTGTAATGTGTTCATGTCTTTATTTTATTCAAGACACTCATAAAATAATGCCAGTTGGTTCTGGTTGATTAACCCTACATTGCCACAATGTCATCTAGGGCTTATGCTGAGCGATATGGGCTACTGTGGTTGTTTAAACAAAAATCAGCTATGTTGTTTGCATTAATTAAGAAATTATCCCAAAGTCTATGCTAATAATTAAAGGTGCTGCCCTAATATCAGAAACATAGAAAGTGTCCCTAAAGAGAAAACTGATTTAACAGATGACTAAAACTGGCAAAAATTAAAGGTGGTGGCTATGCGTATGTGAGCTGTACCTTAAGACCACCTGTCTAAGCATACAGCATTTGAGCCGTATCTTTAGCACTCAGTTCTAAATGTATGGCATTCAAAGTTACCATATCTTTAGCACTAATTTCTAAAAGTAGGCCTATATCATTCAAAGTTACCGTACCCATATCTTTAACACTCCTCCCGGATTAAATATGGGTTAAACAAGGGTCTTAATCCTGTATCTTGGGTTAAAGTGGGCTTTAGTGGATTTTTGTATGATGAGTTGTTTTTCCACATTTACAAATAACGTTTTATATGAAGTTTCAAACTGATTAAAATCCCACTCACTTATTAATGTACTTACAAATATTTTTCATTTATTAAATTATTTGCCATTAATTATTTAATAGTTTTAGGCAAGACAATCTTGAAAATGTAGCCTACAATATTAATTTATCATCTGCATGGTCAATTTCTATAAACACTTGCAGTACTTATATACATTCAGATATATAACATTGCATTGAAATCAAGTGTGGCTTTGTGAAAGAACTCTGTTTACACCTTCTATTTAAATCCTGAAACAATGCACAAGATGATTCTGGTTAGCTTTTGTTGAAAGAAATGTTACTAGATCGGCCACTGTCATACTGACAGTAACTGGATGTAGGGCCAAAGCTCTCTATATCTTTCTGAATCCGTGTGCCTTACCAGTGCTTCCAAAACATTACAAACAAAACCCCCACAGAACCCAACCCTAGGCCTACAGTTACATACTTTTGATGTTAAACAAAATACAGAACAAATATTGTGGATCCAATGTTGTAAACAGATGGCTGAAATGCTAGCTGTTGTGGTGACGTTTCTTAGCATTGTAGTGGTATCTTTGAGCAAAAATGACCTGGTTTCCTGTCTTTCTTGTGAGTGATGCATTGAATATGACATGTCCTTTGCTACAAAAGGGATAAAATAATCCAATGTGTAGAGTGCAGATAGGATACTTATTTGTTTCACAACATGCACCATCCTTGAATCTATTTTTGTTAGTTATTGCAGTTGTTCAAAATCACAAATGGATAGAGCTATGAAAGACACACAAATACACACACACAAAGCTGACCAGAACTAACCAATCAAGCGCCACCTCACAAGGTGGCCTGCTTTACTTCACTGAGTGGGACTATTGCTGCCAGCTATACCTTTACTGAGTGGGGCGGGTGGCTGGCCAACTAGTCCAACAAGTGACCATAATTCTACCAGTCACTGCAACTATTACGTGCGTGTAGGGTGACGTTGAAGGCAATGGCGAACCACCCTCCAGGTCCGCCATGTTTAACCGGGTAGAAGAAATTGAACGACTGATATTAATCCGAGCTCTGGAACCACATGCTGATTCATCCTATAGATCCATTGACCGTAACAGAGCCTTGGAGTACTTCCCTACTACGCTCTTGATTGTTATGCCTTCATGGGGTTGTCACACTACGACGCTTCTCGCCGGCGACCGGTGAACGTGTGTTGATTTTGGGCGATAAAAAGTGAAACATCGGGACGCGCTGATGGCGCGTTATGCGCGCGTCGGTACACGTCGGTACACTATCTTTGACGTTGACGGTCGGCGGAGAAAGTCGGCGCGCGTTATTGGTCGCTGATGGCCCTGTCACTACGACGCTTCTCTCGGCGACCCGTCAGCGTTGAAAGTACTATCTTGCGCGTCGAGAAACGTTAAAGATTTAGGGGAAATATGGTGAAATTGGACGTTGGCGGAGCGTTTCAGTAGCGTGTTGGTAGCGCGTGGGCAACGCTTGTCGACGCGTGGGAAAAACAAAAACAAATGCGATGTCTCGTTTTGGCGCCGCGACTGGATGGCGCTCGCGGCGTGTCGTCAGCGGTACGACAGCGTTCGGTCAGCGTGTTGGTAGCGCGCGGCCAACGTTGTGGTAAAGTATATCGGCGCGCTGTGTCTGTGTCTCTGTCTGTGTCTCTGTGTCTGTGTCTCTGTCTGTGTCTCTGTGTATGTGTCTCTGTCTGGGTCTCTGTCTGTGTCTCTGTCTGTGTCTGTGTCTGTGTCTCTGTCTGTGTCTCTTCTGTGGCCCTCTGTGGTATGTGTCGTCTGTCTGATGTCTCAGTGTCTGTGTCACTGTCTGGGTCTCTGTATGTCTCTCTGTCTGTGTCTCTGTCTGTGTCTCTGTGTATGTGTCTCTGTCTGTGTCTCTGTGTCTGTGTCTCTGTCTGGGTCTCTGTATGTCTCTCTGTCTGTGTCTGTGTCTGTGTCTCTGTCTATGTGTCTCTGTCTCTGTCTGGGTCTCTGTCTGTGTCTCTGTCTGTGTCTCTGTCTCTGTCTGTGTGTGTGTCTTTGTCTCTGTCTTTGTGTGTGTCTCTGGGTGTGTCTGTGTGTGTCTCTGTCTGTGTCTCTGTCTGTGTCTCTGTGTCTGTCTCTGTATGTGTCTCTGTGTATGTCTCTGTGTGTCTCTGTATGTGTCTCTATCTGTGTCTCTGTGTGTGTCTCTGTATGTGTCTCTGTGTCTCTGTGTATGTCTCTGTATGTGTCTCTGTCTGTGTCTCTGTGTGTGTCTCTGTCTGTGTCTGTGTCTCTGTCTGTGTCTGTGTCTGTCTCTGTTTCTCTCTCTCTCTGAGACACAGAGACATAGACACACACTCAGATACACAGAGACACACACCGAGACACAGAGACACACACAGAGACTCAGACACACAGAGACACATACAGAGACAGACACAGAGACACAGAGAGAGACACACACAGACACACCCAGAGACACACACAGAGACACACACACAGCAACGTGTGAGCAACGACCCTCCCGCGCGCGCACCGTCTTCCTAGCGTTCCCATAACGTTATTCCGGCGCGTCCAACGCATCGCGATGCGCGCCTAACGTCCTCCTAACGTTGTTACCCATTTACTCCCGCGCGTTGCTGGTCGTTGGTGGTTTTTGACATGTTCAAAATACTCAGCGACCAATAACGCGCGCCGACTTTCGCCGACGACCGTCAACGTCAAAGATAGTGTACCGACGTGTACCGACGCGCCCATAACGCGCCACCAGCGCTTCTCGATATTTCACCAAATATCGCCCAAAAACACCACACGTTGACGGGTCGCCGGCGAGAAGCGTCGTAGTGTGACAGGGCCATTAGGACTGGACAAGCCTTTGAATCTACTACCAGAAGTTAACTTTGTACATAGCGATGCACGCTATGAGCTGTATCTATGGTATTCATAATATCAAGCCCGTAGTCAGGGTTTTTGAATTATGCATGTTTCCGGCAACATGGACAAATGTCATCACATCATCATATCGCCACATCACCACATCATCACATCATCACACCACCATATCATCACATCACCATACCACCACATTACTATATTATCATATCATTATCATCACATCACCATATCACCACATCATCACATCACCACATCATCACATCATCATACCATCACACCACCACATTACCACATTATTATATCATTATCTTCACATCACCATATTATACCACATCACCACATCACCACACCATCACATCGTCACATCATCACACCACCACATCATCACATCACCATATCAACACATTACCACATCATCATATCATTATCATCAGATCACCATATCACCACATCATCACATCACCATACCACCACATTATCATATCATTATCATCACATCACCATATCGCCACATCACCACATCACCACATCATCACACCGTCACATCATCACACGACCACATCATCACATCACATCACCATACCACCACATTATCACATAATCATATCATCATCACATCACCATATCGCCACATCACCACACCACCACATCATCACATCATCACCTCACCATACCACCACATCACCACATTATCACATCATTAGATCATCACATCATCACATCATCACACCATCACATCATCACATCACCATACCTCCACATTACAGCATTATCATATAATTATCATCACATCACCATATCCCCACATCACCACGTCATGACACCATCACATCACCATACCACCACATTATCATATCATTATTATCACATCACCATATCACCACATCATCACCTCATCACAACACCACATCATCACATCACCATACCACCAAATTACCATATTATTATCACATCACCATATCGCCACATCATCACATCACTATACCACCACATTACCACATTATCATATCATTATCATCACATCACCATATCCCCACATCACCACATCATCACATCAATTGGATGTCAGTCCATACTGACATTAAAACACACTTTATTAAACTGTGTGAATTTCATGGCCCTGCGCCAACAATTTTACACTGCAAACAACATGCATGACCTTTTTACTAAAGTAAAACAAGAAAACATTTTAGCCTGTTTGAGGGCAGCTGGTTTGTACCACCTCTTATAGTTTTTTAAACAAATTTCATCAGTGAATAATACTATCATTTAGAATTTTATTTAGCTTTACCAGAAACTATATGATTGTGAGTTAACAAAATTCATGAGTGTCCATTGACACAAAATTGATTTATGCTTGTACATGTAAAAGCGATGGTTTGAACAAAAACAAACATTTCTCGCCATGAATATGGCCTATGCTGCCGACACGGCGTAAAGCAACCACCAATCAATCAATCATCACATCATCACACAATCACATCACCATAACACCACATTATCATATCATTATCATCACTTCACCATATCGCCACATCACCGCAGCATCACCTCATCACACCACCACATCATCACATCACCATACCACCACATTATTATCATATCACCACATCACCACATCACCACATCATCACATCACCATACCACCACATTACCACATTATTATATCATTATCATCACATCACCATATCATCACATCACCACATCATCAAACCATCACATCACAATATTGTAGTGGTCTGCACTGACCTCTCAGGCAAGTAACCACATAGACAGGTAGGCGTGGGGAGTGTGTTGATATCAGGGAGCCTAGGTGGTGTAATGGTTAGCACACTGGCCCGGAATGCAAAGAGATGTGGGTTCGAGTCCCGCTCTAGGCACAGTAATTCCCATTTTCATCACCCCCACGACACTGGTTGCCGTGACCAGGATCCTGTACAAGCTTTGCGCTGTATGGTTGTTGAATCTACCCTGTGTATGTATGTGTTAGTGCATTGCCTGTATGTATGTAATTGTAAGCATTACAAGACTTACAATTCCAGGGGGACGAGTGTAGTGGTCTGCACTGACCTCTCAGGCCAGTAACCACATAGACAGGTAGGCGTGGGGAGTGTATTGATATCAGGGCCTAGGTGGTGAAGGTTTAGCACAACTGGCCCGGAATGCAAAGAGATGTGGTTCGAGTCCCGCTCGTAGCAACAGTATATTCCATTTTCATTCACCGCACCCCCACGACAATAAAAATCACATCACCACATCATTACATCACAGCATCATAGAATCACTGCAAGGTGGTATCATATTATTATATTATACATGTGCACTCAAATCGAAAATCTTGTAGACTACTTGCATAATATAAATATTATTCGACAGTATTTGCGCACAGATAAAATTATTTGTAAAACCTACTGACAAATGAAGGTGAAACCCTTCACACACTCGTGAACTGTTATCCGACCACCCCTGTTCCAAGAATTACATTAAAGCGCCAAACTCGTTTTTCCTCGTGTCCTTGCGTCCTCGTGTCTTCGCTTTCACCAGGTTACATTCTCCCTTTCCCTGTGACTGTGAGCCCCATTAGTCAAAGCGATGTGCGGCAGCATGTTGGTGGAGGAGAGGCTAGATTTGGGCAGAGGGAAGGGGTGCCATGTGTTAAAATCATCCGGGATCAAGGGCGGCGATCTGTTTAGCAAAGCACCCCCGGAAGCATGCTGGAGATCACTGTCCGCTGGTCCGGCTGTTGCCAGCTGATTCCCACAAGCTGTCACCCCAGCTGGAGCAACCAGCGACCACGCCCACCCACTCGCCCTGGAGGGGGTGAAGGGAACCAGCGAGGAATGTCAGCGCGTCGCCTGAGGAGCCTGCCGGAACCAGCGCGGAGCGAATAGCCCGGCTGTCTCAGCACCACGACTACAACCACCCCCAGGGGAAGTTACAGCCGATTCAACGCGCCACCTGGCGGGCATGTAATTAAGTAACAGAACACGTGGACCTCATTTGTGGGCCAATACAATTTTATTATAATGAATAAAATTGTTTACATCCCAGAATGAATCATCAAAATTATGACGACAACACCAATTAACCAATTGCATGAGATATACGGAACACATAGTATTACAAATAGCGATCACTCAAGAGTACTGTTCAATCCACATAAGCATTGTCTAAAGGAGCTTCAGCACTCAGCAGGGAGGGTGGGATGGTAAGCAAAATGGATCCTCTCTCTTCTGTTGACCACAAGCAAGTGACAGTTACAGGAATGTTTATTCCATATGATCAAAACCTAGTCAGGGTGACATGTTGCATTGGATAACAGCCACTATGGCAGGCCGATGAGGTGCCGTTTCTGTAATGATTATATATGTTACCAGCAACATATCCAATTAAGTAACAGAACACATGGACCTCATTTGTGGGCCAATACAATTTTATGTTTGTTATAATGAATAAACTTTTTTACATCCCAGAATGAATCATCAAAATTATGACGACAACACCAATTAACAGATATGCATGAGATATACGGAACACATAGTATTACAAATAGCGATCACTCAAGAGTACTGTTCGATCCACATAAGCATTGTCTAAAGGAGCTTCAGCACTCAGCCAAATAGCGAAGCGAGTGCTGAAGGACCTGTTTTGAAGCTATGCTTATCCACGTAGTTAAATATGCAGGACGACCGCCAGTTGCCGAGTTCCTGGACCTGTTCCAACGGGACTCCAGCTTCCGCACACTCTCTAGCTGCACCCCATCTGAGACTGTGGGCCGTAATCTTCTTACCTTGTAACCCACACCTATCACCTGCCAGTCTGAGAGCGAGCAGGAAGAGGCGAGCTGTTAAGGGCTCCCCGGAGCACAGCAGCAGGGCCTGACCGGACTTAGAGATGGGAGTTACGGCCTTGTACTGCCTCCAAAGGCGCACGGGGCAGCAGATGGAGCTAGGGATCCTCGGAAGCCATACGTAGTATGTCTGGCCTTGCTGGCGTGTCGTCTTCGTGGACCGGACGTGTACCTTGAGGGACCTCTCGTGGATACGTATGTCGTCGCCTGTAAGGTAGTGCCCCGGATCACATGGGAACTCTGAGAAAAATAAATTGGATTGTCTTAGTAATGTGAAGTAACCAATTATCAACGCCACATTTAACACACAGCCATATGACCCTAAGCTTTTAAAGTACTTGAACATCTGTATAACATGTTTGACTTTTAGTGGAAACACTCTCGACACAGAAACAATTTTTTACATTCAACACCCCCTTTTTTATGAGGCCAACACAGTATGAGTTAAATTCCTTGGTTCTTCCCCCCCCATCATCATAACATATGTTTTCGCGCCACTGAAATAGTTGTTCACCGCACTCGGTGACCTAAGGCTATTTGATAAGTGAGCGAGGTACAACATTAGATCATATTGTTTTGGAGATTTCTTATTTATATTAAAATCATTACAGAACTCACTAAATTTATCAAACTGGGTACATTTATTACGCCATGTACCTTTTGATAATCTTTGTCTGAAAAGCGTTTGGACAGTGTGGTGCAGGTCAGTATTTCGAGCTGTAGTCGAGGGCAAATAAAGAAAAGTACTACAGTGAGACATACTGAACGTGAAGGTTGAGGGGTATTCTGAGCATTACAGTTCCCGATCAAAAATAGAGATATCATGGGTCATGCGAACCCTCGACAAACCCAATTCCAAACATAACCTCTGCGATATGGCATAAGCTGCCTTATCGAAATAACTCCAACTTAGCGCATCAGCCAAGACCAACAACTTACCAGGTTTGTGGGTTATCCGGACCTCACAACTATGGATAGCCGCAAACCTCCACAGTTCACGTGCACATGCACACAGAAATGGGTCTCTGCCCTTCCCAGAGGATAGAACCTGCTGGGAGGTCTCATTGTCAGTATTTATGATCACTAAAAACTTTTCAGGGTGAACCGGGGTTAGTTCACGAAGCGCGACAATTAAGTTAAGAGCCTCAAGCTAGGATATGTGGTAACCAAGAGATAATAAGTCCGCTGTATAACGTTCAGAGAAGAAACCTGTGATCGAAAAGGCCCCGCCCCCAAGTAAAGAAGAATCACACTCGATTACCCAGTGGTCTTTGGGAAATGGCCTTAATAAGATGAGGCCGTTGGTTGTCTCAGCGTAACGAATAAACCAGCGGACATCTCGAACTAAATCAAGGGAAACAGTGGTACGACCTACAAAGGGGGGCCCCCCTTAAAAAATCAAGCACCCTATTCATAAAACGTCGGGCCGGAATTATACACTTAGAGATAAACTGGAGTCTACCAACTAACTGCTGCACATTTTTTCTAGTAACCGACGCACCCACTTTCCATACGTAACACTCTGAGATGACACTTAACAGCTTCTCCTTAGGAATGGACAGTTCCATCAGCGTAGTATTAACGCGATACCCTAACCAGATTAAGCATGTAGTAGGAGGTGTACATTTATGCAAAGACAACTGTAGGCCCAATTTCACCAATAGATCCACAATACGCCGATAACCCTCACTAGCCTCATCTAAGCCTTTAGACACCCCTACAAAATCGTCAAGATAACATAAACTAAAGAACCCTGCTTGGTTCATTAAAAAATAAACTGCTTCAGTAGTCCTGGCACAAGCCAGGCTGGAAGTACGGCACCCAAACGGGAGGGCTATATCAAAATACAACTTAGATTTAAATGAAATGCCAAACAGCGGAACGCTCAGCAGGCATGTCCGCAGCTGCCGGTAAGCCCTTGCCAAATCAATGGACCATATATAGCACCCACGTCCCAACCGGGTCACTTCTCTAGCAAGGTCCATAATACTGGACAAATTAAAAGAACATTGATCTCCTTGAAAGAAGCCTTTACTAATACCAGAATTTACACTATGCCCTTTTGGGTAGCTAAGATCGATGATGATCCGTCGTTCAACTGTATTCTTCTTCTCCCTTGTCATGATCGGACTGATCTGGGCCCAAGGACTAAAGGGAGGGCGATCGAAAGGACCTAGTAATGCATTGCAGGCAAGTTCCTTCGACACATATTTTTCAATCCAAACGTTATACTCAGATCGCTCTCGATGATTTTTATAAGTAGGGGTTGGAATTCTATCCACAGCGTAATCACTAGGCCAACCAAACTCTAAATAATCAACCAATAAAGTGTCATGGTACCCCTCCAGCAGATTCCTCCAGGAAGGGATGTGTAAACCTGAAGGGACTGGAACCGTAGCCGCCAAATAGTTTGGTAGGCCGGTACTTCTAACTGTATCATAAATATCTAGATAGCTAGACCTCACATTCACATTAACAGTAGGCCAAAACGGCAACAATAACGGTTTAAATTCAAGTGGCCCCAATGGGCAAAAGACCTTCTTTGAGACGCTAACAGCAACCGCGTCACCCTCAGAAGCCAATGACTCAATAGGGTGACAGGGCAAGATATCACAGTGTTTTTCATGAGCGCTCGCCGGCAACACAATACCAGTCGAGGAACCCATAACCAAAGGAGAAGTAATAGGTAAGGTCCCATGCTTCCTGGCTGAGAGATCGCTCGGGGGCCCAACAAGCCTACAACGCGAAGGCCGTAGGGCCGGATCATACATCAACACATCAGGTAGCAATGGAGACGAGGAAATGACCGAGGTGGCCGGAGAGTCACAAGTACGACTAGGAGTCAGAGTAGGATCGACCCGGAGGCCAATAAGATCAGTGCAAGCTGGATGCATATGAGGACGGTCACCCATCAAAGAGGCTGGTCCCTCGACCAAGCGATCGACCGGGTGCCTGATATGTCGAGAGATCAACGGCTGTAAACCCGAGAAAGCTATTGGAGTGCCAGAGGGAACCAGTGAAGAAGAAATGGGCAGGGCACCCAGAGGAGTACACTGACCGAGCGGGCAATGCAAGTTAGTGTCAACAGGAGATTTAATATCAACAGTCTTAACACAATCAACAGGATCAGTTATACGGCACGCCAATTTATGGGCCTCAGATGTTGTATGCCTCAACGGTATTGCAAGTGGGCTCACACCAGTAGCACACAACGAGTTACCTTGATGTACTAACCGTTCGATAGGCAAGGTAGCAGCTGTACTAGAAGAAATAGTTAATGGCACAGGAAACGTTGGGGGTGGCGTATTACGTTCCCCCGAACAGTTAGGGCTGGGGCCACCAGCCAGAACATTATCAAAACCATCGGCCAACATACAATGGCATACAACAGCATTAACAGTACCTCCCATAGACTTCACAATCGAGGGACCCGACACATCCCCACAAACAGGACTCAAAAGCAATGAGGTGTCAACACTAGGCACAGCATCACCAACCACAGACACACCAACTGGCAAACTTGCTAACACACGTCGACCCACCTGAGGGACAATAGTAGGCAACGACACATGAGACCCCACCTTTAAAAACCCGAATTAGCGGCTTTCAAGCCATCTGCCGGTTTAATAGCCGACGAACGAGATTTAAAACGACAGTCTACTTCACGGTGACTAGCCTTGTACCCGCGTTTATACGCACACCAGCCACATATATGGCAGTAACGGCGCGGAGGCGACCCATGAGTCTCAGAAAACCCACAATCTTTCCCGGCATTCCATATTGTGCATACAGGGCCATCAGCCAATTTATCATAGGTATCCCTCAGCTGTCGAACCGACCCGGCTTGTCCCTTAGCAACCTTCTTTACCCGCAACCCGGTCCCAAAGAAATCATGTTGCACATCTTTAATCGCCGGATAGTCATGTCAGCCCGACTTCAACCTCCCATCATCAAACATTTGAAAAACCTTTTCAGAGAAACCCAGGCAAGTGGACCACTCCCAACTCTCTGCCATTTCTAACAAATCCTGTACATGTCTCATCACAGGCTCAGTCCACGACGACGGTGTCGAAGAGGACTGCGTCATGCGAAATAGAGCTAACAAATATTCATGCCAACTTGCATCACCCTGTTTGACTTTGTTTTTCTTCCCTTCCATTACGACAAATTTATGGGGCAGTAACTTATGCTTACCCCGTTTCGATGAACGACCCCTGCTATGCACTGAACGTAACAGGTCTCTTAGCAACTCCTCCCGAGACGATGAACTTCTCGACGAATCTGTCGACGAATGTCGACGCTTTCGACTATGTCGCTTGCTACAATGGCGCCGGGATGTTGACCCCTGGGCCGCGTTCAGGGTACGTCTCGGAGACGTCTCGGCGACGTCGCGGCGATGCTTTTTGTTCTATTTGCGTTCAGGGTGCGTCTCGGCGACGTCTCGGCGACGCCTCCCTTTTCAATCAGGAGACAAAAAGCGCCTCGAAAATGGCCGCCGTATCCAGTACTTTCAGCCTATCACAGCGAAGCATTTCCAGAGTATCCAGTAGTTTCAGCCTATCACAGCCCAGCTTGTCCATTGCAAATGGCCGCCGCCTATGGGGGCGGCCATTTTCGAGGCGACCAACTACTGTTGTCGTTCAGACTGGCGTGACGTCATGCCCGTCGCCGAGGCGCCTCCGAGACGGAGCCTGAACGCGGCCCTGGTCACTTGCCGACTCGTCCTCCTGGTCACTGGGAGACGGCGAAGAATTGGAAGACGGCGCCACTGTCCTCGGGCGCTTTCTATGGCGAACGGCATCTCGTACTCGGTCTCCACGACTCTGTTCGTCGGCAGCAGACGGTGCCCTGGAATGAGACCCCATCGGAACCTCGGGATGCGAACCACCTTGCAGAACGGCCAACGTATTTTCCACAGCAGTTAATTTTTCCAACAGACAAGCGTTATTGGCCTCAATCAGCCTAGCCAAATCGCCACCATGCACGGTAGGACCACCAGACGGATCAACTGACATCTCCGAATGACGACGAGATAATGAGGTACCCGCTTCAGCCTTGTCCAATTCAGATATCACAAATGGTGTCGAATCCGAGGTACGTAGTAACTCCTTTGAAAATCGACCCTTCCTAGGCGGCATACTGAAGCATGTATGCACTGTGAGCTCATAAGCAAAATGGATCCTCTCTCTTCTGTTGACCACAAGCAAGTGACAGTTACAGGAATGTTTATTCCATATGATCAAAACGTAGTCAGGGTGACATGATGCATTGGATAACAGCCACTATGGCAGGCCGATGAGGTGCCGTTTCTGTAATAATTACATATGTTACCAGCAACATATCCAATGCCTAGTACACACCTCCGGTATATGATCTAAAACTTCCCGTTTCGCACATAAAACGTTAGGTATGCGACCCCCGCGCACACTAGACGCTTGCGATTCGCGTATAAAACTCAGTTTTAGGGCTTACAACTCGAATCGCAACTGATTCGAAAAACGAATCGGCCCATTCGAGAATCGGTATATGTGAGCGGTCAGTCGTATCGTATACGGTAGGTGGGTGCTAGTAGGCGACCGATCGCGTCGGGGTTTTAACGCGTCAGCCAATCGCCGGGCCGGGAAGGCTCATGTGACCGTGTCCATACAGAAACGATAAAAATGGCGGACTGGACGAACGAGGCGGAGGTTGCGATGGTCGAGATGTGGCAAACTCTGCAGTGTCTCTTCAATGTGTTGTGTCAAGACTATTCGAACAGAGTTAAGAAGGTTGCTGCGTTGGCGGCGATCGCAGCAGAGGTCGGACAGTCAGGTAGGTCCGTTTTCCCGATATTATTGACGTTTATGTTTGTCATCCTTGTTGAGAAATGCGCCGGTGGCTGAAAATGGGGTCTGCGGAACGGCATCGATCTCACATGAAAATTACATTAAACGAGCTATTGTTTTTCAACTCAAAGTTAGCGGGCTATCAATAACACATAGGTAAAGAATAAATGTTGCTTCTTTATTTTTCTTATTCTCGAAACGGCCAGTTTTTGTCATATAAAAGTGTGCCTGAGTTTAACCACAAGATGGCGGGCGCATGAAATTCAACTGCAAATTAGCTGTAACTTAATCGCGAAACTTAATCGCGGAATGGCCATAATCGCAAAACGTAATCAGAAAACTGATTCTGGATACTTTTTTTAATCGTGAAACGGCTCGCGTTTGGTCCCCTCCCCTCCCTCCCTATATATGGGGGTGCCTGGTTGTAGCACTTATTATTTGTCGGGTTTCTTACTGCTATGCGAACTGTTTCCCTAATATACAATACAATACAAGACGGGTACAATTTGTTTTTACAGCGACGTCCATCCAGAAAGGATGACGAACCTCCGCACCCAGTACACACGCTTCCGTAAACAAGCGGCCTCGGGTTCTCAAGGGAAGCGTCTGACGGCCATGTAGAAGTGGATCCAGAGCTCGCTGTCCTTCCTTGCGCCCCATTTGCAGCGACGTCAGAGTATCACCAACCACATACTCCGGTCGCCAGGCTGCAGTGAAGAAACTGCTGAGGTAAGGATACTTATCAATAATGAACACACACACTATAAGTTCTAAAGTAACAGTTTATTTAACATATATACATATATACAGTCAAGTTTTCTAAAATTGTATTTAACATATGTACAGTCTGTCAAGGTGTCTAGATCATGTCCGACTGCCACGGTACAGACCCTGTCGGTGAGTTGACATATTCCACCAGGTAATCTCGTTGCGTCTTGGCCCGTTGAGTGGAGTTTGTCCCTGATGGGAACGGCGCCTGACTGAGCACTCTGTCAGTTCTGCACGTCCTGGGAGTAACAGAGTGCGTCGCTGGGTCCTCGTAGTCTGTTGTTGCAGTGCTACCGATCTTCTCCCACAGGAAGTTGTGTAGGGCGCAGCCAGCCATCACAATTTTATCGACTTTTTCCGGCGCTAAGGCTATGTTCGTCAGAAAGACTCTGAATCTGTTCGACATTATGCCGAATGCATTCTCGACGACACGTCGGGCGTGTGACAGGCGATAATTATATATCCGGTGATCCGTCCGCATGTCTCTGTGACTGAAGGGCTTGATCAGATACTCTTTCAGGGGAAAGGCATCGTCCGGGTAGTGGTTGGGGGGTGGGAACGACTTGGTGTGGTTCTCCAGAGCCTGTTGTAGGGTGCATCCAGAAAACACACCCCCATCACTAACCCGGCCATTGCACCCCACATCGACAAAGATGAACCGATAATCGGCGTCAACTAGGGCCATGAGTACGATGCTAAATGTGTGTTTATAGTTATAGAACGACGACCCTGAGTGCACTGGGGGTTTTATGTGGATGTGCTTCCCGTCCAGGGCGCCCATGCAGTTGGGGAAGTTCCATCTGGTCTGAAACTGGTCAGCGACTTTCCTCCACTCCTCCGGGTTTGACGGGGTCTGCAAAAACAAAAATACAAAGACACTTAAAAACAAAAATACAAACACACTTAAATATACCAGTTGTTGGCGAAAAACTAAATTGTTTCTCTCTTCATGCTCGCAGGGACTCGGTGACGAGACGGCCGTCAATGCCGACGAGGAGACTGGTACTGACGCGGAAACCCATAGTGTGTCGTCTCAAAACCTCAGTAACGTCAGAGACGATCCCGCAGAGGTGGGATCGAACCACACCAGCACCCCAAGGTCCAGCCAAGATTGGGGGAATAAAAAAAAGCGAAAGAGATGGGACGGCGACACAAGAGATGACGATTTAATGCACCTTGTTATTAAAAACCTGGAGGACACACATGCCGCTCCGGACGACGCGCTCATGACATTTGGCAAAATGTAACGAATAAACTACGAAAGATCACAGATCCACAAGTCCTGCTGGTAGTCCAAAACGACATTGATCAGGCGTGCTTCCGCGGGAGCATGAAGATACTCGCGGCGCGAAACAAAACCCCACAGGTGGACAGTGGAAACATACCAGGACATCGGGAACCGACACGCATAGGCCCGCTGCTGGGTCATTTTCGTTCGTAAACATGTTGGGATCTGATGAATATTCCGAGTACGAAAATTAAATTTGTTGGCTAAAAAAAATGTGTTGGTTAGATATTCCGGTGTAATTATTTTAATTAAATTTCCACATAATATCCTAGGTTCCTATGAACATACAGAGTAGGAATATACCGAATATGAGAACTATAGTTATTATTCTATATAAGTGAATGTATGTTTGCTGTTTTAGGTTTAGTTTTAGTCGGTTCCATTATTCAACTTTAAGACAAACGTTAGTTGGTTCGATATTCTCTTTATATTTTGGTACTCACACTGTGTGTACTCACACTGCTAAAGATTGGTTCTGCTATGGCAGAGTTGTTGGTTCAGTATTCAGTCGGTTCTAGTCTTGTGAACAAGCTCTGCGAAAAGTTGTGTGAAACTCAATAAAAGAAACTATATAAAAAAATCTTACCTTGAAGTAGTCATTCTTCAGCGATTGGTAGATGGCGTCGCAGGTCTCGGGGACAATCTGGCCGATGGTGGTCGCCCCCACACGAAACTGGCAGCTCAGACTCCGGAAGGATTCACCTAAAAACAAGGACAAGGACTAAATTTGTTGGCTAAAATAAATTATTTGGTTAGATATTCCTGTTTATTTAAATTTGAATTTATTTAAATTTGTGAAATGGCAGCAGAACAGATACATACTCTTGAACGATGCACCCCCGAACAAATTTAGGTACTGATGCTGCTTTGGTAATGTGATTCTGACTGGGTACTGTTATCTGACCGATAATGCCTTGGTAATGTGAGCTCATAGCAACTATATCGTGAATCAGACAATCCGAAATAAAAAATTGTATAAAAGAAAGTAAAGTCCTTACCAGTTGCCATGAATCTCAGGGTGATGGCCAACCTCTCCACAGGCGATATCGATGCTCGATATCGGGTGTTTTGTCGTGCGATCCGACCTTCTACCAGGCGCAGCAATTCGTCGAACTGATCCGACGGCATGCGACTGTAGTTAGTGAACGCATGTGGCTCATCCATGCGTAGACCAGCCATCAGGGCATTGAACGCACCAAATTCCTGTCATTGAGCTATGTGTGGCCGAACCCACACATGCCGAGCTATCTTTCGACGTCGTCGTCGGTGGCGTATCACAAGCAGAGCAAGCCCAATAGCGACCGCTCTCTTTTGAGCAGCTGAATGCGGCGCCATTTTGCTTTTGCTTTCCTGCTCGTCAAGGGCTCAGAGTTGTTCGCGACCCCGACACCAGTTGCAGCGAAACAAACGTGGTGCCATCTAGCGTTGCTGCCCGACGGCCGATCAACAACTGCTAGGAGGCGCTGATGAGAGTGTAGTTCGCGCTAAAAACACCAGGTGCGTGGAACGCAGCCGCGAAATGGACGGTATATGTGCGCACCCCCAGTCGGTATATGTGTGCACCACCGGTCGTCAGTTTTAAGTCACAAATGGGTTGGATCGGGTCGTGATGAGTTGCGTCGGGCAGCCAGTTTTAGTGCGCGAATCATATACGGTAGGTGTGTACCAGGCATAAAGCACCACGCCTCCAGTAACCCGGAACGGGGACTCCAGGTGTGGCGGCATTCCGATACAGGCAGGCTATGCAGTGGTACTGGTAGTAGTAGATCGGCATCAGTGACGTCATGTTCTAGCGGATAGGCCATGCACAACCCCGTGCTACCCCGTGCACAACCATCCAGAGATCCTTTCTCCAGTGAGCCTAGGACCGGGCAGAAGCTGTGTTCACGGTGAGTGGGGGGAAACATAGTTTCCTCCAGTGAGTCCAAGACCGGGTAAAGACAGTGTCTACAGTAAGTGGGGAAAACATAGTTACCTCCAGTGAGTGGGGAGAAACAGTTTCCTCCAGTGAGTCAAGACCGGGAAAAGACAGTGTCCACAGTGAGTGGGGAAAACATAGTTTCCTCCATTGAGTCAAAACCGAGCAGAGACAGTGTCCACAGTTAGTTGGGAAAACATAGTTTCCTCCAGTGAGTCAACACCGGTGTGGCGGTTTCAGCTCGTTCCCGTGCTCAGCCGTGTCCCGTTGCTTCTGCGCATGTGCGGATTTCGCATCAACTCGGGTCACCCGAGAGACTTATTGGCACATGCGCACATCCTACAAACTCGGGTCGAATAATCGAATACGCTCGGGTGGACAATTTGTTCTTTTTTTTTTAATAACCGATAAAAGTACAGCAAAATAGGACTTAAAGTATTTTATGATGGCCTATATTTCCATTTCATTAATCTAAGTTATTCTTTTTTTTCACACTGCACATGTATTTTCGACTCCACTCGCCGTGTTCTATTTGAAATTCAGATGACCCGAGTCGCCCGGGTCGTGTTAATCGATTACGGCCATGTTTATTAGATTCTGACACATGCGCAGAAGCGAGGGACACGGCTGAGCACGGGAACACGCTGAAACCGCCACACCGGGCAGAGGCTGTCCACAGTGAGTGGACGGAAACATGGTTTAACCTGGTTTCCTCCAGCTTGGAGTACAGCACCAGAAGAGACGGATAGTTAGAGAAAAGAGCATATGATCGAGGAAGCACACTGGAGGAATTACTGGCTAGTCTTAAAAGCCTAGATCAGTCTCCTCTCACATGCGCCATGACTCAACTAGGCTCCCGTTTGGAGAGTGAAGCAGAGAAGAACTCTTAGGACACAATTATCTGGGTGTGGAAGTGCTAATTCCAGTCCATAGCCTGGAGTGGCTACTCAAGTCTCGGCCAACACTGGGCTCTCCATAGAAAGCTGACGCATAGGAACAGGAGTAGCCTACGCCGTGGAGGAACCACCGGGGCTTTGATTATTATAAACCCTCACCTCGGCCCCATTGTCGGAATGCCGCTGAAAACCCACAGCTAGCATAGACATACAAGAGTCAAATCACTGTTGAATATATCTATATATGTATATATTTACATTGTAACGAGTGCACATGCACGTGCAAAGTCGTGTATGAAGAAGGTCGTGGACTTGAAAAGCCTCACCTGCAGCGAAGGATAAACGGATTAGTATCTTTACTTGAACTAAGAGTTTAGTCCCTACCCAGCAGCTCCCTCCCCCACTCTACCCCCTGTGCTCTTTCTTTCTAACTCAGGGTGGGTGTATATTTGTGTACGCAGTGCGGTTGACCACCTCCTTTAAGTGTCCTTCAAAGGGGCTGACTGTGAAGTGACCCCCACAAACCCCTCCCCACTTTCTCCCCCTCCCTCTCTCGCTCCCCTCCTCTTCATCTCCTCCCATAACTTCCCTCCCATTTCCTTCTCCAATCTTTCTTCCTCACCCTTCCGGAATTGTTCCCACCCCTCCCATCCAGTCTCCCTTCCCTACTCCCCGCTTCCCCTTCCTCTCCCCTCCCATTCCTTCTCCACTCACCCTTCCTCACTCTCCCTCACTCTTCCTCACCCTTCTTCACTCTTCCTCACTCTTCCTCACTCCTCCCCTCCTCTAGTCTCCTCTCCTTTCCCCACCAACCTCCTCATCTCTGTCTTCTCATACCCCCCATTTCTGTCCCCACCCACACACCCTGCCCTGCACCGCACAGCATCCACTCCCCCCCCCCCCTTCCCCTAGGTATGTGTGCAGTGTGTTGCACCACCCCCTCCCTACACCTCCCCCCACCCCGCCCCGGCCCGGCCCGCCCCACCCCTCCCTTCCCCCGGGGTTATGTGCTGTGTGCACCCCCTACTCCCCTTCAGCACGGCTCGCCATGTCCCATCAGCAGCTGATCAGTAGCCGTCGGACAGGGGTGCGACAGGTGTAAGGCATGTAGGCCTAAATCAGAATAATGACACCATATGTTTCAGCTAGGGTCCAACAAATTCAAAAGGCACAACGAAATTGATTTAGTATTCCCTTCTATGCCTAACTAGTGTACCTAAGTTTATATGTAAGATCAAATCTAGCTAAGATATGTGGCCTTGAAAACGTTATTCTTTTATCATACTATGCAGCTTTAATAAAAAGATGAAAATTAAATGCACTTTAGCAACTAATAACAAGATATCAGCAGGTGTACAGTTACAAGACCGGACAGTTTTGAACCAGACAAATTGTCGGGCTTTGTAAAGAATACCATACTATTAGTATTACTAATTATATTTGTCAACATGGGCTTGACATCTAATATATATATATATATATATATATATATATATATATATATATGTATATATATATATGTATATACATATATATATATATATATTAGTATAGTTATACAAAACTTACCTGGGTACAGATGATGGATAACTGGTGTTTTCCCGAGGTACTAGGCTCGGATAGTCATGGGTCAGAGAGATCCAGGTCCAGCAATCTTCTACATACTTTATAGGATAAAAAATGATCTTAGTATTATATGCATACTTTAGTGTTTTCGTTTTGGCACCAGCAAAATGTGGTAGTCATGGTAGGGTAGGGTGGGCGGGCCCTGACCCATGACTATCTGAGGCTAGTACCTCGGGAAAACACCAGTTATCCATCATCTGTACCCAGGTAAGATTTGTATAACTATACTATTTTACCTCGGCACTATGCCTCTGGCTACTCGTAGTCCAGGGAGAATTTTTACGTAATCTCATTTTTATCCTTTTATACTTAATACTATGAACATACTATAATGGTTTTAGTGCAAAATAGTCATTTTTTGTTTCTCACCCGTCTTTAGTCGGTGAGTAGGTGAGTTGCCAGGCCGTTTGGCTTTTCTAGTCATTTGTTGTAATGTTTTGCAAATGATCTAGCCATCTTCCACCCCGCGTGTGCAAGGATTCTCTTAACTGAGATTTCTAACTGTCATGCCTTGGAGACCATGGCTCCATCCGTTGAGTGAGATACGTAGCATCCAGTATTGACACCTGCCTGTTTAAGCACCTTGATGGTCCATCTGGTGAGTGTGTCTCTCAAGATAGCTTTAGGCGGTTTAACAAAGCTGATCAGCAGCTGTCTGGAATACCTTATTCTGCGTGACTTGGATATATAAGCCCTAATGGCTGAAACTACACATATCCGTTTAACTTCCGGAAAACTATTTACATGAACTGTGGACAGTGAGTCCCCTGTGCCATTTGACTTTAGTAATGTCTCTAAATCGAATGTTGCCTCATCCTTATCTATCTCTACTCCATCCAATGAGAGTGCCACAATTGTTTGGCCTCTGTGTCCTGTCACTAGCCATAATAGCACTACTAACTGAAATCCTAGTTCCTTCATTGATAAATGTCTGTTACTAGGCCATGACTTGAATAACTTAAATACTATAGACACATCCCAAAACCTATTATATTTGGGTTTGGGTGGGTTTCGTTCATACACCGATCTAATGAACCAGTGAACTAACTGATGCTTTCCAATCGTTTGTCCATCTATTCTTGGTAGAATAATTGAAAGTGAACATCTTGCTGCATTAATTACACCAAATCCTAACCCTTCTTCTTCTAATATTCTTAGAAATCTTAATATTTGGGTTATTGTAGGTTTTAATGGTTTGACTCCCTTAAGAAGACAATGAAGTCCCTATTTCTTTAAATAACTTGTGTATAATTTCACCGTTCCTTTCCTCCAGGCCTGTGAACTAAGTCTTTCTTGCGTAATTTTGTCTAAACCATATTGTTCTAAATGTTTTCTTAAAAAAGGAATGCCAAAAGAGGTGTTGTTGACACATCTCCATAGACTGTTAGTGGTCCTTGATGTTGTAGGTTGTTCCTTTCTTGTGGGAACCTGATGTCTTTTGCTTCTAATGTTATTGCCGCTAGCCATAGTTGTGTGTCCAATGCTGGTACTATCAGTACAGCATGTGAGTGATCCATCTTGATCTTCCTGGCCACTCTGCTGATAATGGTGAATGGTGGGAATATGTAATAGAATTTATTATTCCAAATTAGAGAAAATGCTATGATCTACTCTCCAGGCTTCTGGCTCTGGATGCCAAGACCCATATTTGGGTAACCTTTTGTTGTTGCTTGATGCGAATAAATCAATTTCTGGTTTCCCCAATTTATCACAAATGTGGTTGAAAATACTCTGATTTAATGACCATTCTAGATGGTCGTGAAAATGTTGACTTTTCTTGTCAGCCAAAGTATTCTGACTGCCTGGAATATGTGCTACTGTTAGCCATATCTCGTGCTTCTCTGCCCAGTCCCAAATTACTTGTGGGGTAAATATTTACATGGTTTGAAATGAGTCTGTCCCATATTATGTATGTAAGCCATAGCCGTCGTGGTATCAGTTAATACCCTTACATGATTTTTAGGTAGGTGAACTAGGCTACGTCATCCTAGATAAATAGCTCTAAGTTCTAGTACATTTATGTGATCGGAGATTTCATCATCCATCCATGGACCACCTGTTGCCTGTTGGTCTCTGTGAGCCCCGCATCCTTCTAATGAAGCGTCTGTTGTAACTGTAGTGTTGGGCTCTTCCATTCTAATGGGGTTGGGCGAATTGTTGATGTGTGACAGCCACCACATAATATCTTTTTGACCATCTAGCAAAATTGTCATGGGCCATTCAAAGTTTCCTTTTGTGTGAGCCAATGCCGAGTTCTTATCTGTTTCTAACGATTTAATAATAGCCTTGCCACACAGAATAGCTGGTGCATATGCTGTCATAATTCCTATCAGTATTGCGACTTGTCTTATCTTTAGATTGTTCAATTGTAACAATTGATTTGCTGTTGTTGTAAATTTATCATCTTTTGTTCCGTTAATGAAATGGTTATTTCTGTTGTGTCAATAAAGAATCCCAGAAACATTAACTTCTTTGTTGATGTTAATACTGATTTAGTTTCATGTATGTAGAATCCTATTTTTTTAAATGTCTCACATAATTTGTCCACTGCTGTCTTACACTGTTGTTGTGTTTTGGCAACAATAAATGAGTCATCGATATGAGGAAACATAATATGTCCTTCCCTAGCCATCTGGGAAAATATTGGTTTAAGTAACATTGTGAAAATGTGTGGACAGCAAGCTAGTCCATTAGGCATGCACGTGAACTCATACAGTTTGTCGTTCCAACAAAACCTGAGATATTTACGATCAGGTTTATAGATAGGTACTGTATAGTATGCATCTTTAAGATCCACACTGGCTAGCCAGGAGCCTTGTGTTACTAAGTCTCTAGCTGTGTCTAATGAAAACATTTTGAAATGTTTGTATTCTACAAATTTGTTAAATAATGTTAGATCTAGAATTAGTCTTACATCTCCAATTGGTTTGGGTCTCAAGAAAATATTAGATATGAATTCCCCAGCCACATGTAGTGCTGGTTCTATGATGCCTTTTTCACAGAATATAAGGACCTGATTATCTAACGCCTCAGGTTCTGATCCATGAAATCGGTAAGGGAAAAGTATGCTATTTTGAATAGGTTCCTCAATCAAGGGTATTCTTACTCCTTCCGCTAAACTAAGGATAGCTAAATTCTCTGTAATGTTATTCCATTCTGGTAGGCAATTATTGAGGTTACCAGCTTTAAATATGCTTACTGATGTTTTCGTTGCCACTTCTATTTGTTTCCTGGGTGGGGGAATGGCTTCTGCGCATTTAACTCCCTCTTGAAGGGTCTGTTCCCGTCATTCCAGCCGAATGACTGCCTTTGGCCCCTTCCCCTGGCTTCGAAGCTGAAGTTTGTTCCAAACCAGCCTCCTCGTTGTCCGGTTTGACGGTTTCAAAAATCCTGCCTCGTCTTCTTGAAGCATGTAGGATTTGTGTCTGCATACTTCTTTTTGTCCGTTTCCATATGTTTCCCACATTTGGAACCGGTCTCCACTTGTTTGAATAAGTGCTGGAGTTGTCCACCAAACATCTTAGTCTTGTCCAGTGGTTTTCCCTTAATGGGCTTGGGGGCAAGGAATAATGTGTATTCATTCCTGTCATTGTCCAAGACCTACTTTGATCTGGCTACCTCCTTGCCTACATCCATGCAGACTGCCTTGAAGACGTTTTCGAAATGTCTGTAGGACAGGAAAATGCTTGTCGCTGTCAGCAGCGCAATTCCCCCATTCATCTCCTCGCACAGCGATGAGAATTTATTCTCAGCCATCATCCTGTTGGATATAGGTGCAATGGCCGGGAGTACCCCTTTGTGTACTGCGTGTAGAACCGTTTCAAACCTTTTCCGGTCCTCGTTAAGTCCGACATCAGAATCCATCTCTTTGATGGCAGATTCTGGGATCCCTTTGATCCCTTTGAATTTCTCGGCCAACTTCATAATGACCTCAGCCAGCTTGAAGGTGTTGAAGTGGCCCTGTATTGTTTTCATCATCATCGTAGTTATATGAATCTTTTTACACCGTAGAACCTTGCACTTCTTCATTACCTTGCCACTCAACTCAGCGTATTTCCGCGCGCATTTTGTGTCTGAGTCAGAACTTATCAAAGACGAGTCTGATGAAGAGTCAGGAGAAGGATTTGTTCTTCTTCCTCTTCTTGGTCTTCTTCTTGCTCTTCTTCACATGCGGCTTCTTTTTATGTGCACTTGTGTACTCATCCCCATCTGATGAGTGTGCCTTCTTCTTGTGTTTGTGTTTGTGTTTGTGTTTGTGTTTGCGCCACCACAACCTCCTCCTCTGACTCATCGTCAGACGAGGCCTGATCTGCCGAAAGATCTTCCCAGTCGGATTCCTCTGAATCCTGTAACACTGGTGTCTTCCCTTTCCTGGTCACCACTCTGGAGGGAAGCATCTCCTCCATCTTCTGTTGTACTAGACATGAAACCTGTTCATATAGGTCAGCTGGGCCGGGCCCGGCCTTGGACTCCCCCGCCTCGTCAGAATCTCTTTGTTCCGGCGACCTTTGCACCTGTGCCGGCGGTGAAGGTTCTTCATCTTCACTGAGCACTTGAGGTGCCTCTGCCTTACTCTGCTTCGTAGCCATGGGTCAGAGTCTGTGAGTAAATCCAAAAAGACCAATGGTTAGGCATTATTCAGGCTGAATATCACACAGATAATTAGGTATGCAGGTATTGCAGGTATAGCAGGTATAGCAATACCTCAGGGAGTTTGACGCCCCTGCCCTGCAGAGTTGTAAACCACTGCCTTGTGGTACAGGTTCTTGACAGAACGGAAGGCTAAGGGAGCAAACCCTAAACAGAAAACCATGTCACTGTGGCAGCATTAAGGGCAGTTGATGTATGGAACTCCCAACATCTCCCGACCAGCCACTGCAGGGACAAATAGTTGTGTGCCTGTCTTGACATGTTCTTGCCAGTGTGAAACCTATTTGCTCCCCTCTATTTGCTCCCCGAGAGAGTGCCGCTGGTAACTTGCAAATGCCAGCAGCACTTCAACACTTTTGCAGGCAGCTTTCATGAAATGTGCTCAGAGAAGTTCACAACTATGATCGAGGCTCTACATACAGGAATGATGGTGAACGTTACTGTTGGAGGGGAAGTCTCGGAATCGTTTGGGGTTACCAATGGGGTCAAGCAAGGCTGTGTACTGGCCCCCACGCTCTTCTCCATCTTCCTATCAGCAATGCTCGATGAGGCTTTCCGAGACATGGGGGATGGCATCTATATACAGTCCCGACAGAGCGCTGACCTATTCAATGTCACACACTTCAGAGCGAAGACCAAGACTACTCGGATACTGGTGAGAGGGCTGCTATTTGCAGATGACAGTGCACTGGTTGCCCACTCTACTGAAGAGATCCAGAAAATATTGGACACTTTCTCCGATGCATCAAAGAAGTTCAGCTTGAAGATTAACATCAAGAAGACAGAGGTGCTGTACCAACCAAACTCTACAAGAACCCAAGAGGAGGAGATCATGGTTGACGGAAACAAGCTGAACTCTGTTCCGGCATTCACCTACCTCGAAATCACTATATCAAGTGATGGATGCATTGATGCTGAAATACAGAGGAGGATGGCCAAGGCTAGCGCATCTTTCGGCCGACTACGCCAGAGACTCTGGAACAACCACCATGTACCATTCGGGTCAAAGGGAAGATCTACCATGCAATCATGCTATCCACCCTACTATACGGAGCCGAGGCCTGGACAGTATACAGACGACAGGTGAAAAAGCTGCACGCCCTCATGATGCGACATCTGCGTTCAATCATGAGGCTAACCTGGAAGGACAAAGTGACAAATAAGGAAATACTCGAACGGATGGAGCTGCCCTCTATGGAAGATCTTCTGATCAAAAAGAATCTCCCGTGGACTGGACACCTCATGAGGATGTCATCAGACAGGCTACCAAAGCAGATCCTCTATTCTCAACTGTCTTCTGGTTACAGAAAGAGAGGGTGCCCTCATCTCCGGTTCAAGGATACCACCAAGAGAAACCTGAAGCTGAGAAACATTAAGACGCAACTCTCACAGCAGAGAGTTAAATGGAGAGCGGCAGTCAAGTAATGAAAGCAGTCTTTGTTGCACCGCAACTGACAGCATGATGATGATGATGATGATGAATTAGAGTAAATTATACGAGGTGTGTATCATGGCATTAAAACCATATTTAAACCGTTTTTAACACAGGCATGTGGTTAATAGACACAAATAGGATGATGGTATGGGAATCCAACCAATCCACATGAGGGGTAGGGACCAGGGTAGCAGCCCCTCCCCTACTCTCTGTCTTATAAACTTCTCCCACCTGTGGCTTTCTTCGCCAACAAGTTGAAGAAAATACTATAGGACTCAGAGGGACGTCTTATCAAAATACTTAATTGGGGAATCTTAAAGAAACCCAGAAATTAATCCTAGCGATGTAAATGGCTCCTGCCAAACATCTCTCTGTTCGGCAATGGGCGGCTTATTAAGTAAACGAACAATGGATGCATCGTTCTAATGATCATTAACAATACGATCGTAATTAAGCTGTAAAACAGCAATAACTTATGGAAAAGTTTGAAAAAACTTTGTAAGTGAATGCTAACATGATCTAAACCAACGTATCCAGTTTGATTTTGTAATTAATGTAGAAAAACTGCTGGAGCTGCTCACATACGTCCTCCTGCTGTGAGTTGATTATGCTAATTGCTGGAGCCGGATGTCCTTACTTCTCCCTGAACTATGAGTAGCCAGAGGCGTAGAACCGAGGTAAAAAATATATATATATGTGTGTGTGTGTGTGTTAGATGTTATGTATATATCATATAAATATACATATACATGCACATAATTTGTATTCTACATAAATATACTGCCAGACTAACGAGATACCCACCGATATGCTAATGTATACAGTCGGAGGTCAGAATTATAGCAAAGTATCATTATCTATAGATACGCATGCGCCAATCACGTATGGCACAGCTAATCACATAGAGTGGAATAAGTGATGTTTGAGGAGTGCCGGATGATTAAACCAACAAAGAGTGCTTAACCGGGAGTGCACATCGGAGGCTCTCCCAATTCATTTGCTCCAAGGATTAATGTGGCTGCTGCGGGAAAAACAATGTAGTAGGCCAAACAAAAACATATCTGTTTCTCAAACACATTTTATGAAAATTGAGGATATGTGAGCGTTTATCTCTCTCTCTCTCTATCTATATATATATATATATATATATATATATATATATATATATATATATATATATATATATGTAGTCATATTGTTAAAGAAATTTGGGCTCATGGTTTAAAAAATAGATATAAATGGTCAAGAAAGTTGGGGGTGGCGCTATGCCTGCCCATATTTGATCTATTCCACTCAGATACTGGTGTACTCAGTAAACATTTATCAGTGTTTATTACCATTTGGTTCTCCTGGGCAAAATGAAACTACCACTTGCCCGATACCATCCCTTAGTGCCGATGTGGTGGGATTGTATTGTATTCTACTTTCTTTCATAATGGCTATTATAAAAAGCGTTGGAATAAAAGTTTGGTCCGACGACACAAGAGAAACAAATATGTTGTTATTGGTTGTTTTTGTTGGCCTTCCATAAAAGACACAGCGGGTTTTGCTGCAATTATCTCACAGTGTCAACAACGGAACTAAATAAATGTGTTCATGGTGTATTTGGGGTTTGCGCCATAGCAACATCTAGGATATCACAATGGGTAGCGACTTGCGGCAGTGTACATATAGTGATAGAAGGTGATTTTATAGTGCTGCCAAACTGGTATACCGAGCTGAGCCGCCAGTACCATGACCCAATATCCCATTCAGTCATTCATCCTGACATCAAGTCAATCAGTTTTTGCTCTATCCTATTATTGCCGAGCACCAAGCAATAATTTGACTGAGCTCCGGAGAGATCGATCCCATGACCTCCCGCATGGGAAGTGGACACCCGATCCACTTGGCCATCCCATAAGGAGACTATATATCAAAATGCACTATGCATATATATGATGTCTGCTGATACAACCCTAGTTTAAATGAACAGCTTCAGGTAAGTTAAAGCTGCACAGTCCGATCAAAGCATCCAAGTATCAACACCAAAACACTCACCTGGATTTAATGCCACATTTCCAACTTAGATACTGGTGCACTTACTAATCATTTTTGCTGCATAGAATGGAATACTAAGTCAATTTAATAGAACTTGTTACTGATTGCGATAGAATTTCGCCATGCACGCCAGAACTAATTTATCATGCTTTCACTTCAAATATCTCTAAAGTTAGCCATTTAAATAAAGATTGCTTTAAGGTATATTAATATATATTATGATGATCAATCTAAGATATTTATCTTCAAACAAAATTAGAGAAACTAAAAATCAACGGACTATGCAACTTTAAGCTATCAGTCTTTACATTTTCATATTAAGTGACATATTGGATAACGACTTTAATTTGATATGCAAGAATCCGCGTGCGGAGTGTAAACATATTACATAGTGTAATAGACTCGAGAAGGATAGACATGAAATTGACTTAGTTGATTCATGGGAAGCCTAATTGGTATCGAAACAGGCAATGGATGACGCCCTGGTATAGACCTATTTCACATGACATCAGCATAGGTATCTAGGTCAGTGCGCGCGCCTTTACTCAATGGCTCAATGGCTATGATAAATCTTCCTACAGAAAAAGTGAAATATCTCTAAAACCACACGACCTAGACGCAAACGGCTTGAGACACATATAGAAAACATATTCAATGAATACATTATATTAAATTTATGAGGTTATGGTTCTGCATTTCTATTAATTTTGAATAAAATAGACGTTTTGCACTGCACATACCGGCAAACTCAATGCATTGTCAATGGCGGTGAGCATACAGAAATAGTGAAATATCTCTAAAACCACACCTAGACACAAACCGCTTGGAACACATATAGAAAACATATTCAACGAACAGAATATATTAAATTTATATGTTTAGGGTTCTGCATTTCTATTAATTTTGAATAAAATAAACGTTTTGCACTGCGCGTACCAACAGACTCGATGGCAGTGTGCCTTCGTTCTGCAGCCAAGCTGCGCACGCATACACAATGTTCATAAACATCGAAAGGGGTCTATTGGCTCACACAGCTAACCTTGACACATCAAGCACTAGATTTAGGTAGGTACCTAGTGCATACGATGTCACCCACTTCGTTGCATTTAATGTGCTTTCTTTTAAATTGTGTTCATTTGAAATGATACTCAAGTGTTTTATCTTAACACACAATAATTGCTATTCATCTGGGTTCTTTTAAAATTATGGGAAAGATTCATGAAAAACTATTATTAAGACATTAGCTAATTGAATTTAGGAAATTCAACAGCATATAAAGTTGTGTTGTTGTGAGTTCCTGAATTCAATTTGCGAATGTGTTAGTAATTTTATCAATCTGGACTGGACGGAGCGGTTGAATGGGTAAGAGTAGTGGCTGGCTTCCCGTGCAAGAGGTCGTGGGTTCAAACCTCGGTCGTGTCAAACCGATGACATACAGAATTGTTCCTTGTCGCTACCTAGCCTGGTGTTCGCCATTAACATGATGGGACAAGGAGTTGTTAGCTCAGTATCTAGATAATATGACTGTGTCACTGTGTGTGATAGCGGGTCATGGTGCTGGCGACATGGTCTCCTTGTGAGGCAGCACTATATCTGATAAAGTCCCCATGGGTGCACAGTGTCACAAGTCGGTACCCCGTCCTGATAACTATAAACCTGTTCTATATACATATATACATATGCATATATATATATATATATATATATATACAATGAACCCTGTTTTAATGCGATTGTTGGGGTCCATAAAACGTCATCGCGAAAACAGAGGGGTCACGCAAAATTGGGGTACCGTTTACTGAATTGCCTTTGAATTAAGGAATTCTGTGTCCAATGAATCATTGCGTTATATCAGAATTCACATTAAATCATGCCATGCTATAATGGGGTTCCATTGTACACACACACATATATATATATATATATAGTATAGTTATATGAGTCTTACCTGGGTATAGATGATGGATAACTGTTGTTTTCCTGAGGTATAAGCCTCGGATAGACGTGGGCTAGGGAGAAGGAAGCACATCCGGGTCCAGCAATCTTTACCTACTTATTCAGGATAAAAATGATCTTTCAATACAATGGATACTATGATTTTCCCGTAATGGTACAATAACGGAATAGACGTGGTAGGGTGTGGTGGGCGGGCCCTAGCCCATGTCTATCCGAGGCTTATACCTCGGGAAAACAACAGTTATCCATCATCTATACCCAGGTAAGACTCGTATAACTATACTATTTTACCTCGGTATACATCCTCAGGCTAGCCTCAGGCTAGGGAGACTTTTAAACAATTCATTTTTATGCTTAATATCATTTTATTATTATTACCATGTTTATGTGTCATTGTATTAGTTATTCGGACATTCAAAGTTTTTTGTTCTCACCTATTCTTGTTAGTTGGCGAGCAGGCGCTTTGCAATGCCGGTAGGCTTTTCTAGTCGCTTGTTGTAATGTTTTGCAAACGACTTAGCCGTCTTCCAGCCTACGTGCGCCAGGATTCTTTTGACAGAAATCCCGAGCAAACGTGCCTTGGAAACATGGCACCTCTGGTTGAGTGGGAAGCGTATTTTCCCGTATCCACCCCAGCCAATTTCAACACCGTGATCGTCCATCTGGCAAGGGTGTCTCTTGAAATTGCATTATGTGGCTTTATGAAGCTCACTAACAGTTGTTGTGAGGTACGTATGTCCTTAGTCTTGGATATATAAGCCCTTATGGCTGACACAACACATAATTTACGATCCTCTGGGAAGTAGTCTAAGTGAACCGTAGACAAACGGTTACCTAGCCTGTTTGATTTTAATAATTGTGCTAAATCAAACGTTGCTTGTTTCCTATCTATTTCTAATCCGTCTAAGGATAATGCGACAATGGTTTTTCCTCTGTGTCCTGTTACTAGCAGTAACAAGATAGGTACCTTAAAACCTAATTGTTTTACATCTAAATGAGAGTTGTGAGGCCAAGCCTTAAACAACTTAAATACGATGGAAACATCCCAAAAGCGACTATATTTTGGTTTAGGGGGATTCCTTTGATAAATTGAACGAAGCAACAAGTAAAGTACATAATGTTTACCGACTGTATCTCCCTCGATTCTAGGTAAAATAACCGATAAAGCGCATCTGGCTGCATTGACAGCCCCAAACCCTATTCCTTCATCCTCTAGAGAACGGAGAAAACGGGCCACTTGTGCAATTGTTGGATTTGTTGGTTTGACTTTCATTAGCAAACAATGTACACCCCATTTTCTTAAATATGTTGTGTACATTTTGACAGTTCCTGGCCTCCACGCATCGGATATTATTCTGTCTTCAGTGATCTTATCTAGTCCAAATTGCTGTAAGTGTTTCCTCAAAAAGGGAATGCCAATAGGGGTGTTGCTGACACGTCTCTGTGGACCGATAGCGGTCCGTGTTGCGTTAGGTTCCCGGATTTTCTTGGGAATTGTATATGTTGTTTTGCCAGTTGTGAAACTCCTGGCAGCCAAGGTTGCGTGTCCCAATCGGGCACGATCAGTATGGTGTGTGTCCCCTCCATGCTGATCTTTCTCACCACTCGGCTGATAATGCTAAACAGTGGGAAAATATAGCAAAAGCATCAACTTTCCAAGCATCCGGTTTGGGATGCCAAGAAACATAGTGGGGTAACTTGTTATTGTTTCGTGATGCAAACAAGTCAATATCGGGTGTCCCCCATTTGGCACAAATCAAGTTAAACAGGGGTGTGGATAGAGACCATTCTAAATGGTCATGGAATTTTCTACTCTTGTGGTCTGCAAGTGTCTTTTGTGACCCTGGGATATGCGCTACAGTCAGCCAGACTTGTTGGGCCTGCCCCCAGTTCCAAATCAGTTTTGCTAACTGATTGCAAGGCTTCAATTTTGTTCCCTCCATGTTACGGATATATGCCATAGCAGTAGTGTTATCTGTTAGTATTCTAAATTGTGTCTTGGGTACCTTAGCTAAGCTACGTAGTCCTAGATAAATGGCGCGCAATTCTAATGCATTAATGTGGTCTGAGATTTCATCATCCAGCCATCTACCTCCTGTCGCTATCCCATCTTGATGGGCTCCCCACCCTTCTAAAGAGGCATCAGTGGTAATTACTGTATTTGGTTCTGCCATGCAGATTGGATTAGGGGAGTTTCTTATATGTTGCATCCACCATTCAATATCCTGCAAACCCTCTTCAGAAATAAACATTTTTCGTTCAAAATTGCCTTTAGTTCTTGCCAAAGCTAAGTTTTTGTCTATTTCTAGAGATTTAATATGGGCTTTCCCGTATAGAATAGCGGGTGCATAAGATATCATTATGCCGATAAGGACCGCGACCTGTCTAATCTTAGGTTTCGTTAGATTAAGAATTTGGGTCGCTGTGGTCATAAACTTATTTAGTTTCTGTTCTGTTATCGACACTGGTAGAGATTGTGTATTGAGGAAAAAACCTAAACACTTTAGTTGTTTTGTTGGTTTAAGGACTGACTTATGTGGATGAACATAAAAACCTAATTTAGTGAGTAATGCACATAAATCCATAACTGCGTTTACACACCCAATTTGTGTTGACGCCATTATAAAGGAATCATCTATTTAAGGAAACATTATGTGACCATTTCGAGCCATGACTGAAAAAAATGGTTTTAAAAGTTTAGTGAACAGACGAGGGGCACAAGGTAAGCGATTTGGCATGCAGGTGAACTCATAAAGTTGGTCATCCCAAAGAAACCGGAGAAATTTCCGGTGTTGTTCCGCTATGGGAACTGTGTAGTGTGCGTCTTGCAAGTCGACACTAGCCATCCACGCATCTGGTGTTTTCAGATCTCGTGCTGTCTCCAATGAGAACATCTTAAAATGTTGATATTCTATCATCTTATTTAGGGTTGTTAAATCCAGGATCATTCAAACCTCACCATTAGGTTTTGGCCTCGAGAAGATGTTTGAGATAAACTCTCCTGGGCAGTGCGTCACTTTTTGTATAATTCCTTTATCAAAGAATTGATGTACCTGTTTAGTTAGTGCCTCTCGTTCCAGTGGATTTGTAGTGTCTGCGTTTGAGCCTCTACATGGTCCCGCCCCTGGGGAAGGGTCTCTGCGAGTTGAAGCCCCGGCCCCGGAAGGACTGGCTGTAGCTTGTACCTGGTCTGGTTCCTCTGGCCAGGCGTCACGGGTGAAAATCCCCACGGGATCTATTGAAGCGCGGGGCTTCTGGCTTCTTTTTCCCATCCATATTTTTGCCACTTTTGGCCCCCGTTTCTACCTCCTTAAAGAGGTACTGGAGCTGGCCCCCAAACATTTTGGTCTTATCCCTTTGATAGGTTCTGGGGCCAGGAAGAGCGTATACACTTTCCCATCATTATCTGTGACCTTCTTAGATCGGGCCACCTCCTTACCAGCGTCTGTGCATACTGACTTGAACACGTTTTCATATCTTCTATATGACAGGTAATTGCCTGCCGGCGTAAGCATGGCAATGCCTTTGTCCATGGTTTTGGCCAGGGATGAAAATTGTTCTCACGCTGCATTATGTTCGCCACTGGTGTGATGGCAGTAAGAGTACCGAGGACCGCTTTGTGCACTAGATGCAACACCCCTTCGAATCGTTTACAGTCCTCGGTCATGTTTACGTCCCTATCCATCTCTTTGATGATGGAGTTGGGGACGCCTTTAATGCCAGTAAGTTCATCTCCCAGCTTGGAAATGACTTCCGTAGGTTTGAATGTGCGGAAGTGACCATTAATGGTCTCGCGCATAAGCGTGGTGGTTTTCACACGCTTCGCTCTAGGTTTTTCAACCTTCTTAGCCACTTTGCCACCAATGGCAGCATAGACCCCCTCATATTGGGTGTCTGAGTCAGATTCCGTTGATGTGGAATCTGGCGAAGAGTCCGGAGAAGAATCCTTCTTCTTCTTCTTTGACTTTGGCTTCCGCTTTTTGCGTAGCCCCACCTTATTGCATTCCTTGGTGTAGTCATCACCCGAGGAACTCACTTGCTTCTTCTTCTTCCTCCGTTTGGGAGGAGGAGGAGCAGCCTTAGGCTCAATCGCTGAGTCTGTTTCGGAGAAATCCTCCCAGTCAGACTCGTCGTGGAAACCTTGCAAAGGCCGTTTCTGAGACGTAGTAGGCGGTTGTAGTGAGAGTATATGACTCTCAATGGCAGCCCAACGGGCCTCCCAATCAGGAGCTGCCGGTCCCGTGGGCCTTGCTTCCTCTTCCGGGTCGGAGAGGATGTGCACCCCAGGCTGTGGTGAAGGCATGGCCGACAACACTGGTGAGGAGTCATACTCCTCGTCCGAGCCTCTCGGAGCGCGGCCTTCAGCTGCCGCTGCAACTCTCTTACTCTGCTTCATGGCCATCGGGATCTGAAACAATAGTATTGGTCAATCCCGGTATTTCTAAATGTCACAATTAATTGGACATTTAGTGGTGTTAGAGAACGTGTTCATACCATTCTAACACAGGCGTAGTAAGCTAAATTGTTGGCATAGGTTGTGGGTCAAAGCCCAAGCCTAACGCGGGGTCGGGACCAGTGTATCAGCCTGCCCATCCCTCTGTTCCGCACACTTCTCCCTCCTGCGACTACAGCGCCAGCAAGTTGGAGAAAATGCTACGAAACTCAGAGAAATGCCTGAAAAAAGGTTGTGGGGAGTCTATAAAAGAAACCCAGGATCATCTCCAACAACACTCTCTATTAGAGTCCGAGAGAATCTCCACAGGAGATGAGGCAGAGCCCACATCTCTACCCATGTAACACGGGTGTTGATAGAACCGTTAAGTATCGGTTTCGTTCGTTAGACAAAGGAATCTAGAGCGTTCTATCCTGGTTTTTTTAAACCGTTAAACTAGTCCATAAAAGGACAAATGGAAGTTCTCAACTTTCCAATTTGATGCTATAATGCATCATAAATAAGCTAACCACAGTTAATAACATACTTACTGCGAATTAGTTTGTTTGTAGACTAAATTTGCCGGAGCAACTCAACGAAACGTAATCCAGTCGTGAGTTGTTTATGCTAATTGCTGGACCCGGATGTGCTTCCTTCTCTCTAGCCTGAGGCTAGCCTTAGGCTGTATACCGAGGTAAAATATATATATATATATATATATATATATATATATATATACTGATCCCGACACCAGGGTTCAGACGTTGTGTTCCGGTATAGTGAGCTCTCTCAAAGACCCATAGACCATTCTCGGTTGTATAGAGATGAGCACTACTATTACTAAGACTTCCCTTAAACATGAACACACACATACAGATATATATATATATACATATATATATAAATCGCCTGACCTGATCTAGTAATTCATGTGTGCATCTCACAATATTAACAGCAACAATATAAACAAATATTTGTATAACGATCATCAGTTCTAAGTTACAGGCGTTCACAAAAGTTATTTAAACTATAAGCGATTGGTGCAGAAGTCGCTAGTAACACAGGTGTGGCTATTGTGTTCGCCCTGATTACCCCCTGCGTCATTGGATCAGACCGCGTTAAGTCTGGTTTAGAACATTGTGTTTTATTGTTGCATTGAGGTGGGTGGGCGCGGTATTGTGGATGATATGCGTGCTATATAACACAGCATATAACACTCCATGGGAGTGGCTGTACAAGATTGTTTAGCGAGATGGCGCTGATAACAGTGATATGCATTGTCAAGTTTTAGATCTTAAATTAGCATTGTCATGTTTTAGATCTTAAATTAGTAGTGCCATGTTTTAGATCTTAGATGTGTGAAAGTTGAAGGTGCACAATTGGTCTAGTTTCCGGGTTTTACACACTGTTAATGTTACACAGCTACACATTTATATTTCACCAACATACAATAGGCGGGGTGTGTAGCACAGTGTAGGTTACTGTCTCCCGGGGCGAGCGTCATGGTGGCAGAGCCAATGGATCTCTATGGACTCAAAAAAGATGGTGATTGATGAGTTATACAAGAAAACATAGTGTGGTTACGGGGCACCATGGACAAACTTGGGAACATGGCAGGTTAGTCATGTGGGGAATGGGGGAAGCAAGCAACATACTGGTAATAGTAATGATAATGGAAACGATACAGTGATAGTGGTAACCATAACAACACCAATAACAACAACGGTAGTTGTAGGGGTAGCGATAACGATGGGTCATAACAACATTAACAATAACAATGACAGGTTGGTTGGTTGTTGGAGTTTTACCTCCTGGCAACATCTAAAGTCATATGAGGATGAGTACCGATTTGTGAATATGCGTACTCATGGTTACTTTATAGTGCTGCCCCACTGGGAGACTAGACCACCAGCACCATGATCTGAGATCCCCTTCAGCCATATTGTCCTGACACTGAGCCAACCAGTACTTGTCCTATCCTAATAATGCCGAACGCCTAGCTAGGAAGTGACAAGGGGAGAAAGGGAAGGACACACTTAAACCATGTCCAAACCGTTGACACAGATGGTACTGACATATTTTTTTTCGGCAAAACACAAGGTAGGCCAGAAGTACACATCGTTTTGTTGCAAATAGGTACTAATAGCAAGGTAGCTACGAAGCGCTGTTCACCCAGTGACCTCTCCACGGACCAGTGCGTGTATGTGTGTATGTGTATGTGTGTGTATGTCTGTGTGTGTGTTTGTGTCTGCGTGTGGTGGTGTATGTGTGTGCGCGCGCATAGTCTACGTATTGTGGGCGGTCTGAAAAAATCTCCAAATACGAGAGCAGAGCGGGACGGTATGGTGGGTAGGGTGTGTGTTTGCTGGGGTTTTACGTCCTAGCAATATCAGAACGTTCTGTGCCCTGGTAAATAAGGCAGGGTATTTCTTAGTTACTACCGCAGCCATGAGGCAGGGCTGCTGAACAACCCATTAGAAAAGGTATCAGAAGGTTGGGTAAAAGAAATGACCGCATATATTATTTAAGCTGCATAGTTCGATGAAAACATAACATTTTTCAAAATCAAAATAATTGGATATGTTGCTGGTAACATATGTAATTATTACAGAAATGGCACCTCATCGGCCTGCCATAGTGGCTGTTACCTAATGCATCATGTCACCCTGACTACGTTTTGATCATATGGAATAAACATTCCTGTAACTGTCACTTGCTTGTGGTCAACAGAAGAGAGAGGATCCATTTTGCTTACCATCCCACCCTCCCTGCTGAGTGCTGAAGCTCCTTTAGACAATGCTTATGTGGATCGAACAGTACTCTATTTGTAATATTATATGTTCTTTATATCTCATGCATATATGTTAATTGCTGTTGTCGTCATAATATTGATGTTTCCTTCTGGGATGTAAACATTTTTATTCATTATAATAACATTTTATTGGCCCACAAATGAGGTCCCCGTGTTCTGTTACTTAATTAGCTAGATTTGATTCTACATAGGCATAATATTATCTAATTTAGCTACTGGTGTACTTATTATTAATAGAACTATTAGAAGGGAATACTGAGGCAATTTAATAGAAGCTGTTACTGCATAATCCTATGGTGTCAGAGTTTGTGCGTGTTTGTGCTTCAAACATCTCCAAAGTTGGCCATTTAAATTAAAAGTCACTTCGAACTATGGAAGGCCAGCTCGGTAAGCATCGCTTTTCTGGGATCCTTTCCGTCTGTAATAAATTTGTATGTATTTATTGTATCACCTCAGTTTATTGTAAACATACCTTGCAGGGATGTACAAACGTTTAGCAGCATTTGAGATGTGGATTTATCGAAGGATGATGAAAATATCATGGACAAAGAAGATCACCAACAAAGAAGTTCTCAGAAAAATAAAAAATAAGAAATGCTTGTTTGCCACTAAACAGACAAAGAAACTTATTTATTTTGGCCACATCATTCATCAGAGTTCAATATACCGTACATTGTTGGACTGTTGGAAGGGAAGGTGAATGGCAGCAGAGGGAGAGGGAGAGCAAGAACATCATGGTTTACAAATATTTCACAGTGGACAGGCTTGAATTATTCACAGTCTATCAGAACAGCACACCATCGGGACAAGTGGAGAACCATTGCATCCAGCCCTCGACTAGAGGACGGAACTATTGATTGATTGATTAAGGGTGGCATATATAAGAGGGGAGTCAGGGTAGTCATCACACTAGAGGTTAGACCGTCCGTTAGGCCATCATGTGTGTCATTGATCTGATTCCCCCTGTCTTAAAGAACTAACATATTTACAACATTTATTCTTGTTGCTGGCTTTTTCACGATTTGGTTATTGTTGTTTGGGGGTTTTACATCCTAGCAAAACATATGGTTATATCAGTTGGGTAACCTACTTGTGACGGTGCATACTTTATAGTGCTGCCCCACTGGAAGCTCGAGCCACCAGTCGTACCCCACTATGTCACATATTACTGATTCTGACCAAATCAGTCCTTATTCTATCCTATTAATATCGAGCGCCAGGTTAGATAGAGACAAGTGTAAATTAAGTTAATTGACTTGACATGGCAGGGTTTCGAACCCGCAATCTTCCGCACAGGAAACTGGCTAGTGCTCTTAGCGATTCGGCCTACCCATCCGGTTTGGCACTGTTTAATAACAGTACGATCGTATGATTGGGCAAGGCTCGGTTGGGCCCAATGTCAGAATTAAGTAGTTGAGTATGATATCATGTAGTGTGGGTTAACAGTATGCAACCAACATAGGAGTGCCACAAATGCTGCTAGGGCGTAAAACATCAACGGATAAGCCAATAGTAACTCTAAGAAGTACATACAAACGTGTCTAAGTAAAGCCCCAGTCACACCTACCCGGATCAGGGGCCGGACGAGCCCCAGACCGTCATCTGGGGTGGTCCGTGGCGATCCGGGGTGATCCGTGGCTCATCTGTGGTGACCCGCCCTGATCCGGCCTGATCCGTGGCTCGTCTGACCCCATCCGGGCTCCGCCCTGGATGTTTTAAAATGCTTAAAACATCTGGGGTGGTCCAGGGGATTTTGCAATCCGGGCTCAATCCAGCATGATCCGGGGATGGTCTGGGGGTGGTCCGGGGGTGGACCGGGGCCAATCCGGGCTGTTCAGGGGTGGTCCGGGGCCGTTTTGCCCCGGATGAGCCACGGTTTAACCCGGACCACCCCCGGACTATCCCGGACTACCCCCGGGGTAGCCACGGACCACTCCCGGACTGCGTAGATAAGACCCGGATCACCCCGGATCAGCCACGGATCGGCCCTGACCACTCCCGGATCATTCCCGGATCACTCCCGGCTCATCCGGGACTAGTCCCCGGTTACACCGGGGAGTCCGTGGGTCGTCTGGTGGAGTCCGGGGCGATCCGGCCTCTGGTCCGGGGCTCGCCCGGGAAGGTGTGACTGTGAGGCAAAAAACAATGAACACCAGTGATTTTATCCGGGGTGGTCCGGGACAGTCCGGGTGATTGGTCTGGGGGATGGTCTGGCTCAAAATCCGGGGCTCATCCTGGTAGGTGTGACTGGGGCTTAACTTACCACTTACGGTCAGAAGACCAGTGCTATGGGACTGAGCAATTACATGAATAAATTACACGAAAATGGCAGGAAGTGCATATGTGAGTTGTGGTCGCGTCGTGGGTGCATATCCAATTTTTTTTTTAAACACATTAAAATTTTATAAAACACTGCATAGTTTCATTTCAAACTAGGGTAATAAATTCAGACTATACAGAAGAAGTCTCAAAGGGCATAACGAACCACTGATTCCAGATATTTTGTAATCAACTACAAAAACATGTTGTATAAACATCTATATATACATATATATATATATATATACATATATATATATATATATATATTTGTGTGTATGTGTAATAACTCTTTTTTATAGATATACTTATAAAAGGGTGATTGGGTGGGGAAATATGAGAGAGAGAAAAGCAAAAGCTGTCTCATGGATGTGTGCCGTTCTGTTTTGAAGGTGGCATTGCTACTCTTGTTGCTTATTCATAATCCGAAAGTAGAAATTAGTTGCATTATTACAATTAGCGCTCGGTTCACACCTACCAGTGCAATTTCGTCGCACGTTCCCGGGAGTGCCAGCTCATTGTAATTTGTGGACAAATTGCACTCGCAGCGAAATCACTCTAGCTCTGTTCATTCAAGCGCGACTCGGCGCCCACGTTTCGGAATTAGACAAATGGGCTCTAAATAAGTATATCGATTTGTTCGGACGGTATTAATGTAACTGTGCAGAGTTATCCATCTCAAAGATTACATTATCCTAAAAACATCACCAGCATTGCCTAATTGACTGCTGGGGCGCGCATCACTAGTAAAGGGGCTGTCACATTAGCGTTTTTTTGCGGGAGCGTATGGTGGCATAGGCGCGTTACGTCATATACGTCAGCATGTGCCATATACGCTACTCATACGCTACGCATATGCTACTCATACGCTACTCAGATGCCGCCAGATGCCGGCTTATGAGGCATACGCTTTCATAAATCCGTCCGTCCCCATTTTTTTGTGCATGCTCAAAAAATCTCGACCTATGGGGGCGTATGGTTCTTACGCTACTCATACACTTAGCATACGCCAGCATACGCTCCTCGTACGCTGGGGGTACGCTGGCATATGCTAAGGGTATGCCGGCATATGCTACTCGTATGCTCAACTTGCGTCACAGGCGTATCTCGGGCGTATCTCAGGCGTATGCAGTGTACGCAGAACCTACACGTTGCGTATGAGAGTGTATTGGTTGCGTATGAAAAGCGTATGCGTAGCGTATGGCGGCGTATGCCCGACCTATGGTCTCGGTATATAAAGGCGACCCACGCCATTCCTTCGGTCATTCCTGCTCTGCTGCTCATACAGGATGGATGCCCAGGCACTGCAAGTACAGGTCCAGCTTTTCTACAGAGTTGCCCTTTATCACCATGAGCTTACTCTATACCTCATGGTTCTTCTGGCGTCCCGTATCGAGAGACGAAGGAGGAGGGAGCGGCGGCGACGATCAGTGTGGGTCAGACCCTGGATTGGGAGGTGGCCACAGTTTGGCTTGTTTGACAAACTGATGGTCGAGATCCGCAGCGAGGACACCGCGGCGTTTGTGAACTTCATGCGGCTGCCTCCCCAGTTGTTTGACGAGATTGTGGCGCGAGTGGGGCCAAGGATCACCAAAAAACGGACCACATTCAGGGTGCCGCTCAAGCTGGAGCTGAAAATAGCATTTGCTCTGCGGCACCTGGCATCTGGCACAAAATACTCCTCCATGAAGTTTGGGTGGAGGGTGCCCCACAACACACAGTCGCTGATAGTGCGTGAAGTCTGAAAAGCCATCGTCGACGAGTACATGGCAGAGGTCATGACGTGTCCGACGACTCCAGAAGGGTGGCGTGCCATCGCGGACCTCTTTTCAGAGAGGTGGAACTTCCCCCATACCTGTGGCGCTCTGGATGGGAAGCACATCGCCTGCCGGTGCCCTCCAAAGAGTGGGTCGCTCTACTACAACTACAAGGGCTTTTTCTCCATGGTCCTGTTGGCGCTTGTAGATGCGGATTACAAATTTATCTGGGCAGATATTGGCGGTTTGGGTTCCGCGTCCGATGCCCAGATTTACAACGCCTCCGAGCTGAAGGCGGGCACAGAAGGTGGCACCATCGGCTTTCCAAACCCTGAACCGCTCGTCGACGGCCAGAAGGATGTGCCGTATTTTCTGATTGGTGATGACGCCTTTGCCCTGCGGCCGACCATGATGAAGCCGTACGGCAAGAGGGGCTTGACCAATGACGAGCGACTCTTCAACTACCGGCTTTCCCGAGCTAGGAGAGTGGTGGAGAATGCCTTTGGCATTCGAGCCAACCGCTTCCAAGTGCTGCTGACGACTATGCAGCACCACCCCTCCAACGTGAAGATCATCGTCAAGGCGTGCATTGTTCTGCACAACCTCATGAGGACACGCTAACCAGCACTACAGAACATGCAGCTGGATCGTCCCGAGACAGCCAACAACAACTTTGTGCCTGGAGGTTGGCGAGAGGGCCACAACCTTCCTGACATTAACGTTGTACCTGTTAACCCCAACACCGCGTCCAAGCTAGGAAAGGAACAGCGCAATCTAATTAAAGACTGGGTTGTCTCACCTGCCGGAGCACTGTCATGGCAAGACAGGATGATCTGACAAAACATTTTATCAGTCTGTATGTGCTGTGTCTGTCTACTGTTTTTGCAAACATGCCTGTGATGTTGTGACATGTCTCCTGTTATATGAGATGCTAATATGATTATATGTCTAGTATAAAATAAACGATATCATTTTATAGATATGAAAACACAATTTTACATGTCTGTTACGTTCTTTCGCTCCCTAATTTAAAGTCATCTAGTTAATGTAATTGTAATGAATCTCCTCTCTTTTTACATGAATTAATCTTTTACATACATAAGAACACAGGGAAAAATAGAGTGACACAGAGACAGAAAGGGGGAGACGAGTTAGAGGAAGGGAGGGAGAGAGGGGGGGGAGGGAGGGAGGGAGGGAGGAAGAGAGATAGAGAGAGGGAGGAAGAGAGATAGAGAGGAAGAGAGAGGGAGGAAGAGAGATTAGAGAGTGATAGAGAGAGGGAGGAAGAGAGATAGAGATAGAGAGAGGGAGGAAGAGAGATAGAGAGAGGAAGAGAGATAGAGAGAGAGGAAGAGAGAGGGAGGAAGAGAGATAGAGAGAAGGAGGAAAGGGAGAAAGGGGAAGGAGAAACATTATTATAAATATTATAAATTAAAAGTTTTTATTTATGTTTTAATTTTAATTTTAATGTTAATTGTACTTTAATATATAACAATTAAATGATGGCATGCCTTTACTGAAGACGGACACAAACATTGAAAGTGACAGTATATTTATTTATTGAAACATCTTGACATATAAATGTACAAACAATATATAAACATACACAATATATACATATATACATACAAAGATAAATAAAAACTATTAGACTACATATATACATATATACACATATTACAATCACTTCTCTCCCTTGCCGTTGGCATCAGCTGGCGACTGTGAGGCTGAGGCAAATAAGTCCAAATTGGACCCTAACATGCCAGATATCCTGTATAACCCCGACAAGTTCAAGAGTCCCTTCCTCCTTCTCCAGATGGTGCAACACCATGCGGTTGAGAGCACCGCAAATGGACACAAACCGCTCCTCTGGCATCGTGAGGATCATGTCCCGCATATAGTTGGCGAATCCCACTCGCTTCGTCACCATCGGTGGAGGTGGAGGAGGAGGCAGCTGCATCACCTTGAGGATGTCGGCAGACTCATCGAACCTCTTGTGGATGGCAGCGAGGAGGTTGGGGCAGATCGCTTCCCTCTCCCCTTTCTCCGCTCTTGGGATGTAGCGGGAGGAGTGGGTGGAAGATCCTCGTCCATCGCCACCTCCACATCGGTCCTGACATTTTCCTCCACGCTGAGATCGAGCTGCGGAGCCGCGACAGGAGTGGCCAACTGCAAGACAAAATCATAACATAAAATAAGTAACATGAATGCAAACATGGATTTATAACGATTATATCACGATACATCTATTGTCAATATCTCGATTTAAGAACAACTACACAACAACTCAACATTAAAGAAATAAATAACATTAACAAATTACTAGAATATTAGATGTTGCTAGGACGTAAAACAACAACGAACAAACAAACAAACATAAATACAACAAAAGCATAACATAACAAAATTAGAATACGAGCGGTTTTAGAAGAATACTAATGGCCGCACTTGTCAGAACGATAAAAGATTATCTACTTACACTCCTGCAGGGCTCCGGTCAGTGATGGACGACGGACCGCAGGAACCCGAACTTGCGCATGATCCACTGCTCCCGCTCAGTCAGGTCAGCGGCTCCGTCCCCGCTCTTTTTCTTGTGGAGCCACGTGTTCGTGTCCCTGAGTGACTTGAACCACTTCTGGAGATGGACTGTTGTGGTCCCCAGAAGTGTCGCCTGGTCCTCCCACATCTTGGCCTTTCTGTCTGAGCGGCGGTAATCCGTGAGCTTCATGTTCCACATGATGGGGTTCTCCTGGAGGAAGTCCAACATTTGATCCTCCTTGAAGACCGACAGAGAACAGTCGCTCTTCTTGGCCCTCCGTCTCTTTGACGCGGAGATGCCACGGGTGCTGGTAGAGGCGTTGGAGGCGGTGGTGGCTGCGGAGGCGGCGCAGGTGGCGGAGGCAGCGGACGAGGCCCGTGAGCTGCCCCGAGAGGCAGGAGATGGCGAGCTGGAGCGGGGACGCCAGCATTGCGTCGTCGACCTCTCCACTTCCATCTCCAGCTCCTCCAGTGGAGAGTGGTGTTCTGGAGAGTAGTGTTCTGGAGAGTGGTGTTCTGGAGAGTGGTGTGGAGAGTGGCGAGGTGGCGAGGCAGGTGAGGAGGCTGGTGATGGAGAGCATTGTAACAAAGTCTGCCTCTTTCTGCCTCTCCCTCCTGTAGTTAGTCCTCCTCCTGCCTAGTCCTCCTCCTGTAGTTACAGCAGCTCTGGAGGCTGGTGTAGTAGCAGTAGTACTGGTAGTAGTAGTAGCAGTAGCAGAAGCAGCAGCATCAGCAGTGGTGTTCCTCTTAGCAGGCATGGTGGCAGAGTGAGGAGAGCCTGTTGCTCCATGCTATATATACCCAGGAGCCACCAAGCGGCGTACCGCGGAGAGATACCATAGGTCGCGCATAGGTTTCGCATATGCTCCTCATACGCTCCTCATATGCTCCTAAAATATCCATACGCTCCTCATACGCTCCGCATACGCTCCTCATATGCTCCATGTGACAATCAAAACCGTCAAAAATGTCACAGCACGCTCCCATAGGCTCTTCATAGGCTCCTTATACGCTCCTCATAGGTCCCCCATACGCTCAAACCCACCCGAAAGTTCACCGAAGGTCATCATAGGCCGGCACCCGCCCGACTTACGTAGGTTTTCAATACGCTCCCACCATATGCCGTAATGTGACAGGGCCTTAAACACATGACTATTTGAACGAAATATATAAACATTCGTCCTCCTGATATGACCTTAGATGTTGACAGGATGTAAAACCCCAACAGAACTATAAACGCTGAAGAAGTCATGGCTGATCAATTTATGGGACTGCAGGGTTCATAGACGAGAGCCATGTGTTTCGCAGCGTTCTGAGCGTAGAAGGCACCTCTAGACCCGGTGTTGCGTTTCCGAGGCACACCAGTTTGCCAGGGACACATCCATTCAAATGCATTGTCAACGGCCGTGAGCAAATCTTCATACAGAAAAAGTCAAATATCTCTCAGATTACACCACCTAGAAACAAATCGCTTGCTACACATATAGAAAACATCTTTACCATAAAGATTATATTAAATTTATAAGGTAAGTGTTCTTGATTTCTATTATTTTTGAATAAAACTAATGTTTTGCACTGGGCGTACCATCAAACTCAAGGCATTGTCAATGGCCGTGAGCAATCTTCATACAGAAAAAGTGAAATATCTCTAAAACGCTCCTAGAAACACCTCTAAAATGCACCTAGAAATATCTCTAAAATGCACCTAGAAACAAATTGGTACACATATAGAAAACATGTTTACCAAAAACATTATATTAAATTTATAAGGTTAGTGATGATGCTGTTCAATTTTGACGCATGCGCAGAAGCGATGTGTCCCTGGCAAACTGGTATGCCTCGGAAACTTCAACACCGGCTCCCCCCACTCCGCGCTGGCGTCAGTGAGTGCTGCCGCACTGGGAGACTACACCACCAGCACCATGACTTGATCTCCCACTCAGTCACATTATCCTGATACTGAGCAAACCAGTCCTTGCCATATCCCATCAATGCTGAGCACCAGGCTAGGTAGCGACAGGTATCAATTTTGTAAGTCATTGGTTTGACGCGGCCGGAGTTCGAACCCACGACCTCCCGCACAGAAAACCAGCCAGCGGTCTTACCGATAGGGGCATCCAGTCCGGTTCTTTTTGCGTTGAAAACGCAGGGTATTCTGAACTTCTTCCTGGTTCTACGGGAGAGTTCCGAACAGCAGATTAATGTGACTGGCGCTGTTGGCGTCTTGTAAGGCCATAACGTGGGTGTGACCCCGTGTTGCTTTGCTAATTCATACTCCATCAAGCAGCTAACAATTGGGCTGCAAGCTGGGCTTCTGACAAATTACACGCAGGCGCATTTATTTGGACCTGTATTGGTGAACATCTTCACGCTTGTTTGACGCTGCCTGACAGATTAGTTGCTAGGCAACCAACCGATGTTCTTTGATAATTAGCAATATCTTGTCCAATGGGCTGAATATGGGGGGGGATAAATTATCCAACATATTGCATATCAGCCGATATTAAGCAGTTTATGCACAAAATGGGGTTTGAGGCATGAGAAATTATGAGATGAGCATTGATTGATATGGAGCTAAAGTAAATATGAGACTGTTTCAAAAGGTGCTAAGCAATATGGGACAAAATTGTGTCCATTGTAACAATCAACATACTACCTGCTTATGCATTTGCTCAGGATAAACTGATTTGTTCTTTACATGGTGTTTCATAATCCCAATAGAATACATAGTGATTTGAAGCAAATGCCCTTGTGTTTTCAGTGCAACCATTTCTGTGCTGTTTTGTGTCAATTGTTACAATGGACACAACAAAAAGAGCTATCACCTTTTGAGACAGGCTCATATGTATCCTAGAGGTCTGAGGACCACAAACCCTATAGTATGACGATAATGTGTTTATTAACTAAATTGAATTGACCTTTTACAACTTCTATTTTTTCCTTCTTTTTTTTGTGTGTGATGAATTTATTTACCATGCTCATACCGGATAAGTGTGTTAATACTTGTTTAACTAGGTTAGTCAGTGGAAACTGAAATTTAACAAATAGCCAACCATATCAAAATTACCTCTTCTTCACAAAAAAAAAGAAGATATCAGGCCAGTCAGTCCAATATCATTTTTATTAGACCAAGTAAGTGGCTGTAATAACACATGTGTTGTCAATACTATTTTGATAGACCGCGTCGTACTCTGCTTGAGGAGTAATGCTGAAATTGCTTCAAACCCCATTCCCTGATTTATTACACCAAGGTTAGAATTGAAGTGTCCTGTCAGTTCCAAACCGGGTAGTAGTACATAACTTCCCCCCGGGGGGGGGGGGGGGCTTTGGGGTAGGAGGGGAGGCTACTAGGGCTAGCCACGAATGGAACAGTCCAACCTAGGGACTGTTCCTACTACTACTAGTAGTTGGTTGGCTGTTGGAGTTTTATGTCCTGGCAAGATCTAAGGTCATATTAGGACGGGTACCGACTTGTGACAGTGTGCACTCATGGCGACCTTATATTGCTGCCCCACTGGGAGATCAGGCCACCAGAACCATGACCTGATATCCCACTCAGTGGCATTATCCTGACACCGAGCCAATCAGTCCTTGCACTATCCTAATAATGCCGAGTGTCTGGCTAGGAAATGACAAGTATCAATTTTCCAAGTCATTGGTTTGACTCGACCGAGATTGAACTCCCGACCTTCCTCACGGGAGGACTGCGCTCTATCGATTTGGGGCACCACGTCCGGTTACCTGATACATGCTAGTGTGCTGCCGCCACCTTTTGCTACTTCTTAGTAACAGGGATCAGCGTAGTGGAGGCTGCCACCATGTGGCCACCATGTGGCAGTAGGGTTCATGATGGACTGCTACACCATTTCAGCATGCAATCAAATTATCTAGAATAATATCCAGGGTTTATTTCCCCCCCCCCTCCCACACACACACTCACTTTCGCGTTTACAAATTACCGATTAAAATAAAATCACATTAAGTTATCGTGTAATGTGAATCGCCCTTAACATTCAATGACACTACTAAATAGTGATACTGCCATTTGTGAATTCCAGCATGTAACTATAAGAACCTGAGGTGTTTTATTTGATTTTCCCCGATCTTTGTTATTCAAGATAGACAAGAAGTGACTTCAGATAGACCAATCAATGACACTCAATTCTGGATATTGATTAGTGTTGACGGGTGCATAATATATTGTGTTCAATCGAACACATGCTGACTTCCATCATCCAGTATCAGAATGCTGTACAATTAAACACTGACTTATATTCCCACCATCTCACCGCGAAGCAACATCTTTGGAAGTGCTAAGCGAGTTGACCTCATATAAATAATCGTAGATCTCTGGAGAAAACAGTCGTCATATGAAGTATGGGCGGTTATGATCTTCACACATCACCTTGGTAACGGCGAGTTGGTCTGCTTTCACGTCAATACCCAGAGTTCCCTGTTCGAACACTCGCTCAAACTGGTGTAAGTATTGTAGACAGCAGTCATACACATACTAGTCAGCGAGCAGTAATCTGCAAGCCGTGACCTGTGACCTGTGATCAGATTACCCAGATGGCTCCCTGCCGTCTGTTTGACTGTGCATACATGGTCTTACTGAGGTTGTGCAGCTTTAGGTGACCTGTACCACGTGACGGCTGGTCTAGGTAGGGTTATGCACACTGCCGGTGAGTCTACAATTTGAACACTTTATCATGCATTTTGTCTGGATTTGGTCTGTTCTGCACAGAACAAAAATTACCACTCTAACCAAGAATGTTAGTGTTTCTTTAGTATTTCCCGCTGGTAAAATTGACTCTATTATGCATAGTAGCTGTTGGGTATGAATAAACATAGTTATTGGAAGAAAGACTAACTATGGTTGAGCTTGAATAACTGCGTGGGGATCCGAAGGTGATATATATGAATCATATATGCAGCGTGTACCTATGGGTTAAGTAACTGAATATATGTTTGGAGAGTGACCTTGGATACGAATGACACCACAGTTTGTGGAGAGTGTTAGCCTGTGATCACAGAAGGATGCACTATCATCTCTCGAGTGCTGGAAGTCCCCTCTTAATTATTCACATATATGGCGGAAGTGACGTCATTATCACCATGGCAACCTTCAAATCTACCGGTCGTGATGAACAGGGTGCGGGTCCATCAGTGCATTATGGTTCTTTCATATGATTTACAAGGAGCACCATTTTCTCCGTGAGACTGTGGGTGAGCTTGGGTTTCATATGACCTGAATTTCTTGTAGAAATGGCTTCAAAGGCATTTATTGACTGATATGGGCTCTGAGATATGAGTACCCCGAGAAGGAGTTTGGACAGAAGTGAACTCAAACACCGACATGTATTGCAGAAGCTCGGAGCACCTCACTGCCAATAAACGGGATCACGGTTCCGACTGCTCATGCGCTGAAAACGGCCTTGGCAGCAAAGCAAATGCGAATGGCCATTGAGTTTGTGGATATGCATAGGGAAAAACTTAGATTTTATTCAAAATGAATAGAAATACATAACAATTTGGCAGGAACATAGCTAAGACAAAACTAGCCATAAATGTTGAGCTAAGTAACATACAATTCCACACAAAGCAATCAGTCATATCCACATCACCATTATTAATTCCTGTTCTAAATATTAAAATGCCAAATGTGTCACCATACACTTATTTCAGAGAAATATATAACCAATATCGGATTAACCCTACTAATTTTCTAATTCTACGTATGTCATTAACCATAGGCGATAAATAAAAACATTAATAAAATAAGTAAAACTGACTCTGGCTATGGCTCTAACACTAATCTGAGTGCCCAGATTTGTCTAAATCTAAATGCACATGGCATAAGATGTGCAGATTATATTGATGTAAATGCAATGCTGGATAAAAGATTAATATCTTAATTTATTATATATATTTTTTTATTTGGTATTCTATGTTTCGAACAAGAGCTGAGATGAGCTGAAACTAGCACATTTCATAGCTGCACCCAGTGTATTAGCATGTGCCATGTGCTTCTCGCTGGTTTGTTTTGCTCTGATGCATCCCACAATGCACCACGCCACTGGAACGGTGACGTAGTCTATATATGTGGGTGTGAATTGTAGCATTCAAATCGGATCCGATTGTGATCATTAGATGATGAAACTTCAATGTACAGTACAACCCCATTAAACCAAGCTTGGTTAAACCAAACGATCCGTTAATCCAAACTTTTTTCGGCGGCCTGACAAAATACTACCATTTGGTTAAACCAAAGTCGGTTAATCCAAACAAAATTGTCGGGTCCCAGGCCACTTCCGGTATGGTTAAACCAAGGTCATCTGAGACACCACCGACTTTTTTATATGATAAATGGTAGTATTTTGCCAGGCCACTGAAAAAAGTTTGCATTAACCGATCGTTTGGTTTAACTGAGCTTGGTTTAACTGAGCTTGGTTTAACGGGGTTATACTATATATACATTAAAAAGACAATAAACAAAGTGTCCACATACATTGTATATTACATTCATAATGCACCCGCATTTTTGCCAAAGCCAAGTCAAATTCAAAGCCAAAGCTCGGTAAACCAATGATCGGTTAATCCAAACAAATTTCTAGGGTCCCTTCAAGTTTGGTTTTAATGGGGTTATACTGTAGTTAAAGATTTAGCTGGCAAGAGCAAAACGCAAAGTTATAGGTAAATAATATATGATTGGACAAGTGTGATATCAGTTTTATCAGAGTGGGCGTGAGATGCCGGTCATGTTGTGTATCCTAGTGGGTAGTCATGGAGTCGGGACTAGGGCATGCAAATAAACAGTTCCATAACATAGCTCACGGTGTCGACACGTTGATTAAGTACATTACATGGTCTCAGATGTTTACGGGGATTCCAATGATATGGCATTAACTGGTTTGAGACCCCCCGGTCCACTGCAAGCGGAGGACGATATGGCAAGCAACTGGAGGTCATGGATTACGTCTTTTGAGATTTATGCGACTGCTTCGGGTGCCGCATCCAAAACGGAGAAAGTGCAATGCTGCGTGTTCTTGCACGTTGCTGGGAGTGAGGCACAAAAGATTTATAAGACGTTAAAGATAGAGGACAGTGACAAAGTCAAAATCAAGCCATTAGTGGATGCATTCAAGGAGTACTGCGAAGGCAAATGCAATATTACGGTTTTCCGTTATAAATTTAGCTCATACAATCAGACTAGTGAGACAATGGACGTTTATATTCGGGAACTCAAATCATGCATCACTCATTGCCGTTATGACGTCATCGAGGACTCATTGCTATGTGACCGCATCGCATGTGGCGTTAAAGACGATTTGTTGCGGGATCGGTTGTTGCAGACATCTAAGTTGTCTTTGGGGGACTGCATACAGATGTGCAGGTTAAGCGAAAATAAAGGGGTGCAGATATCCAGTAGACGAACCAGGAATGATGAGTGTGTCGACAGTTTAAATACAGCCTTTGATCGTCGAGTCTTGCCAATGACGCGGCAGTTGCAATGGAAGAAGGCGGTGACAACGCCTTATAAACAATCGACTTCTCCTGGATTTACGTGTGGAAATTGTGGATATAGTCATCCAAGGGGAAACTGCCCGGCGAGAGGCAAAGAGTGTGCTGGGTGTTGACGGATCGGGCACTTTATCAAAGTTTGTCGTGCCCGAAAAAGACGTGATGCTGAAGTCAATGAAGTAACCGTTGATGCAGATAACAAAGATGACGTGCGTGACGATGGATGCCATGAGTACGATTTGTTTGTTGGGGGCCGTGTGTTGTGAAGATGATGCGTATTCTGATGAGCTGTGGTATACGACGATACGTGTCGGTGATTGTGATGTTCGATTCAAGATGGATACTGGTTCGGAGGCAAACATATTGCCGTTGGAAGTGTTCGACAAGATGAGGAATGTTCAATTGGAACCGTCGAGATGTCGCCTAGTGACCTACAATGGGCAACGAATCAAACCTGTGGGGGAGATATGTATGGACGTGAAAGGACGTGACCTACTGTTCCAAGTTACCAGTCCTGGAAGCGCGATCCTTGGGAAGGGGGCGTGTGTACATTTGGGACTGTTGACTCGGATTAAAGAAGTAGGATGTGATACCGGCACAACAGAGGAGACTGCGAAGAATTTGGTAAATAAATATTCTGATGTATTTTCTGGGTTGGGTTTACTAAAGGTTGATGCTACCATACATATTGATCATAATGTACCCCCAGTCATTGACCCTCCACGCAGAATCCCTTTAGCGGTTGTTGGGGATGTTAAGAAAGAATTGTCACGGATGTTAGAGTTAGGTGTTATTGTAAAAGAAACTGACCCAACCCCATGGGTCAGTTCTATAACGGTTGTCAGGAAACCGGGAACAATCAGGGTTTGTTTGGATCCAACTAGGCTTAATAAAGCAATTTTACGTGGCCCGTATCCTGTTCGCACGGTGGAGGAGGTTGTAGCGCAACTGCATGGTGCCAAATATTTTTCTGTATTAGATGCGAACAGCGGGTATTGGCAAATCAGATTAGATGAAGCCAGTTCGAAGCTATGCACATTCAATATTCTGTGGGGCCGTTTCAGATATATGCGGTTGCCTTTTGGAATCAAAACGGCTGGTGACATTTTTATACAAGAAATGAACGAAATGTTACAAGGGATGCCAGGGGTTCATGTGATATCTGATGATATCCTTATTCATGGCACCACTATCAAAGAGCATAACATTCGTTTAGAAGCAGTCCTTTCTCGTGCTAGGGAGATGCATCTCAAATTAAACCCGAAAAAGTCAAAAATATGTCAAAGTAGTGTCAATTATGTAACAGCGAGTGGACTGCAACCTAATTAGGAGAGAGTACAGGCGATTTTAGATATGGCTGACCCGGTTGATAAACCAGGGATACAACGATTTTTAGGGATGATGGGGTATGTCAGCAAATTCATACCGAACATGGTGAGCATTACTAAACCCCTACGAACAGTGTTAAAAAAGGAGATAGCGTGGCATTGGGAGGAGGCGCAAATTAGAGCATTCAAAGTACTTAAGGGATTATTAACTAGTGCACCAATTCTAAGATTTTTCAATAGTCGGGAACAGATCGTATTACAGGTTGATGCCTCCAAATATGGGTTAGGGGCAACAATCTTACAGAATGAACAACCTGTAGCAATGGCATCTAAAGCTTTGGATAACACGCAAATTAGTTATGCGGTCATTGAAAAAGAACTTCTGGCTATTTGTTTCGGATGTAGAAAATTTCATGATTATATTTTTGGCAATGAAATTATCGTACAAACTGACCATAAGCCATTGGTGGCGATTATGCTAAAGCCGTTACATGAGTTATCGGCTCGTATGCAAAGAATGCGAATGCGAATGCGTTTACAAAATTATAATTTGCAAGTAATATATGCTAAGGGTCCTACCCTTTACTTTGCAGATACCATGTCAAGGGCGCATACTACCAATGTTGAACCAAACGATCTGTTCGATCAAGAACTGTCTGTAGCTGTCGTGAATGTTGATACTGATGTCGTGCACCGCATCAGATGTGCAACAGGAACTGATCGCACATTACAGGAAATCCTTCACTTCGTTAGGAATGGTTGGCCATGTAAAAGCAATAGTATTCGACCTGATATCAAACCTTACTACACATATAGTCAGGAAATCACGGAATTGGACGGTTTGATGTTAAAGGGTGATCAGATCATAGTTCCTACTTCCATGCAGTCGGAAATGTTACTTAGGCTCCATGATTCACATTGGTCGTAATGCTCGCATTACGTTTGATGCGAGGGAAGGAAGAGACCCTCCCCCCGCCTCTCCTGCCGTCGCGCAGCTTTCCCACCTCCCCCCTCGCCTTTCAGCTCCCTCCCTTACAGGCCGCCCGCCGGCCGATCCGCGGAAAGGAAGAGACCCTCCCCCCGCCTCACCTGCCGTCACGCAGCTTTCCCACCTACCCTGTCATCCGCCCCTCAGCTTTCTCTCACCCCTGTCACCCTGCACCCCTGCCGCCCTCACCCGCCGCTTTCCCACCTCCCCCCTCGCCTCTCAGCTCCCTCCCTTATAAGGCCGCCCGCCGGCCTCCCTCAGACACTCGCCCTCCAGCCGTCCTCCCTGCAGCATCGTTTTCTTCTGGCTACCTTCACCTCGGACCACTCCAACACCCTCGGGCCGTTCCACATCATGCCTGGACGCGGCAAAGGGAGAGGACGGAAGGCGGGACGGATGACCGCCGCGCGCATGCCGGGACCCTCCTCGGGCACGCCGGGAGGCGCTCCATCTGCCGCGGCTCCGGGTTGCCCTCCGGCATCTGGGGACCGACCCTTGGGCACTGACGTCACCATACTCCAGGCACTGCGGCAGATCACCAGCCGCCTGGATCTCCTCGAGGGCGGGGCCGCCCACGGGCCCCTGGACAGCCCCCCGCCCGGCCCGAGGCGGCGGCCGGCCTACAGCACGCCGCCCATCCCAGCACCTCGTTATACTATATATACATTAAAAATACAATAAACAAAGTGTCCACATACATTGTATATTACATTCATAATGCACCCGCATTTTTGCCAAAGCCAAGTCAAATTCAAAGCCAAAGCTCGGTAAACCAATGATCGGTTAATCCAAACAAATTTCTAGGGTCCCTTCAAGTTTGGTTTTAATGGGGTTATACTGTAGTTAAAGATTTAGCTGGCAAGAGCAAAACGCAAAGTTATAGGTAAATAATATATGATTGGACAAGTGTGATATCAGTTTTATCAGAGTGGGCGTGAGATGCCGGTCATGTTGTGTATCCTAGTGGGTAGTCATGGAGTCGGGACTAGGGCATGCAAATAAACAGTTCCATAACATAGCTCACGGTGTCGACACGTTGATTAAGTACATTACATGGTGTCAGATGTTTACGGGGATTCCAATGATATGGCATTAACTGGTTTGAGACCCCCCGGTCCACTGCAAGCGGAGGACGATATGGCAAGCAACTGGAGGTCATGGATTACGTCTTTTGAGATTTATGCGACTGCTTCGGGTGCCGCATCCAAAACAGAGAAAGTGCAATGCTGCGTGTTCTTGCACGTTGCTGGGAGTGAGGCACAAAAGATTTATAAGACGTTAAAGATAGAGGACAGTGACAAAGTCAAAATCAAGCCATTAGTGGATGCATTCAAGGAGTACTGCGAAGGCAAATGCAATATTACGGTTGTCCGTTATAAATTTAACTCATACAATCAGACTAGTGAGACAATGGACGTTTATATTCGGGAACTCAAATCATGCATCACTCATTGCCGTTATGATGTCATCGAGGACTCATTGCTATGTGACCGCATCGCATGTGGCGTTAAAGACGATTTGTTGCGGGATCGGTTGTTGCAGACATCTAAGTTGTCTTTGGGGGACTGCATACAGATGTGCAGGTTAAGCGAAAATAAAGGGGTGCAGATATCCAGTAGACGAACCAGGAATGATGAGTGTGTCGACAGTTTAAATACAGCCTTTGATCGTCGAGTCTTGCCAATGACGCGGCAGTTGCAATGGAAGAAGGCGGTGACAACGCCTTATAAACAATCGACTTCTCCTGGATTTACGTGTGGAAATTGTGGATATAGTCATCCAAGGGGAAACTGCCCGGCGAGAGGCAAAGAGTGTCCTGGGTGTTGATGGATTGGGCACTTTATCAAAGTTTGTCGTGCCCGAAAAAGACGTGATGCTGAAGTCAATGAAGTAACCGTTGATGCAGATAACAAAGATGACGTGCGTGACGATGGATGCCATGAGTACGATTTGTTTGTTGGGGCCATGTGTTGTGAAGATGATGCGTATTCTGATGAGCTGTGGTATACGACGATACGTGTCGGTGATTGTGATGTTCGATTCAAGATGGATACTGGTTCGGAGGCAAACATATTGCCGTTGGAAGTGTTCGACAAGATGAGGAATGTTCAATTGGAACCGTCGAGATGTCGCCTAGTGACCTACAATGGGCAACGAATCAAACCTGTGGGGGAGATATGTATGGACGTGAAAGGACGTGACCTACTGTTCCAAGTTACCAGTGCTGGAAGCGCGATCCTTGGGAAGGGGGCGTGTGTACATTTGGGACTGTTGACTCGGATTAAAGAAGTAGGATGTGATACTGGCACAACAGAGGAGACTGCGAAGAATTTGGTAAATAAATATTCTGATGTATTTTCTGGGTTGGGTTTACTAAAGGTTGATGCTACCATACATATTGATCATAATGTACCCCCAGTCATTGACCCTCCACGCAGAATCCCTTTAGCGGTTGTTGGGGATGTTAAGAAAGAATTGTCACGGATGTTAGAGTTAGGTGTTATTGTAAAAGAAACTGACCCAACCCCATGGGTCAGTTCTATAACGGTTGTCAGGAAACCGGGAAAAATCAGGGTTTGTTTGGATCCAACTAGGCTTAATAAAGCAATTTTACGTGGCCCCTATCCTGTTCGCACGGTGGAGGAGGTTGTAGCGCAACTGCATGGTGCCAAATATTTTTCTGTATTAGATGCGAACAGCGGGTATTGGCAAATCAGATTAGATGAAGCCAGTTCGAAGCTATGCACGTTCAATACTCTGTGGGGCCGTTTCAGATATATGCGGTTGCCTTTTGGAATCAAAACGGCTGGTGACATTTTTATACAAGAAATGAACGAAATGTTACAAGGGATGCCAGGGGTTCATGTGATATCTGATGATATCCTTATTCATGGCACCACTATCAAAGAGCATAACATTCGTTTAGAAGCAGTCCTTTCTCGTGCTAGGGAGATGCATCTCAAATTAAACCCGAAAAAGTCAAAAATATGTCAAAGTAGTGTCAATTATGTAGGGCATCTAGTAACAGCGAGTGGACTGCAACCTAATTAGGAGAGAGTACAGGCGATTTTAGATATGGCTGACCCGGTTGATAAACCAGGGATACAACGATTTTTAGGGATGATGGGGTATGTCAGCAAATTCATACCGAACATGGTGAGCATTACTAAACCCTTACGAACAGTGTTAAAAAAGGAGATAGCGTGGCATTGGGAGGAGGTGCAAATTAGAGCATTCAAAGTACTTAAGGGATTATTAACTAGTGCACCAATTCTAAGATTTTTCAATAGTCGGGAACAGATCGTATTACAGGTTGATGCCTCCAAATATGGGTTAGGGGCAACAATCTTACAGAATGAACAACCTGTAGCAATGGCATCTAAAGCTTTGGATAACACGCAAATTAGTTATGCGGTCATTGAAAAAGAACTTCTGGCTATTTGTTTCGGATGTAGAAAATTTCATGATTATATTTTTGGCAATGAAATTATCGTACAAACTGACCATAAGCCATTGGTGGCGATTATGCTAAAGCCGTTACATGAGTTATCGGCTCGTATGCAAAGAATGCGAATGCGAATGCGTTTACAAAATTATAATTTGCAAGTAATATATGCTAAGGGTCCTACCCTTTACTTTGCAGATACCATGTCAAGGGCGCATACTACCAATGTTGAACCAAACGATCTGTTCGATCAAGAACTGTCTGTAGCTGTCGTGAATGTCGATACTGATGTCGTGCACCGCATCAGATGTGCAACAGGAACTGATCGCACATTACAGGAAATCCTTCACTTCGTTAGGAATGGTTGGCCATGTAAAAGCAATAGTATTCGACCTGATATCAAACCTTACTACACATATAGTCAGGAAATCACGGAATTGGACGGTTTGATGTTAAAGGGTGATCAGATCATAGTTCCTACTTCCATGCAGTCGGAAATGTTACTTAGGCTCCATGATTCACATTGGTCGTAATGCTCGCATTACGTTTGATGCGAGGGAAGGAAGAGACCCTCCCCCCGCCTCTCCTGTCGTCGCGCAGCTTTCCCACCTCCCCCCTCGCCTTTCAGCTCCCTCCCTTACAGGCTGCCCGCCGGCCGATGCGCGGAAAGGAAGAGACCCTCCCCCCGCCTCACCTGCCGTCGCGCAGCTTTCCCACCTACCCTGTCATCCGCCCGTCAGCTTTCTCTCACGCCTGTCGCCCTGCACCCCTGCCGCCCTCGCCCACCGCTTTCCCACCTCCCCCCTCGCCTCTCAGCTCCCTCCCTTATAAGGCCGCCCGCCGGCCTCCCTCAGGCACTCGCCCTCCAGCCGTCCTCCCTGCAGCATCGTTTTCTTCTCCACCCACCCACCCAACTCTCTTCTACCGTTTCTACTTCCTTACTCTCCTCCGCTGGTGGAGGGCTCCTCGGCGCCCCTCCCCATAACTCCAAGCTCCCACAAGCTCCCTAGCATAAGTTATACGGTTCGCTCCTTCTGAGCTCCTTTTTTACTCTCCACTGTATTGTTGTTGCCTTGCTCCTTACGAGCTGCTTATTTACTCTCCTGTATAGCTTTATGTTGTGAGGCGTACCAATAAACGCCTCTCTTTTCTCCACCTCTGCCTTGCTTTCTTCCTTTTCGCGCATCATGGCGTTGTCCGCTGTAAACAATTGGCACGGGACACGGTTTTTTGGCCGGGGATGAACAAACAATTGGAAGATAAGATTTCACGATGTCCGATATGTCAGGAATGTAGGAATGCCCAACACAAAGAACCTTTGGTTAATCACGAAGTTATGAACATACCATTCTATAAAATAGGTGTAGATTTATTCCATGTAAATGGCGTCGATTACATTCTAATAATCGACTATTACACAAAATTCCCTGAGGTAGTTAGGTTGCATAAAACCTCGAGCAAGGCAATTATTGATACACTCAAACAAACTTTTGCACGATATGGGATCCCACGGTACGTTGTTTCTGATAACGGACCTCAGTTCTCGAGTATGGAGTATAAGAATTTTGCATATGTCTATGAGTTTGACCCTGTATATACTAATCCCATGCATGCGCAAAGTAATGGCCAGGTAGAGCGTTTTGTACAAACAATTAAATTAATGATTAAAAAAGCCTCTAATGATGGGGGTGACGTCCAGTTAGGTTTACTAACATTCAGGAACACTACCTTACCAGGTATCGGAGCTTCACCTGCCCAATTATTAATGTCACGGAGGTTGAGAACGCGTTTGCCTGTGACAGATACTCATTTAATGCCACACATACAAGGGTCAAAATTGCAGGCCATGCGTGATATCCAGAGAAAACATAAAAAATACTTTGACGCTCATGCAGGATCCACATTGCCACAGATTTTGATAGGTGAGGATATCAAATATAAAAATCATAATAATGAATGGAAGTCTGGAACAGTCGTGAAGACACATACTCCAGGTCCCAGGGATTATAAAATTATTAATGATGACAAACAAATATTACGACGGAATAGAAAGTACATTTTTAAATGTCCCAAAAATACAAAGTCCTCACATAGCCAGGCTGCACAAGTTCCTACGAACACACAAAACAAAATCGCAACTCATATAATTCATGACAGACCTTCACAGTACGTATCACGATATGGGCGGAAAGTTCGACAACCGATCAGATTCGGATATCCCTAGGTAGGCAGTTAAATATTCAGGCCTGTTATTTTATGCTTGAAGTATTGTATACTAGTTGTACAGTATTTTATCACATTATATTTATTCAAATGTAAGTGACGTCACTTATATATCACCTTAAGTATGTTATAAACAAACGATGTTCATGTTAGTGATTAAGCCTAATATAAAGTTTATATTTATTGTTAGTTAGATAACTTTATTAAGTATAACTTTCATGTTTTAACATGTAGATGTATCGTCCATGTACATTGATAATTATATGCTGGTCATAAGATGACATATTCTGAGTTCATGTTAGTCGTTAGGCCTACTATAAAGTTTATATTTATTGTTAGTTAGATAACTTTATTAAGTATAAATTTCATGTTTTAACATGTAGATGTATCGTCCATGTACATTGATAATTATATGCTGGTCATAAGATGACATATTCTGAGTTAAAATAATATATAACCTAATGTAACAAGGGGGATATGTATGACATATTGCTAGTTAAAGGGACCAGCTATAGCTCGCTGGGACACTGTGAGTACTCCGACAAATGCTCTCCAAGCACAATCTTGTTTAGTTTTTATGTTTAAATGAACCAAGTATGTGTGGGGAGAGTATGGGACCAGGGCAGTGCTAGTCTGAACTGCAATGGCAGTTTGTTGTCTTCAAAATGGCCGCCCCCATAGGCGGCGGCCATTTGCAATGCAAAAGCTGCGCTGTGATTGGCTGAAATTGTGCCGGCAACAGGCTCACACAGTGACAAGATTCGCTGGTTCTCAGCTTGTGCCCGGCAGTGTTAGGGACCGATTACGCCAAAATCTATTGAATGCGATCATATTTAACAGAATTACATACTAAAATAATGAAATTTAATTAAATTAACCTTAAATTCCAAGCGATATTAACGTAGCAGCTCGATCAGCGTCGAATCGCCGAGTGTAAACAAAACAAATAGCAGTGATCGCCGCAACGTGCGAAAATCCGCGCATGCGCAGAAGCCACGACAAGCCACTGGTGTTTTGGGGAGTTTTCAGTCGCAACAGAATTTCAAATCGAGTTCGTTTGTTTTCCACGCGGCGGATAGCTGGCGACTTTAAGAAGCTGGTGTGGATGCTGAGCATACTGAATATAATACCATTAGCGACTGTTCGGATAACTGAATGAGTGGATATATATAATAGATTTCAACTTATTTAATATGTTAGAGTTAAACATATTTAATGATAGAGTTAAACATATTTAATAGTGTTATTCGTTAACGCCTATTCTAGTGTATAAGGGAGATGTTGTGTATCCTAGTGGGTAGTCATGGAGTCGGGACTAGGACATGCTGGGAAGTCGAGGCTCAAATAAACAGTTCCATAACATAGCTCACGGTGTCGACTCGTTGATTAAGTACATTACAGGTCATTGCAATGAATATGACCATAGAGAATGTGTTCTTAACACCATTTAGACATACATCCATTGTTGTACACGTGACGGACATATCATTATTAATATTCGGTAGCATGTAGAATCACTGATTGCCTTTTTTGGGGTATATTAGTTGATTAAGCAGGGACATTTCAATCATGGACAATTGGTCTCCCTCATTGCACTGCTCCTTGCCGTATCCAGGTAATGCCAGACACCAGACTAGGTAGCGACAAGGCAACAAGTATCGATTTGTTAAGTCATTGGTTTGACTCGACCAGGGTTAGAACCATGTCTTTTAAAACAGGTGACGGGCAATGAACTCATTCAGCTATCCCATCTGGGTAGTTAGTTAATTTGGTTAATTTCTTGATTGTGACAGAGACAGAAAGCAGAAATATAACACAAAAGAAATGGGTATTCAGTTGGTAATTGTGCATGTTATTCGTAACATGAGTAATTTACAGGGTGGAGAACCCTGCATAACGAGGCGATAGGTGGCGCCACTTAGCTTAGGGACCAGTAACTCCACCACTACCGCTAGGGGCGATCCGACCCGACTCGACCGTCCTTGATTCCCGCCAAATCGGTCACGAGTTCGATCCCCGTCTCGTTCAAACCACCACAATCCGCCTGGCTGCAGACAATGCTACACCTATTCAGTTTTCTGTTGTATGTGTGTCGAATATATTTAACACAGTCTACCTGCTACCTGTGTTGCTGCTGTCTTCTCCTCCTGCCGCGCCAGTGTGTCGAAGATTGGCAGTCGACGACGTGTCTGTCGTTCATCTAACTATGAGGAAGGATCGACAAGCGGACTGACGGTATCGTAGAAAACAAAAAATATCACTACATATTCGACAGTATTTGTGAATCACACTATCCTCCGACGGAGGAGCATGTAGTGGCAGCGGAGCAGGCACCGCATAAATTGTGTAACAGTGAAAATAGTGAACGAGTGCTACACTGAATATAGTATGTCGGAGACCATTAGTCTCTATAGTATTACTTTAGGCCACCACAGCCCTAGGACCTATTGATAACTGTCGACACTGGAGAGTAGCTTTAAGCAGGGTGAAAAACACAGAGCAGACAGGAAAAACATAGTGGAGACTACCTGTGTGTCGACGACGTTTCAGCTTATGTGATACTACTGATTTTCTACCATTATTTTATTACATTTACATTATACACACATTTACATTTTACTGCACGCCATTTACCGGTATCTAGTCACCCAAGAATACAGTTTTCGGATCCAAGGTTTCTGTAGTGAACTTTTTTTATCAAACACGCCGGCCAATCAGGTCTACTTTCAATCAGTCAACACAGCCTACCTGATAACTGTGCAAACTGTTATGCCAAGGCCCAATGTTTATCCTAGCTGCCATAGTCCAGTGGCCAAAGCTCATAAAAACACTTCGAGATCGGCAGGGATCGTCGGAGACTGACTTGGAAGCATTCTTTTTTACTACTGACTTTCTATGTACCGCCGTATGTCACCGATACGATAATATGAACGATAATAATAGTAATTACTGTCAGAGTTACTAATTACACTTAGCACGCGAGGTATGGACCTTGGTACGCTTCTACCAGGCCCAAGGTTCATGGTAGCTGCCATAGTACAGCGGCAAAGTGCACAAAAACACTTTGAGATCGGCAGGGATCGTTGGAGAGCAGCGGTTGTTTTACACTATTTATTTTATACTATTTATGTCATACTACTGACTTAGTAGCCTTATTTTATACTACTGACTTTCTACCATTATTTTATTACATTTACATTATACACATTTACATTTGACTGCACGCCATTTACTGGTATCTATTCACCCAAATACATTGTCAACGACAAATCATCAAGTTATTTAGATTAGTTAGACGAATCTTACCTGGGTATAGATGATGGATAACTATTGTTTTACCAAGGTAGGAGCCTCGGTTAGACGTGGGCGAGGGAGAAGGAAGCACATCCGGGTCCAGCAATCTTTACCTACTAATTCAGGATAAAAATGATTCCAATAAACCAAAAAACTATAGTCATGTGACCTAATCTTGGTACAAGTGATTGAATAGACGTGGCAGGGCGTGGTGGGTGGGCCCTCGCCCACGTCTAACCGAGGCTCCTACCTCGGTAAAACAATAGTTATCCATCATCTATACCCAGGTAAGATTCGTCTAACTAATCTATTTTACCTCGGTATACCGCCTCTGGCTAGCATTACCTTTACGTAATATCATTTTTATCCTGATATTCCTGTTAGTTATTATGATTCTATTATCAAGTCTTATGCAAGTATGTGTGTACAATTGGTATGACAATAAAGCGAAAAGTTCACTTTGTCTCACCTTTGTCTTTTAGTTGGTGAGTAGCCTCTGTGCGATAGGTTGAGGCTTCTCTAGTCGCTTGTGATAATGTTTTGCAAACGATCTAGCGGTTTTCCATCCTGCATGAGCCAGGATCCGTTTCACGGAAATGCCTAGTAATCTGGCCTTAGATACCATTGCACCACGTGTAGAGTGCGATGAATATCTGTTTGTGTTGACTCCTGATAGTTTTAACACAGTCATGGTCCATCTGGCGAGGGTGTCCCTCGAAATGCCCTTGTGTGGCTTAATAAAGCTCACCAAAAGCTGCCTTGAGTTTCGTATTGTTGTTGTCTTGGATATATATGTCCGTATTGCGGAGACTACACATAATTTTCGATCCTCTGTGAAACTAGTGACACTGATTGTCGACAGGCGATCACCTAAACGATTTGATTTCAACAAAGTTGTTAAATCAAACGTTGCTTCCTTGTTATCGATTTCAAGAACATTGAGCGACAGGGCGACTATTGTTTGGCCCCTGTGTCCTGTAACCAGCAGAAGAAGCAAAGCTACTTTGAAACCTAATAGCTTAACGTCCAGGAACTTATTCTCTGGCCATTCCTTGAAGAGTTTAAACACAAGAGATACATCCCAAAACCTATTATATTTGGGTTTGGGAGGGTTCCTCTGATAAATTGATCGTACGATCCAGCAAATAACATGGTGTTTACCCATTGTTTGGCCATTAATCCTAGGTAGGATTATTGACAGCGCACATCTGGCTGCATTGATAGCGCCATATCCTAAACCTTCGTCTTCTAAGAAACGTAGGAAACGTCCTACCTGGGATATTGTGGGGTTCATTGGCTTAACTTTCTTAAGTAAGCAATATATACCCCATTTCTTTAAATAGGTTGTATACATTTTCACAGTTCCCTTCCTCCAGGCGTGAGAAACCAACCGTTGTTGTGTAATCTTATCCAAGCCGAATTGTTCCAAATATTTATTTTAAAAAGGAATGCTACCAAAGGAGTCGTCGACACGTTTCCGTGGCGCGCTAACGGTCCCTGATGTTTCAGGTTTCCTCGGTATCTTGGGAAGCGTAGGCTGCTTTTGGCCGTCGCGACTAATCTCGCTAGCCTCGGTTGAGTGTCCCATTCGGGGACGATGAGGATGGCGTGTGTTTTCTCCATTTGTATCTTTCGGGCGACTTTGCTAATAATGGTAAAAGGGGGGAAAATGTAAAAGAAATGATTTTGCCAATTTAGCGAGAAGGCATCTATGTGCCAAGCATTCGGTTCGGGGTGCCACGAAACATATTTGTCCAGTTTAAAGTTATTACGTGAAGCAAATAAATCTATATCCGGCCAGCCCCATATGTTACAGATCTCTTTGAAGATTGATGGGTTTAGTGACCACTCTAAGTGGTCATGGAAATGGCGACTCATCTTATCTGCAAGACAATTCTGCGTACCGGGTATGTGTGTTATTGTTAACCAGACCTCAAAGCTTTGCGCCCAATTCCAAATGAGTAGTGCCAATTCGTTACACTTTATTGATTTTGTACCTCCCATATTTCTGACATAAGCCATCGCCGTGGTGTTATCCGTAAGGATACCTACATTATTTTTGGGTACTTTAACAAGGCTGGTTAAACCTAAGTAAATGGCTCTTAATTCTAAAACATTAATATGATCGGAAAATTCCGATTCTAGCCATCTTCCTCCCGTTGCTACATCATTGCGATGTGCCCCCCAACCTTGCAGTGACGCGTCATTTGTAACTGTAGTATTGGGCTCACCCATTCTAATGGGATTGGGGGAGTTATCAAAGTGACTTAGCCACCAAGAAATATCGGCTAGTCCATTCTCAGAGATAAACATTCTCTTTTCAAAGTTACCCGTTGCTCGGGCCAAAGCTAGATTTTTATCAATTTCCAGGGACTTAACGTGTGCGGCCCCATATAAAATAGCAGGGCTGTACGAAATCATTATACCGATTAAGACTGCGACCTCTCTTATCTTTGGCCTAGAAATGTCTAACAGCTGTATCGCTGTGTCCCGCAACTTATCTTTCTTTTGTTGTGTAAGTGAAACGGTCATAGCCGTCGTGTTTAAAATAAAACCTAGACACTTAGGCTGCTTAGTAGGAGAAAACACGGATTTCTTATCATGTATGAAGAAACCCACGTTTGAGAAAAGTTGACATAAATCTTGAACGGCGAGCTCGCATTGTGTGAAAGATTGTCCCATAATGAAAGAATCAGCAATGTATGGAAACATACAATGACCAAGTTTAGCCATTTGTGAAAAAACCGGTTTCAACAACTTAGTAAAAAGGCATGGTGCACACGCCAAACCATTAGGTATGCAGGTAAATTCAAAAAGCTGGCCATTCCAGACAAACCTTAAATATTTGCGATACACCTCCTGAATAGGGACGGTATAGTAAGCATCTCTTAAATCGACACTCGCTAGCCAACACTCTGGGATGATCAAATCGCGAGCCGTTTCTAAGGAAAATATTTTGAAATGTTGGTATTCAATGATTTCATTTAATTTAGTTAAATCTAAGATCATTCTAATGGACCCATCTGGTTTAGGAGTGGAGAAAACATTTGAAATGAATTCACCTTTAGCATGGTGTACTCTTTTGATGATGCCTTTGGCTTCAAAAAGCCTAACCTGTTCATTTAATTGAAATCTTTCTTGCGAATTGAATTTATATGGAAAAGGAGCTCTTTTCTGGACAGGTAATTGTGTGAAAGGAATTGCAATGCCTTTAACAATACTAATAACCTCTGGGTTTGTGGTTAATTGTTGCCATTGCTCTAAATAATTAACAATGTTGTCCGCTTGAAAAAAGCTTACGTCAGTTTGTGTTTCCTCTGTGACCATTTCAGGGCCAGGAGGCTGACAAGTTTGTGTGGCGTTCTCTACTTGTTCCCTGGTTTGGGGAACTGCGGCTTGGGAACAAATTCCCTTTTGTAACCGCGGTTGTCGTTCCAGTTTGAGCGTTGTCTGTCACCTCGACCTCTTCCCCTCTGGCTGAATGCGAAGGATGGGCCGCCCCTGAACGGCCTTCGTCCCCGGCGGAAGCGAAAATCCGTCCTGCTTCGTCTGAACCCGAGTGGGTTTTGGGATTTACGGCCCTTGAGTTCCGTGTTCTTGGCACTCTTAGTGTCCACCTCTACTTGCTTGTACAGATAGGCAAGCTGACCCCCAAACATCTTGGACTTGTCCAGAGGTTTGCCTTTGATGGGGGTAGGTCCGGAATACACTGTGTATTCCTTGCCATCATGATCAGTCATCTTCTTTGACCGGGCGACCTCTTTGCCCGCGTCGGTAGTGACGGATTTGAACACATTTTCGAAGCGGCGATGTGTCATGTAGTTACTCGCCGCAGCGAGCAAGGCAATGCCCCTGTCCATTACCCGAGCCAAGGACGAGAACTTATTCTCGGTTTGCATGCGGTTTGCCACCGGGATAATGGAAGTCAAGGACCCCAAAACTGCCTTATGGATCAAAGATAGGGCAGTTTCATAGCGGCGACGTTCGTCTGACAGATGGATGCCAGCATCCATCTCCTTACATACCGTAGCGGGAATACCTTTGACGCCGGAGATCTGTTCAGTCAATTTATTAATGACCTCAGCTGGTTTGAAGGTTGTAAAATGGCCATTGACCGTTTTCCTCATCATGGTTGTGGTACAAACCTTTTTTGCCTTTTTCTTGACAATCTTCTTCCCAACCTTAGCGCCTATTTTGGCGTACACCCCAGCGCGTTCCGTATCGGAATCTGATTCCGTGGAAGAGGAGTCATCTGACGAGTCCGAGGACGAGTCTTTCTTTTTCTTTTTCTTTTTCTTCGACTTCTTAGGGCGTTTAGCGTTGGCGGCCTTGGTGAACTCATACACGGCGCTTTCGGTTTCGGAACCTTGGGGGCCGAAACCGTGTCTTCCTCGTCGTCGGAAAAGTCTTCCCAATCCTCATCAGGGATTTGGGGAGGGCCCGCAAAGGAAAGAGCCTGGAATTGGCGCATCTTTTCCTCCATCATAGCTGCCATCTTAGCCTCCCAATCACTTGGTTGAGGTGGCTGGTCACTGTCCCGGTCGGACGTCTGTGCCCCGGGCTGTGGGGACAGTGGAGCCGTAGCCGCTGGTGATGAATCGTAATCCGTAGGGGCAATGCCCTCGGCTGCCGCAGGCGGCTTATTCCGCCGAGTGGCCATCGGTTCCTGTAACGACAAAAGTGTTACTTAACCGGAATCATCTCAACTACACAAAGTGTAACCAGTAAACTGGGTTGAGGTAACAGGTGCAGAATAGCGTGTATTACAACGTTTCAGTACAGGCGTGAAGCTAAATTTTGCCGTAGGTTTAGGGTAGCGAAACCAACCAAACGGGGGGTATCGATCCTGAGATCGCCCACTCTCTCTGTTCCGTACACTTCTCCCACCCGCGGCTACGACGCCAGCAAGTTGGAGAAAATATTACGAAACTCGGAGGTTCGCCTTAAAACCAGTCTGGGGTGTCTATAAAAAACACCCAGAAGCATCTCCAACAACATCCTCTATTCAGGATCCGGGAGAATTTTCTTAGGAAATGAGCAACTCGGGTTACCATTTCTCCCTGTCTCAAAAACAGGTGTCGATAGAACAAAGGACTAGCGGTTTCGTTTCTGCCAGTGGCACCCAGTGTTCTATCCTCAAGTAAAAAACACGTACAAAGTCCAAAAGGGACCTGAGAAAGTTCTGAACTTTCATAATGTGATGCTATAAAGCATCATACACAATTTAACCTAAGATTCCATTACTTACTTTGTGAATAAGTAGTCTTAGTAGATAAATCCTGTTGGAGCAACTCACAAACGTCCTCCCGTTGTGAGTCACTTATGCTAATTGCTGGACCCGGATGTGCTTCCTTCTCCCTAGCCTGCGGCTAGCCAGAGGCGGTATACCGAGGTAAAATCACAATTTTACTTCACACCTTTACTACCCCATTCACCGGATGCCATTCGTCTCATAAACACGTTGACAACAAGCCTATATATATTTTTATACTTGAAATTAAGTGTCCGTGTCAAGGTGCTCTACATACTTACACTTACTATCAGTGACAGTTCTCAAAGCCCAATATGCTGAACACAAGGAAAACATCGAGGAAAGCACGCAAGAACGATACCTCGAAGCCGCGTGGGAGACCAAGGAAGGCCCAATCGGAACCGGACCACCATGACGATACTAGAGATGTATCTCCAGATCGCCCTCCACCCAGCAAACCCGCATCTGAGATACACGGACAGGAAGCGTCAACATCGACCCAGGCAACAGCTACAGACATGATCCTCCAAGCTGTGAACTCAGCCGTTAGCCGTGCCATGGCGGCTCAGATGTCAACCATCAGGTCCGAAATAGCTGGTAGGATGGATGCATTTCAGCATAAGTCCCGATCGAGGAGGAAAGCTGCGCTGGAGGAGGACAACACCCGGTCGGGGGAATCTGACAGTGACAGTGACAGTGATGACGAACCACAACACATGCCATATAAACCAACCCGGCATCGAACTCGAGTGACAAAGGACTTCGCTGCACCGAGGACGGCCCCCGTCACCACGAATAAAACACGAAAAAGCAAAACAACCTTTGGGGACGTTACAAACAATGACGAACAATACCGGGACCTCTACAACTCCGCACCAATCCTGGGAGGAGGTCACATGAAGTTCAACACACGCCATAACTGGGATCACTTGGAGGACGATGACGGCCCGGACAACATATCCGAACTCCTACTTGCAGCCGGCGCAGCACTCGGAAAGAAAAACGGTAATATACCTCGGCTTCCACACCACTATGTAATTCGGGGAGATAAGAGGGAGAAGATTGGCCTCAGTGAGGCGACCTGGCTTGAGTATCTTGAAGCACTGTGCTCAGGGCACCCGAGATCCCTGACTCCTGGACAGATCCAATCATAGACCATATCCACCAACTAGCTACCATGGCTAAGGACTGGCAGTGGGAAACATGCCGCCTATGGTCCGAGTGCATCTTCTCAATGATAGACGATCGGCGGCTGCCGAACGGATGGCTGGATCAGTACGCAGTGAAAGATGTACAACGGGACGTCTTTGCTGTGGGAGTGCGTGTCAGCACCACAGCTCTAAACAAGAACACTCACCCACATACAACACCACCCAGGCAGCTGGCGGTGCCGGCAGGGTGATTGAGAACCGACAGGAATTTAACCGCGACATGGACGGGAAGCCATGCCACCGTTGGAACTGGGGAAATGATTGTGGTTTCACGGCGACACATGGACAGATGCCAGACAGGAACGTTCATGTGTGTGTATGGTGCGCGAATAAGTACCGCCGTGCGAACATCCATAAAGAGAAGGACTGCATGAACAAAAAGCGTTTCCTCGAGAAGAAGGTAACACTTACAGCCTCATCACCCGCGCAACAGACCACCCAGGGTTTTTGAGATGGGGCTCCCCGTGCATCACCAACTTAACAGACGAGGAGCCTGACGAGATCAAGCACGGCAACACCAACTTCAGCAGCACACCCGGTATGCGCAGACAAACACTGTGGCAGGTACACTACCACCCAGGTACGTCCCAATAACTGTAAGCCACCGGCAGAACAGACCGTTCAGGCCCGTGATATACCAAAAAGCGGACACGATCAGGCTCGCAAACATGCAAGAAAACTTGGCATCCCCGATGCCACGCATCCCTCACGTAAAGACCACAGCTTCCAGGAAGTTACGACAAGCGGCGCCACCACCGCTACAAATACAAAATGGCCGCCAACAGAAACCGCCATTGGGACCAAACGACCGACCGCTACCATACAAGACCACCGCACCGGTGAGGACAACACTGCAATCAAAGATGGCAGCGTCTATGGCGGCAGCCATGACACATACGTCACAACCCACGGAAGGGGAGATAATGAAAATGCAGGCAATGATGAACCAACACTATACGACCCCGGGGCGGATCATGATAGCCAGGTGGTCGAGTTCCCTGAATATCGAATGGCCCGCTGATTATGCAGCTCCTGAGCCCCCTGTCCCCTGCACCAACCATATGGACGATCCCGACATGGAAATATGACACAAACCCGGCAAAAACCTTGTCCTAGCGGATGCCCTGAGCAGGAGGGCCTTTGACATAGATGCTAGAGTCAGGACAGGTCGCCTCACTAGAGATATGAATATGTCTGAAATCGAAGTCTCTTTTGAAAACGTTATTTACCCAAGGACTATAGGTGAGCCTGTGAATATCGTACTAAATTGCTCCTCTATTCCCAGGCTACCCCGACCAAACACACAAAAGAATCCTGGAGGTATACTTTGCGGGCCTGGCGAGCGGGACCTGGAAGAACACGACAGTACAGGCGAAGAAGTATATCCTGTTCACAGCCCGCCATCGCATCGACCCGCTCGTCCCGACGCAGTACGACGTGATGGCATATATACTCTACCTAAAAGAAACCCTCGCATCCCCGGGAGCAGCCATGAACTACATCAGTGGGGCCAGGACATGGGTACTTATGTTCGGAGGGTCCCCGACACCTTTCGACATGTACCCGGTCGCCCTGATGATAAAGGGTGTGGCACGCCTAGCGCACCACACCCCCAGGCCGGCCCTGCCACTTACTCCGCAGCACATCAGAGGACTAACCCGCTACCTGACAGCAGCGGGTCCAACAGCCAGAGTACTCGTGGTGGCGCTCCTCATCAGATATGCTACACTACTCCGCCAGGGTAACCTATTCGCAAGCGGATCCACCCATGACCCAGGCCACTACCTGAGGCGGGCGGACATTGCCAGAACAAAGGAGGGACTATCAGTACTAGTCCGCACCACCAAGACCAGGTGGAGGCCGGACAAGGCATACTACATCATCATCCAAAGCCTACCAGAGTCACCATGCTGCCCCGTGGTGGCCTGGGATCGATACATCGCATTCCAGCACCCTCGCCCAAGCGATCCGGCCTTCCTATTGGTTGGAAACATCCCCATCCGGGCACAGGTGATGCTCGCTGCCCTCCGCATGGGACTGGCAGCAATCGGTGTAAGGGCGCCCACCGAATACACACTCCATAGCCTGAGGAGGGGCGGGGCACAGGCCTGTGCAGCGGCAGGCAGCTCGATCGCTGAGATCATGCAGCTCGGCGCATGGACATCGGATGCGGTCCATCGCTATGTACCAAAAAGCATCCTTGTGGACGGCCCCCCTCCCCTCATATAATTGGTTGAGGGTTCGGGTTCCGCCCACTTGTTGCCGGCAAATGAGAAATAACATTTGCCACAACTGCATGTAGACATGAACATAGTGATTGATTCATAACCTATCTGAACTGTCCTCATAGAATTAAGAGCTAACCCCGTCCCGTTCTGATTAAAGAATTTTACCACTATTCACTTTATGACTCCGCCTTCGAAAATTGTGCATGTTATTTGTAACATGGGTAATTTACGGGGTGGAGAACCCTGCATAACGAGGCGATAGGTGGCGCCACTTAGCTTAGGGACCAGTAACTCCACCACTACCGCTAGGGGCGATCCGACCCAACTCGACCGGCCTTGATTCCCGCCAAATTGGTCACGAGTTTGATCCCCGTCTCATTCAAACCACCACAATCCGCCCGGCTGCAGACAATGCTACACCTATTCAGTTTTTCCCACCCACCCACACCACTTATGACATAGATAACATGATAGGGTTGAGGGTTCGGGTTCCGCCCACTTGTTGCCGGCAAATGAGAAATAACATTTGGCACAACTGCATGTAGACATGAACATAATGATTGATTCGTAACCTATTTGAACTGTCCTCATAGAATTAAGAGCTAACCCCGTCCCGTTCTGATTAAAGAATTTTACCACTATTCACTTTATGACTCCGCCTTCGTAAATTCGATAATCATTAGATCCATCCAATGAATGAATGATATAACCTTTGGATTAGAAATATCTGTAGTAAGCTAACCCCATATTAGTTTATGCTTGATTTATATTGGGAATTGTGGTTGAGGTTTTGGTTTCCATATTCAAGTAAGATAATCGGTCTGTGTGTGTGGCCCCCGATTCGATACAGGTCTCACTATTGATATCGCTCACATCAGCCGACGATTTGTATAGCGCGATATCCGATTATCAGGAATGTGATAATGTTATCAGGCACTGTGAAGCAATCTTCACGCTCAATGTGCAAACTGCCCGCTCCCCTGGCAAGTGACTGAGCACCGGCGACCACTGGACAAAGAATTTTCTAGTCCAGTGTTGTCCGGTGAAGAAATGTATCGAAATGGAGTGTAAAATTGGGTTAATTGCCGCCGGACAACCGGATAAGTACCGTACATGTACCGTACATGTACCGGACGAGAACTGGACACGTAACGGATGGGTACCAGACATGTAACAGGTAAAACGGACAAACCGGAGACCAACGAATGGGTACTGGACATGTACGGATGGGTAGCGGATGGGTACCGGACATGTACCGGACAAACCGGACACCAACCGGACACCTCAGTCCGGCAGTGTCCGGTAGAAGTTTTGTGCATGTTCAAAACTTGTACCGGACACCGCCGGACACCACCGGACACCGCCGGTTCACATTCCTACCGTGAACACCCACTCGCGCATACAATTGACATGCAATATTTTCTGAAACACAAGTACCACTTGACCTTCCACTGTTAACTTGGCCTCTAGCATTAGGTTTTACCTGAATGTCATTTCCCACTTGCCCTAACACAACGCATGACCCTTCACTCGGCCGACTATTCACTGCTAATTGCTTTCTTGGCGAGGCACCTGTAACACTCTTAATTCCAACCCCCGCTTGCGGGGTAATGGGTACATGGGTAGCATGTAATTCACTGGTCATATTATGCTGCACTAAGTGTATTTTACTGTCAGCCTGGCCAACATGCTTTCTCATATTACCATGAGCAAGACTACCGACAACATTATTCACATTATTATTCGTACCACAGTCACTCACTTTGCAACACACTTTAATGTTAATGCCGTTAACATTAAATTTGCTTAACTTCTTTAACTTGTCAGTCCTTTGTGCAATTACTTTTCTTATGATTTTTGCTGCCGGATTTCAGGCACCAATGCCCAAAATTACAATTCTCATCTGTTCTTGCACATCCCCCCTCTTTGTTCCACCTGTAACATCCTGTCTTGCCTTCCTTAGTGTATGCACTACCTTTTCTTACATTGCCCACTTGCTTTTTTGGCCGCATGTTATGCATGCCATAATGAAACATGCCCATACCTGTATTGCTACTACCAAAAGCTGCAAAACCTTCTATTTCGGCCAGCTTCCTGACATCTTTGTCATACTCAACATGGGTGGAGTCGTGAAAGTCGTTTTGACGCGCCCTAGACGACATAAAGCAAATGTGTTCCAAGAACGCCCTAAAGTCTTTTACTGTAACCCCTTGTATGTCCAAAATCCAGCGTATTGACGCTGTAACAAGTTCATAACAATTCATTTTCCTCACTTCCTTTCCCAGCACGGCATACCATCTCAGACTCCACTTACTTCTAAGTTGACGCGTACTGCTACTGCTTCTACTTCTGGAGTCCGAAGGTGTTCGCCGCCGCCTCCTTGTCCTCGACCTTTGCCTTGGCTTCGCCACCCCATAGCCGGAGTGTTCGTCCTTAGTCGCCGTCACCGTCGTTGCACCGGCGGTTGTATCCATCGGCCATTCTTCCCTCATGGGCGTCGTTGCCCGAGCCAGCACCTCTGCCCCAGGTTGTCGTCCTTGCCGTCTTCTCTTCATCCTCTCTCGGCGCTCCTGCAACTCTTCCACCTTCTCCTCCAATTCCATTTCTTCTATTTCTTTCGTTATTGAAATTGCCTGTTCTTCCAGTGTGAGTGTCGACATTCTATCTCCAATTTCTGGCGAACTCTCTCGTGAACCATTTCCTTGTATGTCTGCTATTTGTCTCGCAGACCTTGTTACTCGCGTAGAAGCCAACTTCTTCCCTTTCCTGCCTTTTTTTTCTTGCATTTGTCCGGTTTGTGCGAGTTGCCGCACAAGTCGCAATACATGACTGTTTCGTTGCTGTTTCTGCTTCCACTCTGCTGCAAACATGTCCGCTCATCAAGAAAATTGTGATAGAAGTAATACTATTTTGGTCGCTGTACAGGTGGCGCCCCATTCGCGCATCCACACAGGGGTTGGTGCATGACTCCAAAATGCACAATATTCTTGCAAACGGTAATAAATGAATAATAATAACCTTGTACATGCTTCGTTATTTTATATTATTATAATACATTATAATTCACATATTATATATATAATATATATTATATTGTACATACATGCATTCAAATAGGACTATCATAACTCATGAGCCAAGCCAATGTATATCAATTCAATGCTATATATTGGAAATGCTGTAACTAATGGTAGAAATAGCTGCGGGTAGAATATGGGAAGGGACCATAATAGGTAGCTACACCTTAGGGAAATGAAAGAGTTGCTAGACTGTATGCATAATTCAGGGAAGTGATACGTTACCATACCGGCATGAGGCTACATAACAGGGCATCTCATCATTGCTCTGGTCCTGACCCCACCGAGATTTACAATACGGATACCTGTTCAAGCCTTTAATGTTTTCACATATGGTCAGCTCATGTTTGTCGGACCCAACGCGTCAAGCTGAAAGCTTGCAATCTCTCCAAAGCATGAATGAAACAAATTTCTGCAATTCATTTTATTGGTTTAACACCATATTTGTTTATCTGACAATCTCATCCGGTACGGTGGGAATGAGGGCAGCTTAATTGTCAACACATAGGTAATCAAGTACTTACATCTGGTAAGTGATCAGGTCTGTGATGACCAGCACAGACAGGTGGATCGAACTAGACCTGGGAGGTAAGTGTCGTAAAGTGAGTTTAATAAGTAGAAGTATGTGGTGGGTGGAAAAAAAGGTAATCTTTCTGTAGTTTACATGCATGACTGAGTAGAAGGCATAGGTGTAGCTATGTTCCCGCTTGTGGAGCCACCTGGGGCAGTGAGGTGAAACACGTCAGCCCGGCCACCTAGCGCCAAATCACGGCAATTCTGAACAATCTAAGGAACCACCCACATTTTTCAACAATTTCCGAGTCATCCAAAGCGCTTTATCTTCCCGATCACCACCGACCCCCTCCAAGAATAGTACAAATCAACATCTAAATACTTCATTAAATACAATGTTTTAAATATCAGCATGTTAGTAATAAAAATGATAAAATCGTACTTGGCTGACACCTCCCCCCGCCCGCCACCATTGCACGCTTTGTACAATTGTGAAACTTTTGAAAACTTTGGACAGCCCTTGACCTGTTGAGACTGGGTGCTGGGAACAAAGTGGTCCAGATTAACGAAGTTTGACTTTACAATGATAGCTGTGGTGAACTATATGATATATAAATAGTTTATAACAATCAGGAGAATGTGTAGCCTAGACATGAGTAACTGAGAAGAAATGAGAAAATAACTCATTTTCCCTGCAATTCCGAAGTCTATCTTAAAAGCTCAGTGCACACATTTAAAGCAGACTGCATGGTGTACAGCAGGATTGGTTGCTTGTTGGAGTTTTACGTCCTGGCAACATCTAAGGTCATATCAGGACAAACAAGCAAACTGAATTGTGACAGTGCGCACTCATGGCGACCTTATAGTGCTGCCCCCCTGGCAATTCAGGCTGCCAGCACCATGACCCGATATCCCACTCAGTCACATTATCCTGACACTGAGCTAACCAGTCCTTGCCCTATCCTATTAATGATAAGCGTCAGGCTAGGAAGTGACAAGTATCAATTTTATAAGTCATTGGTTTGACTCGACCGGGAACCGAACTCCCGATCTCCCGCATGCGAGGCCCGCGCTCTACCCATTCGGTCATCGCGTCCGGTGTGTACAGTAGGACAAACCTCACTGGAATGTGTTGAGCCTCGTTTGTAGGTGCACATAAACATATGTCCTCTTTCTTCAATTGACCCAGCACTTCTGTAACGGCCGTCAGCAGCACATAAAAGAATGTAATTCAATATTTCCCTTTCTGCGGTAATTATTGTTTTAATCTCATCTCTGTTCCTTAAGAAGTCGCAGGTGTTAGTAACACCTCTCGCTCCCAATTTCGCGCTGCCCCACTAAGCCCTATTGATCCACGAGGCAGACATTAGTCAATCCGTTTGGGGCCGACTTTGTAATAAAACGCCGGAAGATTCACGCGATAAAATATTCAGACATCACGGTAGCGAAATTATTGGCAACAATCATCGGCAGCGTTGACCAAAAAACAACTATCACCAACACCGGTACAGAAAGAAATTGCCGAGAAGTCAGTTTGCGAAATAATTCCCAAATTCAATGAGAATCGTTCAAATTAATCGGATATCAATATATGTCAAAATCCTTTTTTAATATGTTTTAATACACCATATTTGTTTATCCGACAACCTCATCCGGTACGGTGGGAATGAGGGCAGCTTAATTGTCAACAACAGGTAATCAAGTACTTACATCTGGTAAGTGATCAGGTATGTGATGTTAGATAACACATATATTTAGTTGACCATGATGAGCCTCCCTGATTTAGCTAGGAGTAACTTTATGTTAACTAGTTAAGTTTGGATTTTATATTCAAGGTAAAAACATACGCAATAAGTTGTGCCTACACACCACTTGAATGAAGCCAAGCACAATATGCCATTGCTAAATTAACTAGGTCACATTGCCATCCGTCAATGCAGTCAATTGTTGATGTTCGTAAAGGTAAAACCTCAAAGACTGCAGAACTATCTAAGATGGATATGAAGGATTGCATCTAGATAAGTGTTGTACTTTTAGTTTAGAAAATATACTTTCATCCAATTATATTAGTTTAAACTCTCGGGGTTAAGATATGGCACTAAGTTATCATCATATCATCATAGTTTGTCCATAGGATGGTGCCATTATAGCCTAAGAAATTACCGAGTTTCCTAATAACTTAATAAAACTATGTATTGCTTAAGGTAATTAATTCAGATAAGTAACTATTATTGAACAATAAATGCTATGGCAATGATCATTCATAATCGGTCTTTGGTGCCAGTACGTATGCCACAATGTCTACTCCCACACACTCCAACCATTGTGCATTAATTAATGCATTCATATTACAAAGATCGATTGCGTTATCAACAAATAACCGATGACAGATAAGCCTCGCTTTCGATCAGATATGAACAATGGCTCGATGTTATTGCTTGTCTGCTTGCCCAGGACAAGTGCTCATTTTTGTTAATAGTATGTAGGGTAAGTAAATTGTGGTAAATTGTTCAAGCAACTTGTCGAACCAGACGAGTCAACAATAAAGTATAATATATTTACTAAATTAGTATTGAATTGATGTGGGACAACAAGGTTTCAGATGAGACAAGTAAACATTGAGCAGTATTGTGCGACAGGAGAAGTGGATGTTGATGGTAAACGGAGAGCCCTGCCATATCAACATCTACAGGATCTCTAATAGTTAACAACAGCCCTGCCATAGCAACATGTACGGGATCCCTGATAGTTAACATGGTTAACAACAGCCCTGCCATAGCAACATCTATGGGGTTTCTGATAGTTAACGACAGTCCTGCCATAGCAAGAGCTATGGGGTTTCTAATAGTTAACAACAGCCCTGCCATAGCAACATGTACGGGATCCCTGATAGTTAACAACCGCCCTGTCATAGCAATATCTATGGGGTTTCGATAGGTAACGACAGTCCTGCCATAGCAAGAGCTATGGGGTTTCTGATCATTAACAACCGCCCTGCCATAGCAAGAGCTATGGGGTTTCTAATGGTTAACGAAGAGCCCTGCCATAGCAAGATCTACAGAGTTTCTGATACTTAACAAGAGCCCTGCCATAGCAAGATCTATGGGGTTTCTGATCGTTAACGACAGCCCTGCCATAGCAAGATCTATGGGGTTTCTGATTGTTAACGACAGCCCTGCCACAGCAAGATCTATGGGGTTTCTGATCGTTAACGACAGCCCTGCCATAGCAAGATCTACATGGTTCTTGGTAGTTAATGAAGAGCCCTGCCATAGCAGGATTTACGGGGTTCCCTGAGAGCCATTCCCTGTAGTTGCTGAGAACTTTAGGATAGGGTGTGCCAATATGTAAAGAGGGACAGCCCCCTGCCATGCTTCAGGGTTAATCTCGTATGTAAGCATATAGTGGCACATCTAAACTAAGCAGGTCAGCATTTAAATAAAACAGTTCCTTCCCATGATAATTTCAAAACTAAATTGCTATTATTATTATAATTATTTACATCGTGTACTGATCGAAGAAAAGAGCCCATTGTGTATTATTTAGAAAAAATATCAACATTTTTGCGAAATAGTGTAAGAATTGTCAAAGTCTGGGAAATCAGAACAATAAGAAAATTGTTATCAGCAGTAGTTCTTGTTGAATTTATGCATTGCAACACCATGAAGACTTTTTGCTAAAATAGAGAAAAGGAAACCCAGAAATTGTATATATACTGATCAATGTAAGTCACGAGATATTTGCGAGAATTACCCTTAACATTGTCACACATCATGTGCAAATATGTTTATAAACCTTCAATAATACCTGCTAACAGTGCTAGGAAACTTCATAGTAATAAGCGTCCACAGCCTCGGTGATTACGATGGCCGAATAGGTAAGAACGCTGCCTTCCCGTGTGAGAGGTTGGGGGTTCGAACCCCAACTGAATCAAACTTATAACTTAAAAAAGTGACACTTGTCTGTACCAAGCCTGATGCTTGACATTACTATTCTGCAACAAAGACTGGTTTGTCCAGAATCAGGATAATGTGACTAATCTGATGCGAAGGAATACCACAATGCCTACTTTACTAAGAGAGTTTGTATTTGTTATTACGGTGACTGCAATAAGTTACTATGGATACTGGGTTATCTTGCATTTTTTGTGACGCGTTGCTCGGATAGCTGACGCTAGCCAGTTTTCGGCGGGTGTTACTATAATACTATCAGGATTGAGGGATTTAACTCAGGAACTAGCGTGTAAAGACTGTTTCTTTTAATTTAAGGCTAGTTACTATGGTAAGGGAGGTACCGTATACTCCTGACATAATACTAGGATAGCTAGAGCTTCACAGGTTCTCGGCAGGGGAACTGGTGATCACTATGGTTATATTTTACGTGGTTACTCCAGAGATCAGTTGTTGTGACGAATCATACATGTTACAGCGCAATATGCACAATCTGACTCAGGGGAATATCAGGTCATGGTGCCAGGAGCCTGGTTTCCCAGTGGGGCAGCACTATAAAGTCGCCATTAGTGCACAGTCACAAGTCGGTACCCGTTCTAATATTATTTTAGATGATGCTAGGACGCAAAACCTCAACAAACAAAGGAAACAAATTTCGGTAATTAGCTGTCGTGAAACCTGTAAATCAAGAAATTAATGATGCAAGCCTTGGTTGACAATCCAGGTACAGTATCGGTAGGCGTCTAATATTCATTGGTGATTTGTTGCCTTGTGAGCACAAGACTAACATGGACGGGGTAAATACGTATGTTGGCTTGTCAACATATATAATTTCCGAACGCGGACACATGCACTATTTTCTCGCACTACTTACCTCCCTTGCACTATTTTCGCCACATGACGGCCGTGGTCTCTTCACTTTCCCGCTTTCACTCGGCAGTGCTAGTCGCTTCATGTGCACTCGCATACCGTGTTTACCGACGTGACACTGACAGTAACGTTGCTACTTGCCAGCTTGTTTCCTCACGTTAAGTATTTCTCATGTTAATAATTGACTGAATATAAGCTTAGACCGATTTTAGTATTTTGTAATGTGTTATGAAGCATGCAATATTCTTTACCCTCTGTTATCGTTCCTTGTCTATGTGTACGGTCGTGACAGTGTCAGTTACCTCTCCTCTGCCCATGGCCACGTACAGTCACACTGGAAGTCGTTATCTGTCGAACTCTATTTTAGTAAGTCATGCTCACAAATTACAGAGTTCCGGTCGGTTTTGACTCTCCTAGATAGCGGAATTTCATCTGAACTACTCCAAGTATTTTTTGTATTTTACCAACATGTTGGTCCATTGTCCGTATCGCGGTGACAGTAATTAGGCACCCGTGTGTCAATGGTTGTGAGAAATCTTCATACAGGGAAGTGAAATATCTCTAAAACCACACCACCTAGGCGCAAACTGCTTGGAACATATATAGAAAACATATTCAACGAATAGTAGTATTGTTGTTATAAGGTTAGGGTTTTGCATTTCTCTTAATTTTGAATAAAATTGACGTTTGCATGGCACGTACTGTCAAACTCTATCACATAGCGATGTGAGTATTTATTTTAAAAGCATTATATCTCAATTATCAAGAAAGTTACCTCGATTTGAACTTGAAAAATATGCCTAATTATGGGCCCTTTGTTCTATAGTAAACCAGCCAAAAGGTGTGACCCAAATTATTCGTTTTATGAGCAAGGCTGAGGTGTGAATGCCATCTGCCAATTTGTGTGAGACAGAGGGGACATTGTAAGCAAGTGCTGTGGATTAAATAACTGTTTTGACAATCTATAAAACATCCTTAAAATTTCACAACATGTAGAGAACTAATAAAGGAACAATATTTGAATAGTTTGATAGGATTTTTTAATCACCTTGAGTGATTTGATAAAGATTTTCTGGAGAAAGTAAAACATTAAATTCAACCATCAACTTTTGAAACTATTACTGGTCCGATTGAAACAATTACAAAATGAGGATGTCGATAATTATGTGCTCTATGTCATGAAACCAAGAGTTAAGTTGTAGCTAAAAACACTCCTTTTGGTGACCTGAAAGGTAACACCTACTGCAAAGCAGCTCCGCGCAGCGGATTGGAGCTATAGTCTTGCTCATAATTAACAGAGTAGGATGCTGACTGTGAATAGTCATAAATAACAGAACTTGTTATGAAGCAGTCAAAGTTCATTATATATATATATATATATATATATATTTAATTTTTTTCTGTTTCTAATCTTTACTCGCTTCTGGTTACCCCAGTGACAGTGACTGTTGCACCGACTCGTTGCGATGCCTGTCTCTCCCGGCGGGTTGTCTCAATGCTGCCCGGTCTCTGCTAGCTGCCTTCACCTGACGCATGGTCTCTGCTAGCTGCCACTGCTACATGTATTCACCCAATATCCCCCGCTTCCTCCCCAGTCTGTGCCAGCGGACTGTCTCAATGTACCATCCTCATTATTATTAACTCATGCTAATAATTAACAGAATGTTATTGTAGCAGTGAATATTTACACTAATATCAGAATTTGACCTGAAGTAGTGAAGATGTTGTTTCTTTAACAATTCTTGCATCTGAGGTGACAACTGCTTCTCACTAGCACATGTCCTCATTGTAATACTCTCATTATTATGTCATGCTCACAGATTACAGAATTCGTTTTTAACAATGAATAGTCCCTAAAGTAATAGAATTGATCTGAAGCAGTGAATTTTTATTGTGCTTTGGTCTTATTATGCTTCTTAACCTATCTTTAATGCAGTGACAGTGACTGTTGCGTGGACCCTGTTTCGACAACAGTAACAGTCACTGTTGTACCGACTCGTTACGATGCCCGTCTCTCTTGGCAGATTGTCTCAATGCTGCCTCGTCGCTGCTAGCTGCCTGCACCTGACGCTCCCTGGCTCCGGCCCGGGCTCTGCTAGCTGTCTACACCTGCCAATGCATCATTCCAAGCCGCTGCACTGTCTCTGACAGTGGGTTGTCTTCCCGCAGCATGGTTGTTGCTAGCTGTAACTGCTATCTGCCTTCCTCCTCCCCCCCCAGTCCTTGCCGGGCAGTCGTCCCCATATTGTTATTTTACCAGCCTCATTATTGCCTCATGCTCATAATTAACCGAATGTAATTGTAGGACTGAATGCGTACACTAATATCAGGATTCGTCATGATTCAGTCGATGATGTTTGTTTAACAATTGCTCACATCACGAGTGTGGTTCCTGAGGTGACAACAGCTGCTTACCAGTAATGTTAAAAATAGCTAAAAAGCATAGCGGGCAAGGTGTAGCATATTGCTAAATGCGCGAAGCCCGCTAGGGCGTTCATGAACCAGGTGTTGGTGGCCATTAGAGCTGCTCCTAATGCTGGCCAACATTCTTTCTCGTAGGATGTTATCAAGGATATTGACTGGTTTCTGAAATTCCCATCTAGAGTCAATAAACTTCTACTGCTACCAGTCTGTCAAGTGGCAGACTGGGTGAGAGAGTGTGACTCAACACTCATGGCTGGTGGTGCATTCTCTCCGGTCGCATATTATGCGTGTGAATATCCAGATGACTTAATAGAAAACTGAAGTTCATCATTCAGCTAGAAGCATTTATCTTGATAATAGCACTAACCTATCTCCTTCCTTCTGACCCGAGAAATTTCAATGTTGTTGTTAATACAGATAATCGTGTTTCACAACAAGTGCTTTCATCAGCTGGGGGGAGGGATCCTTTCACCCAGCATTTGCGAGGCAGATCTGGCTTATCTCAGCATTGAATAGTTGCACGATCATTATTATACATAAAGAGGGGAAGGCGCTAGTGCTAGCGATAACCTGAGTAGGCTTCCACATAACAACCAGGCTAAGGTACTGGCGCGAAGAGAGTGTCCTAAGCCTCAATGAAAACCACTAGATCGCGTTCTCACTAAAGTCTCGATTCTTCCATCTAAAGTATACTGTTTGTATCAGTGCCTGGAAGATAGTCACTCTTCTGCTTCTATCTTCCAGGATACAGCTGACACACCACCTGCACCTAGGCTCAGCTCGCTCAGCAGCACTCTCCAGAGGGAGTTGGGGCTACAAAGCTCTACTTCTACATTCATACCAGAGGTCTTCCGACGCCACGCTCGCGTCTTCACTGGCTGTCATCCTACTCAGAGCTTCTCCTCTCACCTGTCTCGACTAGCAAAAGTCATTCCCATCTCCACTGCAGTCCTCTTCGGGACTGTTCGCTCGGTTATGCTGCACAGTATCAGGAGGGGAGCTGACATCCGATGTCTCCCAGACCTCCCATGGTCCTTCTCGCTATTAGATCCTCTAAACAAGGTCTCTCGCACAGCCTCCCTTGACCTATATTCTTCCTTCTCTTCCTAATTCCCCTTGCTGTCCTGGAGCGCTCGGTTGGCGTACTATGATGCATTTGCTCCTGCTCAGACGTCTCCGACAATTATGTTGCCGGGTGATGGCACCCTAACTGCCGCCAGATTAACTAGTGTACTTGCTATATCTGCAGTAGTCCTGTTCGGGCCTGATTGCTCGGTAACGTTGCATAGCCTCCGGAGAGGAGCAGTGCAGGCCTGTGTCTCAGCAGGGGTCGTATGCATGACGCGGGGGTAGCGCTCTACCTCTCGGGGTAGTGGGGATTTCCGGGGTAGCGGCGAAAAGTTGCTATGCATGTGACCGGGGTAAGGATACCCTGGAGGGGTAAAAGTCGGGTAAGCTACCCCCACCCAGTAGCAGGTATAAGGCCTGGGGTAGGGATCGACTCGGGCCAAATCTATTGAATGCGATCATATTTAACAGAATTACATACTCAAATCGTGAAATTTCATTAAATTAACCCTAAATTCGAAGCAATATTAACGTAGCACAACATCGGCGGCGTTATTCATATTGTCGAATCGACGAATGCAAAGTAAACAAATAGCCGCCGCCGCCGCCGCCGCCACCAAATCGGCAGCAATATATTATCCCAAATCTATTGAATGCGATCATATTTAACAGAATTACATACGCAATAAGTGAAATTTGATCAATTTAACCCTAAATTCGAACAATTATTAAGGGTACTGCCGCATTGGCGGCGATATTAATAGTGTCGAATCGACGAATGTAAAGTAAACAAATCGCCGCCGCCGCCTTGACGTCGCTTTCCATATACCGCTGTCACACTACGACGTTTCTCTCGCGTGGCGACTTGTGTCCTTTTTTGGCGAAACGTCTGTGTCTGTCTCTGTGTCTGTGTCTGTGTGTCTGTCTCTGTATGTGTCTCTGTCTGTGTCTCTCTGTCTGTGTCTCTGTCTCTGTCTCTGTCTCTGTCTCCGTGTCCGTGTCTCTGTCTGTGTCTGTGTCTCTGTGTCTGTGTTTGTGTCTCTGTGTCTGTCTCTGTATGTGTCTCTGTCTCTGTGTCTGTCTCTGTATGTCTCTGTCTGTGTCTCTGTCTGTGTCTCTGTGTGTGTGTCTCTGAGTGTCTGTGTCTCTGGTTGTGTCTCTGTCTGTGTCTCAGTCTCTGTCTGTGTATGTGTATGTGTCTATGTATGCATCTCTGTGTGTGTCTCTGTGTCTCTTTGTCTGTGTGTGTGTCTCTGAGTCTGTGTGTGTGTCTCTGTGTGTCTGTGTGTGTGTCTCTGTGTCTGTGTGTGTGTCTCTGTGTGTGTGTCTCTGTCTGTCTGTGTCTGTGTGTGTCTCTGTGTATGTATGTGTGTATTTGTGTCTCTGTGTGTGCCTATGTGTATGTGTGCATGTCTCTGTGTATCTGTGCGTGTGTCTATGTGTCTGTGTGTGTGTCTGTGTGTGTGTGTCTCTGTGTCTCAGAGAGAGAGAGACAGAGGCACAGACACAGACATACGGAGACACAGACAGAGACATGGACAGAGACACAGACAGATACACATACAGAGACAGACACAGAGACACAGGCAGAGACACAGAGAGAGACACAGACACAGAGACACAGACATAGACACATACAGAGACACATACAGAGACAGACACAGAGACACAGACACAGAGACAGACAGAGACACAGACAGAGACACAGACAGAGAGACACAGACAGAGACACATACAGAGACGGAGACACAGACAGAGACACAGACAGAGACACAGACAGAGACACAGACACAGACAGAGACACAGACAGAGAGACACAGACAGGGACACAGACAGAGACACAGACACAGAGACACATACAGACACAGAGACACAGACACAGAGACATAGACAGATACACATACAGAGACATACACAGAGACACAGACAGAGACACAGACAGAGACGCATACAGAGACACAGACAGAGGCACAGGGACACATACACAGACACAGACACAGACAGAGACACAGACAGAGATACACTGACAGAGACACATACAGAGAAACATACAGAGACAGACACAGAGACACAGGCACATACAGAGACACAGACACAGAGACACAGACACAGAGACACAGACAGAGACACAGACAGATACACAGACAGACACAGACAGAGAGACACATACAGAGACACATACAGAGACAGACACACAGATAGAGACAGAGACACAAACACGGAGACACATACAGAGACACAGACAGACACAGACACACAGACACACAGACACAGACAGAGACACATACAGAGACAGACACAAATACAGAGACAGACACAGAGACACAGACAGAGACACAGACAGAAACACATACAGAGACAGACACAGATACACTGACACAGACACAGACAGAGACACAGAGAGACACAGAGACACAGACAGAGACACAAACAGAGACACAGACACAGAGACACAGACAGAGCCACATACAGAGACAGACACAAACACACAGACACAGACACAGACTCGACGCTTTAATTTTATTTTCAATGCTGACGGGTCACCGGTGAGAAACGTCATATTGTGCTAGGGCCATTACTGGCGGCGGCGGCGGTTGCTTGCATTCGGCGATTCGAAAATATTAATATTGCCGCCGTTGCGGCGGCAGCATTAATATTGCTTCGAATTTAGGGTTAATTTCATGAAATATCACTTATTGCGTATGTAATTCTGTTAAATATGATAGCATTTAATAGATTTGAGCCTAATATATGGCTACAAACGCAGAGGGATTTCCCAAATCTATGAATAACTACAAGGGTAGCTACCTCCTTGCCGCTTTGCCTCCGTGCATACCCCGTGACCCATTTCGAACCCCCGGAGGTAGCTACCCCAAACTCGGTCCTTACCCCCGGGGGCGATAACTAACTCGTCATGCATATGGGCCCAGGCATAGCAGAGGTAGACATAAGAGAAGCGGCACCCTGGAGTAGCACTGCTCTGGCGTCCTACTTGGCTTCCACTCCTATTTCCGTCGTCCCAGCAGCCCTCGGTCTTTTGTTGAGTTGAGGGCTGCTGGGTCTCGGTAAGTCTCATCTCAATTATTGTCTTTCACGCTGATAACTTCTGCCTCCACTGGCTATTTAACTTGTCTCTTCACTAACTATCATGTTATCTTGTTACTGATCACGATTACACTTATCCTTGTTCGCATTCAACATGATACCATTCAACATTGAATCCTGCACACAATTGTCTATTCGAGCAACATGACGAATCCATGTATGAAGCCAGGCCAAATTACATCCGGCCACTGAGGCTCCGAATGAAACCTCATTTGGAGGCCTTTAGGCGTGGATTTGGACGTGTTGGAGGATGCCAAAGTCCCAGAACATCCCCCGTGGTCGTTGAGAAAGCCATCGGTTATCCTCCGACTCACGGAACTGAGGAAATCTGGGACACATCCACTCGAGTACAAAGGACTGCATGCAGAGATTCAAGGCCAGTTTGCAGACCACCTCTCCATATACACTGATGGTTCGAAAGACCAAAGCCGGGTAGCTGCTGCGGCAGTCTGCCGACGGGAAAAATTTGGTGTACGTTTGCCCGATCAGAGCTCGATTTTCACTGCAGAGGCAAGAGCACTCCTTCTCGCTTTGGAGTGTATCGAGTTATCCGACCACACTAACTATGTTATATACAGTGATTCCTTCTCTTGCCTCCTGGCTGTTGCTGGACTGAAAACGAATCACCCTATTCTAGCAACGGTCATTTATAAAATGAACCAACTGACAACAGATGGGTATGATATCCACCTGTGCTGGGTGCCTGGCCATGCTGGCATACAAGGAAACGAACGAGCTGATCGGGCTGCGAAGAAGGCCCTGAACTGTGATCTTGAACCATGTCTGATCCCTCACTCTGATCTGAAACCACTAATAGCCACCCACATAAAATCCAAATGGCAACATGAGTGGGATGAAAACATCAATAAACTTAAAGAAATTGAACCATCTGTGGGAAAGCCACCACAGACTCATGCGGGAGGTCGGCGGGACCAAGTGGTCCTTAGTCGCTGCCGTGTTGGCCACTCGTGGCTTACACATGCTTTTCTGCTCAAGGGGGAACCTCCCCCTGAATGTATTGGGTGTCAGTCCCCACTGACACTCAAACACATTTTACTAAGTTGCGTTGATTTTTTGGCCCTGCGCCAACGGTTCTACACTGCAGGCAGTATGCATGACCTTTTTACTAAGGTAAAACAGGAAAACATTTTAGCCTTTTTGAGGGCAGCTGGACTGTACCACCTTATATAGTTTACTAAATGGATTCTATTAATTATTAATGAAACTTTTCTTTTTCTATGGGAATTTGTTTCCCTTGACCACAGATATATGATTGTGAGCTTTCTAATTTAATTAGTGTCTATTGGCACATAATTGATTGTCTGCTTTTACATGTAAAAGCGATGGTTTGAACAAAAAACAAACATTTCTCGCCGTGAATATGGCCTATGCTGCCGACACGGCGTAAAGCAACCACCAATCAATCAATCAATCATGATACCACGATTCACGATACTTGTTACAAAGATACTAGTGACTCTGCCTCACGCTTCGATAATCAGATCCGTTAATGTACTCCAGATTGTGACCTGCCTGCAGGTTATGTACTCCAGATTGCTGACCTGCCTGCAGGTTATGTACTCCAATAAATATTGTTATCTCCACTTATTCTTCTCGTTCTCTTTGTCCGCGGTTGGTAATTAGATTCATAATGAGACCGATTGATGTATACTGTTATATATGGATAGTGATAAACCCTTTATCGGGTGTAATAAGCTCTGTAGTGGTCTCCCCCCCCCCCCCCCCCTGGGGTGGGTGGGGGGATGGTCCTGCATGCCCTCCCCCCCCCCCCCTTTCATGGGGTGGGACTCTCCACTCGCGTGGTAGCATATATATATATATATATATATCATGGCAGCATATGAGATATATAAGTATATCTATCGTGGCAGTATATATATATATATATATATATATATATATGCTGTATAAGCCATTATACGAGTATAATAAGGCCGGAAGCTTCCATCCTCTCCCTAGCCTATCTACTACTCCCCCTCCCAGTCATCTGCTGGTTGGGCCTTCTTAATGTAGCAGTCACACTACGACGACAAGGTAGGGACGACAGCCCGGCGGCTGGGATTTTGTGAAATCCCGACGACCTATGCAAATTCGGGCTAAGTTGGATGACAATCGGACGACATCCGGACGACATCGGGACAACAGACGGGATGACAGCGGGACGACAGTGTCTGTGTGTCTGTGTCTCTGTGTGTGTCTCTATGTGTGTGTCTGTGTCTCTGTATGTCTGTGTCTATGTGTGTGTCTGTGTCTGTGTCTCTGTGTGTGCCTCACTCTCACTCTCAGTCTCACTCTCACTCTCACTCTCAGTCTGACTCTCACTCTCAGTCTGACTCTCACTCTCAGTCTGACTCTCAGTCTCACTCTCACTCTGAGAGTGAGATTGAGAGTCAGACTGAGAGTCAGAGTCAGACTGAGAGTCAGAGTCAGACTGAGAGTCAGAGACAGAGTGAGAGTCAGACTGAGAGTCAGCATCAGACTGAGAGTGAGAGACATACTGAGAGTCAGAGTCAGAGTCAGACTGAGAGTCAGAGTCAGACTGAGAGTCAGAGTCAGACTGAGAGTCAGAGTGAGGCACACACAGAGACACAGACACACACACACACACACACACACAGACACAGACACACACAGACACACACATAGACACACATATACACACACAGACACACACATAGACACAGAGACACAGACACACACAGACACACACACACAGACACACACATAGACACAGACATACACACACATATAGACACACATATACACACAGACACACACATAGACACACACATAGACACACATATACAGAGACACACAGAGACACATACATGGAGAGAGAAGCAACTACAGCTTAACGACAAGACGACAGTGCCGCGACAGTGCCACGACAGTGCCGCGACAGTGCCGCAACCTCGGCTGTCGTCGGTTGTCGTAGAAGTTTTTCAACATGTCCAAAATCCCCACGACAACCCGGCGACAGTCGAGAAAGAGTAGAGAAACTGGAGGTGTCGCGGAGGTGTCGCGGCGGCACCTGCGCGGCACCTGCGCGACAATCAGCGACAACCGGGAGTGGGTGTCGCAGGGCTGTCGCCGCTGCTTGTCGTCGTAGTGTGACTGCTACATAACCGACAACAACCGTCCTGCTCTCACTCATGTCCGTTGGGGGTGCCACGTATGCGCACGCACCGCTCCCCCCCCCCCCCTTACATGCACTCACTGTACCGCTGGATTTTTGTATATATATCACGGGAGTGACATACATACTTGGAATACTTCATTAGCTATTGCGCCCGCATTGATTTTAATTAAGATTTCCACTTTTTGTTGTTGTTGATTTCACACTAAAAATGGTGTGCCAGCGTGTCCATCGTTGTTTTTGTGTGTAATGGTGTGAAGAAAAACTAAGCCTGCATGTTTTATGGGACTGGTTAAAAACGAAGTGGGAGACCTAGCTAAAACTAAAAGTAAAAGCCTAGCGATCAATACAGAGTGTCATTAAAAAGCAATCGTGATTGAGTGCGTGATTGGAGTTTTATGTCCTGGCAACATCTGAAGTCATATCAGGATACCGACTTGTGACAGTTTGCGCTCATGGTGAACCACCGAGATTCCGCTCTGCAGTATCTGAATCAGCCACGGTATCTTCACACTAAGCCAGCCAGTGCCTGCTCTATCTTAATAATTTCAAACACTAGGAACGATATCACCAAATATCTGTAAGTGTTCAGTTTGACTCGAACCTACGCCCTTCCTTATGGGAAGCGGGTGCCCTACCCAGTCATCCATCCAGTCCGATCTCGAAAGCAATGCCACTGATCTAAAATCGAGTCGTCTTTGATCAGAAGCGTCAGCATAGTTGGGAATGTTAAATTGGGCCGTACATAAATACTTGTTTAATTACCTGGCTTAAAGATGCAATTTTAAACATTGCTACATGTGGGAATTTTAATCAACCATGACGCAAATAGGGACCCCAGAAAGGACAAATTAACCGTAGATGCTATTCAATCTGTGTTAAAAGCATGATCGTCATCATCATCAATCAGTGCCAAAAGTATGATACTCGGAACAATCAATCATTCGTAAAAGCACGATTCTCATCATAATCAATCAGTGTCAAAGAGAATTCTCATCATAATTAATCAGTGTCAAAGAGAATTCTCATCACGATCAATCATTGTTAAAAGTTGATTATCCTCACAATCAATCCGTACGGAATCAGCAATAAAAAGCTGATTCTCATCACAATCAATCCATGCTAAAAGCATGATTCTCATCACAATCAATCAGTGCTAAAAACAGGATTCTCATTACAACCAGTATTAAAAGTTGATTCTCCTCACAATCAACCCGTGCTAAAGGTATGAGTCTCATCATAATCAATCCACGGTCTTTATTACCGGTAACTAAGGTGTTCTGCTGGGGGGGGGGTGGCTTGGGTTCTAGTCACACACATTCATTTAGCACTGCATCTTAGTTCGAGAGACTAGGCGTGGTAGCCGAATCGGTAGAGTGTAGGCCTCCCGTGTGGGTGATCGGGAGTTCAATTCCCGGTCGAGTCAAACGACAATTGATACTTGTCGCTTCCTAGCTTGGCACTCGGCATTAATAGGATAGGTCAAGGACTGACTAGCTCAGTGTCAGGGTAATGTGACTGAGTGGGATATCGGTGATGGCAGCCTGATTTCCCACTGGGCCAGCACTATAAATTATGAGTGCACACTGTCCCCAATCGGTACCCGTCTTGATATGACCTTAGATGTTGTCAGGACGTAAAACTCCAACAACCAACCACTGTTAGTTAGAGTTGGCTGTCTTACTGAACCTCCCATGCCTTAATTCTTTTGCATATTTCCACGAGCGGACCCCAACGGTCTGCATTACTATGAATTCACCCCCGACATGTACAGAATAAGTGTATTCGAATCGTTAACAACACACGTCGCCATGTCATGTAACGATTGTTCCTGAAGCAGAACATGTTGTTGATATAGCTGCCTAAATATCCCCATTATACAATAGGTGACAATCCAACGGAAACTGTGTGAGTTCTCCGAAATATTTACAAGTTTTCGGCGGCGTTGTGTTGGTAAAACGTGCCGCATTTGGAGCCAGCCGGGAATTGCGGGTATGGTTTCGCATTTCACTGGAGATGATGATATCGACCCCGGGGCAGGGAGAGGCGTGAGTAAAATTGGATTAAGATGAAAGATTGATGACCAGCCATGGTGTCCGGTTAATTTAACCTGCAAGGGAACTTGCAACGTTAGAGGAAGTTGTGGTATACATAAGCCTCCAGCCACACTATAATCCTAGCCAACGCCTCCCCACCCCACCCCACCCCACCCCGCCTCACTCCATCATGACAAAGTATATTGATATGGATTCGACAATTAGAGGTACACATCGTCTAGCCTATAGAGATGGTGTATCTGCAATGTATCTGACTGTAGGAGTTGTCAGACGGGCTGCTTCAGGGAAGGAGGGTTATTGTATGAAAGCCTAAAGCACAGCTAACTCATAAGAACGGAGGTTGTATCTTGTGTAATATGTTAATACTTGGGAGAAAGAATGTTATTAAAAAAGTGAAGGGAGGAAGTAGGCTGAAGAAAGCGGTGAGTGTTATTTTATATATGCATGTTTGAAAGGGTACCTGGCTGAGAAGGTTATCAGTTATTGGAGCAGGCACCTGCTTGTCAGTGACGAATTGTAATCGGCTCATTTTCCCTTCTTTGTGCCCAGAATCGACAAAGTAATAAACATTTCCATATAAAACAGGCGATAATGCACGGATATAGAACTTAGAAGTGTTGAAATAAACATGTATATATATTATATATATACAAATAAGTTTGATATATTTATTATATATGTACACAGGGCCTACTGGACAGAGTGGCCAAACCAGTAAAAGCGCTAGCTTGCTTCCCGTGTCGTGGGTTCCAACCCTGACTGAATAAAACCGTTGACTTACGAAATTTATACTTGTTACTGCCTAGTCGTGCATTCAGCATTAATACGGTATGGCAAAGACTGATCTGCTCAGTATAAGGATATCGAGTTAAGGTACTGGCCATATATGTGTATATATATATGTATATATATGTATATGTATATATGGATAGACATGTATATGTATAGACATATTCCAGAATTCACCTACCTCAGAAGCACTATATCAAGTGATGGATGCATTGATGCTGAAATACAGAGGAGGGATGGCCAAGGCTAGCGCATCTTTCGGCCGACTATGCCAGAGACTCTGGAACAACCACCATGTGTCCATGTGGGTCAAAGGCAAGATCTCCCATACAATCATGCTATCCACCTTACTATACAGAGCTGAGGCCTGGACAGTGTACATACGACAGGTGAAAAAGCTGCATGCCTTCATGATGCAACATCTGCGTTCGATCGTGAGGCTAACCTGGAAGGACAAAGTGACAAATAAGGAAATACTCGAATGGACAGGGCTGCCCTCTATGGAAGATCTTCTGATCAATAAGAATCTCTGATAGACTGGACACCTCATGAGGATGTCATCAGACAGGCTACCAAAGCAGATCTTCTACTCTCTTCTGGTTAAAGAAAGAGAGGGCACCCTCATCTCCGTTTCAAGGATACCATCAAGAGAAACCTGAATCTGAGAGACATTAAGACCGACTCATGGACATCACTCTCACAGCAGAGAGCTAAATGGAGAGCGACAGTCAAGTAATGATAGGAGTCTTTGTTGCATCGTGACCGACAGCATGATGATGATGATGATAGATGTATAAGTATAGATGTATATGTATAGATGTATAAGTACAGATACATATATATATATATATATATATATATATATATATGTGTGTCAGGCCATGTACGGCCGGTTCCCCTTATATATAGAGAGAGGGAGAGAGAGAGAAAAGAGAGAGATAGGAGAGAGAGAAAAGAGAGAGATAGGAGAGAGAGGGAGAGTGGTGTTTGAGCAAGTGGATATGGCTTTGAGTGAGAGTAGTATGGTGAAATGTCCTATTGCTGCTACCAGTGCTCGCATTGTAGTATTTGTACTAGTTCCAAAGATTCTTTTCATAGATCAAAGCTCAATACCCACTACTGCAAGTTAGACACCTGTTGAATGTGAAACCAGTTTTCCAGATATCATATGAAGCCAAAATATGATGTCATTTCCTTTACTAAATCAAGGAAGATTTGCATTTTATGTCCACATAGAAATAAATACAATTATTGTATTTCTTTCATTCTTTCTTTTCTTGCTCTTCTCATAACACCTCCTGCCGATTCTGGTGGTTCCCATTGTTCATTCCGCCCCGTCTATTATTCTCTCGCCGACCTCGCACTTGTCGCTATCATGCCTGCCACTCGTCATTAATAGGATATGAGAAGCACTGGTTAGCAAAATATTAGGATAATGTCACTGTATGGGGTATCAATTGATGGTGGCAGTGGCCTGGTCCCCAACTGGGGAATCACTATAAAGTCGCTATGATTGTGCACTGTCATAAGTCGGTACCCATCCTGATATGACCCTATATGTTGCTAGGACCTAAAACAACAACAAACAAACGCCGACCTCGCTCCATCTATCCCTTTTCTCACCTCATAACTGAGGGTGAGCATTCCCCTTTCCCTGTCTGGCCCTCCCTCCTCCCACACCTCTTTGATTTCTTCGTTGTGTGTCGCTCTCTGCCTCCCGACATTCACTCTTTCCGATCACCCTCCCATTCTCTGTTTCGCCAATTCTTTCTTACGTTTCTTACCTTTCTCAACCCATCTCCTACTTTCTTGTCCTTTGACAAGCCATCACCCCCCCCCCACCCACCCCCCCAAAGTGAACATCCCTCTTCCCCCGATGTCCCCTTTCTCCCCTCTCCCCTGTGTGCTCTCCTTTCTCCCCTCTCCCGTGTGTGTTCCCCTTTCTCCCATCTCCCCCATGTGCACCCCTTTCTCCCCTCTCCCCCATGTGCTCCCTTTTCTCCCCTCTTCCCCGTGTGTTCCCCTTTCTCCCATCTCCCCATGTGCACCCCTTTCTCCCCTCTCCCCGTGTGCTCTCCTTTCTCCCCTCTTCCCCGTGTGTTCCCCTTTCTCCCATCTCCCCCATGTGCTCTCCTTTCTCCCCTCTCCCCCATGTGCTCTCCTTTCTCCCCTCTCTCCCATGTGCTCCCCTTTCTCCCCTCTCCCCCATGTGCTCTCCATGCTCCCCTCTCCCCCATGTGCTCCCATTTCTCCCCTCTCCCCCATGTGCTCTCCTTTCTCCCCTCTCCACTGTATGCTCTCCTTTCTCACCTCTCCCTGTGTGCTCCCCTTTCTCCCCCATGTGCTCCCCTTTCTCCCCTCTCCCCTGTGTGCTCCCCTATCTCCACTCTCCCCCGTATGCTCCCCTTCCTCCCCTCTCCCCTGTGTGCTCCCCTTTCTCCCTTCTCCACCGTGCGCTCTCCTTTCTTCCTCTCCGCCATGTGCTCCCCTTTCTCCCCTCTCCCCTGAGTGCTCCCCTTTCTCCCCTCTCCCCATGTGCTCCCCTTTCTCACCTCTCCCCCGTGTGCTCTCCTTTCACCCCTCTCCCTCATGTGCTCCCCTTTCTCCCCTTGTGCTCCCCTTTCTCCCCTCTCCCCGGGTGCTCCCCTTTCTCCCCTCCCCCTTGTGCACCCCTTTCTTCCCTCTCCCCGTGTGCTCCCCTTTCTCACTTCTACCCCATTTGATCCCCTTTCTTCCCTCTCCCCTGTGTGCTTTCCTTTCTCCCCTCTCCCCATGTGCTCTCCTTTCTCCCCTCTCCCCATGTGCTCCCCTTTCTCCCCTCCCCCATGTGCACCCCTTTCTCCCCTCTCCCCGTGTGCTCCCCTTTCTCCCCTCTCCCCCATGTGCTCTCCTTTCTCCTCTCTCCCGATGTGCTCCCCTTTCTCCCCTCTCCCCATGTGCTCTCCTTTCTCCCCTCTCCCCATGTGCTCCCCTTTCTCCCCTCCCCCATGTGCTCCCCTCTCCCCTGTGCTCTCCTTTCTCCCATCTCCCCATGTGCTCCCCTTTCTCCCCTCTCCCCTGTATGCTCCCCTTTCTCCCCTCTCCCCCGTGTGATCCCCTTTCTCCTCTCTACCCGTGTGCTTTCCTTTATCCCCTCTCCCCCTAGCGTACTAGCAATTTCACTACATCTGATCCCTGATGTCATCACCCTACCCACGCCTACCTCTCTATGTGGCTCCTTGCCTGGGAGGTCGGGTGTAGATTATAGCTCTCATCCCCCGGGAATTGTCGGTATTTTTAATGGTTTACATCCAAAAGTCATTTATTGCTTACAATTACTTGACATACATGCAATGCATTTATATATATACATATATATATATATAGGATAGGTTCAATAACCATTCAACAAGTAGCTTGTGCAGGGTCCTGATCACAGCAAGCAGTGATGTTGGGTGATGAGAATGGGAAATATTGTGCCTAGAGCAGGTTTCGAACCCATCCATATTGCCATTCCTGGGATAGCATGCTATGTATGGCTCCTTGCCTGAGAGATCAGTGCAATATTATTTGCAATTCCCCCCGCAGTGACACTCATCTTCACGCATGATAACTATGTTGAAGATTGCAATGATTAATAAGTTAGCAAAAAGATAACCTGTATTATATTATAATACCCTCCCCCGCCAACATAAACAATATAGCCCTAGGCTATTCTGATCCATTGGCGATTTCATCGTGAAATAGCCTCCGGATATATCACCGTGATACCATGATATATTACAATGCATCCAAAGTGTAAGGTCCATTAAAACAATAAAACAGAAACATCCCAGTAATACACCGTTACCACCGGTGATATGTGTTTGGTTTCTATCTGGGCTGTGGGGTATATATATAGACTGTTCTATGAGATCGAAGCCTTGATAGGTTGAGGGAGCAGTGATGGATACGATGTCATTAAAAATGGGTCCCCCGGAGCTCCCCTCACTCTCCCCCCACAACCTCTCCCTCACTCTAATCCCCGAGGCTTCCTTCCCAATAGGGTGGCGTTAGGTGTAGGCTGACCATTTTCTCAACAGACATGTCAGTAAATCGAATATAACATTGTTTTAAATTTACTCCCTTCTTTATTATTTTAGTCACACATCGAATAAACAACCATACTGGTCGTGACACTTCCACAACAAACTTCCTCATTTCAAATGTGCGTAGATATTGGTTCAAAGGGAATAATAAATATACTTATTGAACCTCTCCACCCACAGGGGAATAAAGGATGGCTGCTGCGTGCATATTGCCTCCCCGGCCACCCCGGCCTCCCCGGCCTCCCCGGCCTCCCCGGCCGCCCTGGCCTCCACGACCGGCCCTGGCCCCCAATCTCGCCTTAGAGTTGTCGCGCTCTCTAAGTCCCTGCCACTGTGTGGCGCTATGCAAGTCTTTATGGGATTAAGTGATACATTTCTCCAAGGAAGCAAGGCCTTAGACCCGAGCCACTGTATCGCTTCCCGGATGGTCACGTGGGGTCACGTGGTAGATTCCCTCTAGCTATGTTCAGTAGTGAGCACCTCCCACCAGAGGGCGCTACGATTGTGAGCTGAAGCGGAAGTGAAGGGGTTGGCAATTTGGTTTTTCCATATGGGGGATGTTGCTTGTGTTAAATTTATTTTGTTAATGATATTGTTATTATTATCAGCATCATCATCATTACTTTTAATAGTTTGCTGAGAGTTACGTTTTGTCAATCCGGTTGAAATACAGGCGATGCGATGTCAAGTGGCATTAAGGAAATGGTTGTTTACAAGACGTATTTGTGATCAACCAATTAAATTCAAGTTCTTATTACACCAGCACACGATGCTGCCCTGACACAATTAAACCGAAGTTCTTATTACACCAGCACACGATGCTGCCCTGACACAATTAAACTCAAGTTATTATTACACCAGCACACGATGCTGCCCTGACCCAATTAAACTCAAGTTCTTATTACACCAGCACACGATGCTGCCCTGACACAATTAAACTCAAGTTCTTATGACAACAGCACACGATGCTGCCCTGACACAATTAAACTCAAGTTCTTATTACACCAGCACACGATGCTGCCCTGACACAATTAAACTCAAGTTCTTATTACACCAGCACACGATGCTGCCCTGACACAATTAAACTCAAGTTCTTATTACACCAGCACACGATGCTGCCCTGACACAATTAAACTCAAGTTATTATTACACCAGCACACGATGCTGCCCTGACACAATTAAACTCAAGTTCTTATTACACCAGCACACGATGCTGCCCTGACACAATTAAACTCAAGTTCTTATGACAACAGCACACGATGCTGCCCTGACACAATTAAACTCAAGTTCTTATTACACCAGCACATGATGCTGCCCTGACACAATTAAACTCAAGTTCTTATTACACCAGCACATGATGCTGCCCTGACACAATTAAACTCAAGTTCTTATTACACCAGCACACGATGCTGCCCTGACACAATTAAACTCAAGTTCTTATTACACCAGCACACGATGCTGCCCTGACACAATTAAACTCAAGTTCTTATTACACCAGCACACGATGCTTCCCTGACACAATTAAACTCAAGTTCTTATTACACCAGCACACGATGCTGCCCTGACACAATTAAACTCAAGTTCTTATTACACCAGCACATGATGCTGCCCTGACACAATTAAACTCAAGTTCTTATTACACCAGCACACGATGCTGCCCTGACACAATTAAACTCAAGTTCTTATTACACCAGCACATGATGCTGCCCTGACACAATTAAACTCAAGTTCTTATTACACCAGCACACGATGCTGCCCTGACACAATTAAACTCAAGTTCTTATTACACCAGCACACGATGCTGCCCTGACACAATTAAACTCAAGTTCTTATTACACCAGCACACGATGCTTCCCTGACACAATTAAACTCAAGTTCTTATTACACCAGCACACGATGCTGCCCTGACACAATTAAACTCAAGTTCTTATTACACCAGCACACGATGCTGCCCTGACACAATTTCTATTTCCCCCAGTTTCTATCAAATGTTTATTTACGATTTGTTCCATCCCCCGAATGCAATTATTTGGTAATTGTTTTGGGCGACAATGCTTAGTCCACAAAATATCGGGTTAAAATGGATCAACGCCCCGACGATTATAGCAGTGCCACCAAGCGGATTTTGCACACAGCGCGATGTTGGCACTAGTCAGAGTGAGCATCAAGCAATGCCTGTTATACTTATATGTTCCACTTTTAAGAACGCCTCATGTCCGGTGATATCTTTACTTGAATCTAGTGAATCTGAATAATGGGTGCTGGGTGAATTCAGGGTGAATTACTTGGTTGGTTGTTGGAGCTTTAGATCCTGGTTACATCTAAGGTCATATTAGGACTGGAACGGTGAATTAGGAGATAGGTGCTGATGAATTCAGATAATAGGTGTCGAATGAATTCAGATAATGGGTGTGAGTGAATTAGATCATGGGTTTTGATGAATTCAGATAATATGCATTGGATGAATTCAGATAATAAGTATTTGATGAATTCAGATAATGGGTATTGGATGAAATCAGATAATGGGTGGTGATGTATTCAAATATACTGTCCATAGCATATAAGCATGGGTATTCAAGCTTGTTTTCAATGCTGGCCAGCTGTAGTGTTGGTGTGATCTTATCACACAGTAGCTGCTGATAAGGTATTTGATTGCCTGCATTTCAGTTGCAGATAGATAGTTGGTTGGTATGGTTAGTAGCCTATGTTAGTTTTTTAAAGTTTTCTTGGCATATATGTATTTTATTTTTTTCTACTCTTACTATTAGACTAGCCTACTCCTATTTACATATCATAGGCTTGTATGTGATTGATTGATTGATTGGTGGTTGCTTTACGCCGTGTCGGCAGCATAGGCCATATTCACGGCGAGAAATGTTTGTTTTTTGTTCAAACCATCGCTTTTACATGTAAAAGCAGACAATCAATTATGTGCCAATAGACACTAATTAAATTAGAAAGCTCACAATCATATATCTGTGGTCAAGGGAAACAAATTCCCATAGAAAAAGAAAAGTTTCATTAATAATTAATAGAATCCATTTAGTAAACTATATAAGGTGGTACAGTCCAGCTGCCCTCAAAAAGGCTAAAATGTTTTCCTGTTTTACCTTAGTAAAAAGGTCATGCATACTGCCTGCAGTGTAGAAACCGTTGGCGCAGGGCCAAAAAATCAACGCAACTTAGTAAAATGTGTTTGAGTGTCAGTGGGGACTGACACCCAATACATTCAGGGGGAGGTTCCCCCTTGAGCAGAAAAGCATGTGTAAGCCACGAGTGGCCAACACGGCAGCGACTAAGGACCACTTGGTCCCGCCGACCTCCCGCATGAGTCTGTGGTGGCTTTCCCACAGATGGTTCAATTTCTTTAAGTTTATTGATGTTTTCATCCCACTCATGTTGCCATTTGGATTTTATGTGGGTGGCTATTAGTGGTTTCAGATCAGAGTGAGGGATCAGACATGGTTCAAGATCACAGTTCAGGGCCTTCTTCGCAGCCCGATCAGCTCGTTCGTTTCCTTGTATGCCAGCATGGCCAGGCACCCAGCACAGGTGGATATCATACCCATCTGTTGTCAGTTGGTTCATTTTATAAATGACCGTTGCTAGAATAGGGTGATTCGTTTTCAGTCCAGCAACAGCCAGGAGGCAAGAGAAGGAATCACTGTATATAACATAGTTAGTGTGGTTGGATACCTCGATACACTCCAAAGCGAGAAGGAGTACTCGGGCCTCTGCAGTGAAAATTGAGCTCTGATCGGGCAAACGTACACCAAATCTTTCCCGTCGGCAGACTGCCGCAGCAGCTACCCGGCTTTGGTCTTTCGAACCATCAGTGTATATGGAGAGGTGGTCTGCAAACTGGCCTTGAATCTCTGCATGCAGTCCTTTGTACTCGAGTGGATGTGTCCCAGATTTCCTCAGTTCCGTGAGTCGGAGGATAACCGATGGCTTTCTCAACGACCACGGGGGATGTTCTGGGACTTTGGCATCCTCCAACACGTCCAAATCCATGCCTAAGGCCTCCAAATGAGGTTTCATTCGGAGCCTCAGTGGCCGGATGTAATTTGGCCTGGCTTCATACCTGGATTCGTCATGTTGCTCGAATAGACAATTGTGTGCAGGATTCAATGCATTAGTTTTTATCTTGACTACATATTGCATGGCCAGTTTGATTCTCCTGTTATTAAGTGATGGTTCATTGGCTTCGACATAAAGGCTCTGAACTGGTGAGGTGCGGAAGGCCCCAAGGGCCAAGCGCAGTCCCTGGTGGTGGATCGTGTGTAGCAGCCTTGCGGAACCATATACTATGCTGCCGTAATCCACTTGTGAACGAACCAAGGTTCTGTACACGGAGAGCAGAACATCTCTGTCCGCTCCCCACTCTGAGCTGGACAGCACCCTCAGAATATCCAGCGCTTTCAGGCATCTTGTTTTCAGGTACTTTATATGTGGGACAAAAGACAGTTTTGCGTCGAGAATGAGGCCCAGAAATTTGGTTTTCTCAACGACTTTAATGGGATCCCCATCCAGGGTCAGCTCCGGTTCCGCATGTATTCTACGCAGCAGGCAGAAGTGCATGCAGACTGTTTTGGTCTTGGAAAATTTGAAACCGTTCAGAACTGACCATCGATGGATCCCATTTATGCTTGGTTGTAGCTGTCTCTCTATGACATTCATGTTAGCACCGCTGTAATATAAAACAAAGTCGTCCACGAAAAGACTACAGGAGACCCCCTGCTTTACACCAGCAGCAATACCATTGACCTTGACCCCGAAAAGGGTCATGGCCAGTATGCTGCCTTGAGGTACTCCTAGTTCCTGTGAGTGTAGGCGGGAATAGGTAGTCTTGACACGGACGCGGAAATGCCTGAAGGCTAGAAAGTTCCTGATGAAAATTGGCAAGTGGCCACGAAGGCCAATCGCATGAAGATCCTCCATGATGCCATGCTGCCACGTTGTGTCATAGGCTTTTTCGAGGTCTAAAAAGACAGCCACAACGTGCTCCTTCTTAAGGAAAGCATCTCTTATGAAGGTCTCCATGCACACCAAATGGTCAAGGGTGCTGCGGCCCCGTCTGAAGCCACATTGAAGGTTGGACAGGTGGTGTCCTGACTCCAGTAGCCAGACGAGGCGGTTGTTTACCATGCGCTCCATGGTTTTACAGATGCAGCTTGTAAGGGCTATGGGACGATAGTTGTGGGCTTCACTCTGGTCTTTACCAGGTTTGGGAATCGGTATTACTGTCGCCTCCCGCCAAGAGGCGGGGATGACACCCGACTCCCAGATGTTGTTGAAGAGTTGAAGCAACAGTCTCAGTCCATGTTCAGGGAGATGTTTCAAAAATTGATAATGATTTCCATCAGGTCCAACTGCTGTGTCATGCGAGCTTTCCAAAGAACACCTCAACTCATCCATACTGAATGGGGAGTTGTAGTGCTCCTCGCCATCGGAAGAAAAGTCCAAGAGCTTTTGCTCTTCGCGTTCCTTGACCACCCGAAAGCCCAGGAGGCAGTTTGCCAAAGACGAGTTTCCAGCAAAGGTGCGAGCCAATTCTTCACTTATTTCGTCGAGTGATGTGAGAATGGTGCCATTGTGTTTCAAGTGCTGGACTACAGAAGAATCACCTCCCCTTCGTTTGATTCTTCTGATCATTGTCCATACTTTGCCCAACGGCGTGTGCATGGTGATGCTAGAAACAAATTGTCTCCAACACTGCCTCCGCGCTTCTTTGATTGTTCTGCGAGCACGAGCGCGCAGAATTTTAAAGAGCGCCAGATTTCCAGCAGTCGGTCTCCTGTGGAATTTACGCTGAGCTTTCTTTCGTTCCTTAATAGCCCTCCTACAGCCGTCATCTAACCATGGAGGCGTCAAACGCTTGGGAGTTGCCGAGGTCTTCGGAACAGTTTTCTCCGCGATCCATCTCAGCATCTCAGTGAAGGCATCGATGTCACTGATGTCTGGAGTGAACTTCTCGCAACATAGGGTCTGGAAGGTGGGCCAGTCCGCTTTACAAAGCCGCCAGCTCCTCTCTCGCTCTATGGGAGATGCCCCCCCACAATTAAGAATAATTGGGAAGTGGTCGCTCCCGCAGAGGTCATCCCAGACCCTCCACGAAAAGTCCAGCGCCAGTTCTGGTTCTACAATGCTGAGATCGATGGCGGAATATGTTCCGTAGCCGGGATGCAAATATGTGTATGAACCATCGTTCAATACACACAGAGCATGCGCGGCCACAAGGTCCTCAATTCTCTTGCCTTTAGCGTTCCTATTGTCCCCCCCCCCATAATGGGTTGTGGCCGTTAAAGTCACCCATAAGTAAATATGGGGACGGTAACTGGTCCACAAGGGCGTCCAGTTCTTGTAAAGTGAGAACGGAGCTCGGAGGAATGTAAATGGAACAGAGAGTTACAGTCTTATGCAGCGTCAGACGAACAGCTACAGCCTGTAGTGTTGTGTCTAACGCCACTGGCGTACACACCACATCACGTCTGACCAAGATGGAGGAGCCGCCAGCGGCTCGGTCTCCATCTGGTGCGTGCTTGTTATGAATGGTGTAGCCTTTAAGACTACAACTCTCAGAAGCTTTTATATAAGTTTCTTGTAGGGAAACAGCGAGTGGATTGAGGTTGCAACAAAGAAGAGACAACTCTTCGATGTTGCTCCTAAAACCTTGGCAGTTACATTGAATAAGAGATGCACCTGTCACTGTCATTTTGGAGCAGTGACAGGTGTTCTCCCCCTCTCCTTTGGTTTGAGGGAGAGACTTCGACTGCGGGTTTCCACAGTCTCAGGCATCTCAATATCGGCCAGCGCCCGATATCTATTTGATGTTAAGTTTTTAGAGATCGATGACCCCCTGGACGTTTTGTCCGTAGGGGTCAAAGATCCCTTCGGAACTCGGTCTGACAAATTCTTCTTCTTTTTGGGCATTGCCAGCTCGGCCAGCGTCTGCACCGCAATACTAGTATTACTATTATTACTTTTGATCGAAACCGGCGTCGGATTTGGGACTGGGGTGAAGGCAGTGGGCTTCCCTCCAGTCAACCACGTCAGTTCAGTCTGGCATTCAATTGTCCTGTTGGAGGCTTTGGCTGCCGCAGCATAGCTCCTGGTGATTGGCGAGGGAGTATTCACCTCAGCCAGCCTTCGAGCTTCTGGGTAGCTTAGCCGCTTCTCAGTCTTGATCTGCTGAATTAGCTTTTCTTTTTTCCAGACAGGACAGTCTTTAGATATGGCCATATGGTCACCCAGGCAATTGGAACATTTTGCCTGGTTTTGACAACTGGTGTTGTCATGACCTTTTTGACCACACTTAAAACAGATGATTTCATTTTTGCATCTATCCTTGCCATGACCAAACTTCTGGCATTGGAAGCATCGAAGTGGGTTTGGGATGAAGATATCCACATTCACACTAAGGTATCCAATTTTCAAATTCTTGGGCGGAAAAGGCTTGCCAAACGTGAGGATATATGTCCCTGTTTTTATGGACTTGTTATCCCTCTTTATAACTATTCTTCGTACGTTTAACACTCCTTGAGACTTGAGCTCATGTGCTATCTCATCCTCATCAACACCATCAAGATCTCAAGTCCGGATTACTCCTTTGCTAGAGTTGAGAGTTCGATGAGGAGAGGCCTTGATGCCGACGCCTGCTAGCGTGCTTGCACGTAGCAGATTGTCGGCATGCGCTTTCTTAGCACACTCCACCAGAATATGTCCACTTCGTAGTTTCTTCACGTCTTTGACTGTGCCAGCAATTCCCATAATGCCCTTGTGAATGGCAAAAGGGGAAAGTTTGGCAACTGATGCCTCGTTATTCAATGATTCAATCATAATGAACCGTGGCCAATCATCAGCGTTCGGACGTGAGTCCGAATCAGAGTCCGATTTCATTTCCGTGTCTGGTAATCTTTTCTTATTATTTGGGGGGTTTTGAGTATCCATATTGAATTGTTTTTGGTTCGTCATCCTCGCTCCCCACCCACCACGGAGCCCTCAAAATTGGGGTGTGCAGCACTGTGGTAACCGACAGATACACACCAGGGATACGAGGATAATATACGCTAGCATGGAGGCAAAAAAGCATAACCAGTACTAGATTGACCCTAGCCACCGCCTTCTAGGAAGTGAAGAATGACTTGGTAATTGTGTAAATATAAATATAAATACAGTTGGTGTACTATATATATATCCATTCTCCATTAATCTACCCAAGGCTTGGCATGACCAGCCGATTGATTGGAACGGGCCATTCCAACCTCTCGGCCAGATGAAGTCGAGGCCAAAGTGAAGTGTTGGTCCACAAGGAGCCTTGGCCCCTTGCAGTCCTCATGCACCAGGATCCCTTCCTCCACCGACACGAGTCGCGACTCACGGCAAACAAGCCGCCCCATTTGTCGCCTTTTACGATCTGCAAGGGGGTGCAAGGAAACTATTCTACCCCGGTTCCCCACGGTTTTCTATGGGATACCAATTGCCTTGGTATCCCATAGAAAGGGATACCAAGGCAATTTAATAGAATCTATTACTGAGGAAGCCTATGGTTTCAGAGCTTTGGCATTCTTGCCAATATTACTTTTACATGTTTGCACTTCAATTATCTCAAAAGCTAGCCACTTAAAAGACAAGCTACTTCAAAACCAAAGTAAGGTAGATTACAACGATCAACCTAATCTATTTATCACAGAAAATGACAGAAACTCAAAACCATGGGACTATGCAACTTTAATCAATGACTGTAATAAAAGGAAATCTTTTAAAAAGAGTTGGCTATTTTATTCTATTAGCTATTCCAAGGATATACTTTTATTCGAATTCGTGAGCGAGTAATTAAGAGACTACCTTGCATTTCTTTTATTCGCACACGAATTTAGAAAATTTTAGTTATTTATTAGGTACTTATGTACCTAATAAACTGTATGTAGCTGTGTGGTGTGCTATCTGGCTACTTTTGGCATGGTACTTTCCATTGGGCATCCCGCTGGTGGGCCATGACATATCACATTCCCCTTTGCAGTGCAGCTTAGTGGGGGTTTCCTAGCCTTATTTTGCACAGATATTTTTTGTATGTTGTTAGGTCAGGAATTTGTTGTTCCTTTACCATTTGGGAATTCCACACCTTGGCAGCCATTTCCAGCATGCTTCTCTCATGAGCTTTTATTTGGCTTCTGGTCTGCTTTAGTAGTGGCACATTATTTGCTCTAGTAGCCCTTTGTGGTTTTGTTAGGAGTTTATTGCTTTGACTATAGCTATATGCTATTGTTTTCAAATGAATTATTCTCCTATTTTCTAGTAATTTTACTTTGGTTCTTTTGTGTATGTCATAGGTGGGGTGCAGCTTGTCTACTCTGAAGGAGATTTTATGGCTCTATTCTGCAGTATTTGCAGTTTTTTTAGAAGTTCTTTTTTCGCACCCATGTAGTTTACATCTCCATAGTCAAAATAGGGGAGCACCATGCCTTTGAAGATCTTTATTGACATTTCTTGTGTCATGTAGTCTCTTAGCTTTGCGAATAGCCACAGTTTGTGGTTTACCTTTTGAATAAGTTTGTTTATACATAGGTTGTAGTTTAGTTGGCTGTCCAACTCAAGGCCTAGGTACTTGTAATGGTCTACATTTTCTAAAGTTTGGTTTCCTAGCTTACAGTGTAGCGTTCTTTCTGGCAGTTGTTTATGTGAGAAAAGAACTGTTTTTGATTTGCTTGTGTTGATGGTTATTTTGTTGGACCCACACCACTCGTCTAGTTTTAGTAGGAGCTTTTTTAGTTTAGTTATTACCTCCTCTTCTGTGGTGCCCTTTGCATATATGACTGTGTCATCTGCATATAGTTGGAGGCATTCAGTTTGCAACCATTTTTCGAGATTGTTTATGTAGATTATAAAAAGCAGTGGCCCTAACACTGACCCTTTGGGGTACACCACATGTGACAGGTTGGTTGTCTGATAGTGTATTGTTTATTTTTGTTTTCTGTTGCCTGTTGTTCAGGTAGCATTTTATTCAGTCCATAGTGTTGGATTTTATGCCCATGGTTTTTAGTTTGTCCAGTAGTATGTTGTGGTCTACTGTATCGAATGCTTTGCTGAAGTCAATGAAGGCTGCTCCAACTAATTGTTTTTGGTACATTAATGTCAGTATGTCATTTGTTAGGCTAGCTATTGTTTTTTTATTGGGAATTGGATAACTACAGATAATGTGTGCGGGGTGAATTAGATAATGGATGTTGATGGATTGAGATAATAGGCATTGAGAGAATTTAAATAGGGGGTTTTAGATTAATTCAGATAATCGGTGTTGGATGAATTCAGATACTGGGTATTGGATGACTCCAGATAATGGGTATTGGATTAATACAGATAATGGTCATTAAGGTAATTCAGGTAACAGGTGCTGGATGTGATGCTGCATACACTGGTGTCAGTGGTGACCCCATTTACTGACATTCCGCTAACACAAGGTGTTCCTTTGAAGTTGAACATGAAAGTGGGAGATGAGGGCCTTCCGATTACTGATTGACGTGAGATGAAGTCAAATTATCAGGTAGTATGAGGCCAGTGCGGAGGTAGTTGTCCGATTAAATGCTACATGTGGGCATTACTCCTGTCATCCTGTGTATCTGAGGTCCTATTCCCATCCGGCATTAACCCCTTTGTGGGTCAATGTACTGTGCATAATCCCCCTGACACACAAGGACGCTCAGCACCATGTGGACGAATCACTAAAAGGTCATTGACCATTTAGTTGTGTATTTCACGTCCGAATAATCACCTTTCTCCCCTCTCCCCGTGTGCTCTAGGTCTTTTGACATATGGTTATTTGGTCGCGAATAGTTTGTATTGCTCAAAGTGTTGCTTTATATTATCTTACCGAAATGCCAAAGTTTGACGCCCTGCCCGGCAGAGTTGTAAACCACTGCCTTGTGGTACAGGTTCTTGACAGAACCGAAGGCGAAGGGAGCAAACTCTAAACAGAAAATCATGTCACTGTGGCAGCATTAAGGACAGTTGATGTACGGAACTCCCAACATCTCCCGACCAGCCACTGCAGGGACAAATAGTTTTGCGCCTGTCTTGACATGTTCTTGCCGGTGTGAAACCTATATTTGCTCCCCGAGAGAGTGCCACTGGTAACTTGCAAAAGCCAGCAGCACTTCAACACTTTTGCAGGCAGCTTTCATGAAATGTACTGCTACAAAAATGCACCTGTGCATTGAAGTCAGACTGGTGGGAAATGAAGGCAGAGGAGCTGCAGAGAGCTGCAGACAGAAACAACATGAAGTTGCTGTTACTGCAGACTGAAGGAAGTGTGGGGACCCATGAAGAAGGGACCTGTTCACCTGAAATCAACAGATGGAATGGAGACCTTTTCCGACAGAAAGAGAGTTGTGGAAAGATGGAGTGAACACTTCCAGAAGCTACTCAACGTCCCTGGTGACATAGATCACGAAGCTCTGGACAACATCCAGCAGCGCATTACCAAAACATGCCTCGATGAGATTCCAACCATGGATGAGATGGCTAGAGCAATCACCAGACTGAAAGATGGCAAAGCACCTGGGGGTGATCGACTTCCTGCTGAAGTATGGAAGCATGGAGGAGACAATCTGTTCAACAGACTGCACCAACTAATCAACAATGCCTGGGAGGAGGGTTCTGTACCCCAAGCATGGAAGGATGCCAGCATTGTAACCATCTACAAGAAAGGTGATCGAACAGACTGTGGGAACTATAGAGGAGTCTCTCTTCTTTCCATAGCAGGCAAGATCTTCGCCAGGATCCTCCTCAACAGACTATCTATTCACATAACACCTGATGTAGTTCCGGAGTCACAGTGTGGCTTCAGAGGTAACGGGAGCACCGTGGATATGATATTTTGTCTCCGACAGCTAAGAAAAGTGCATTGAGCAGGACCGACCACTGTACATGGTATTTGTCGATTTCACTAAGGCATTTGATACAGTCGGGAGGACTGGGCTATGGCAGCTACTGAGGAAGTATGGATGCCCAGAGAAGTTCACAACTATGATCGAGGCTCTACATACAGGAATGATGGCGAACGTTAGTGTTGGAGGGGAAGTCTCGGAATCGTTCGGGGTTACAAATGGGGTCAAGCAAGGTTGTGTACTGGCCCCCACGCTCTTCTCCATCTTCCTATCAGCAATGCTTGATGAGGCTTTCTGAGACATGGGGGATGGCATCTATATACAGTCCAGACAGAGCGCTGACCTATTCAATGTTGCACACTTCAGAGCGAATACCAAGACTACTCGGATACTGGTGAGAGAGCTACTATTTGCAGATGACAGCGCACTGGTTGCCCACTCTGCTGAAGAGATCCAGAAAATAGTGGACGCTTTCTCCGATGCATCAAAGAAGTTCAGCCTGAAGATTAACATCAAGAAGACGGAGGTGATGTACCAACCCTACTCTACAAGAACCGGAGAGGAGGAAATCATGGTTGACGGAAACAAGCTGAACTCTGTTCCGGAATTCACCTACCTCGGAAGCACTATATCAAGTGATGGACTCATTGATGCTGAAATACAGAGGAGGATGGCCAAGGCTAGCGCATCTTTCAGCCGACTACGCCAGAGAGTCTGGAACAACCACCATGTGTCCATTCGGGTCAAAGGCAAGATCTACCGTGCAATCGTGCTATCCACCCTACTATACGGAGCCGAAGCCTGGATAGTGTACAGACGACAGGTGAAAAAGCTGCATGCCTTCATGATGCAAGATCTGCGTTCAATCATGAGGCTAACCTAGAAGGACAAAGTGACAAATAAGGAAGTACTTGAACGGACGGGGCTGCCCTCTATGGAAGATCTTCTGATCAAAAAGAATCTCAGGTGGACTGGACACCTCATGAGGATGTCATCAAGCAGGCTACCAAAGCAGATCCTCTATTCTCAACTGTCTTCTGGTTACAGAAAGAGAGGGCGCCCTCATGACCGGTTCAAGGATACCATCAAGAGAAACCTGAAGCTGAGAGACATTAAGACCGACTCATGGACGCAACTCTCACAGCAGAGAGCTAAATGGAGAGCGGCAGTCTTTGTCGCATCACGACCAACAGCATGATGATGATGATGAATGCCCTTGCTGTGAACCTGAAACTCATTTCTGATTACCTTCAGATATTCTGCTATCGATTTGTTAATAATTCAAACCCGTGAAGATAATTGTAATCCTATTGTGTTAAATATTCCATATATATTTCCACAAACCTATGTCTTAAAGTATTCCAAATGGTAATACAGGCTCGTTTCTCTTAAATTGCAGTTGAACTTAGATCTGATTTCTGAAAGCTCTATATTTATATAATAATTAAACTTCACATTAACTACATTCAAATAATTGTTCGCGTGTGGTGGAGGAGAATGCTGTGGGAAGGGAGCAGGGTATTTTTAGTGTTGCCGGGATTAATTACCTTAGCTGAAAGAAAAACAACTGCCTGGTCTCCTTTGGGGATGCTTAGCCTGCGATTAATGGACAAATTCTTTCGTTGCAGCCATCGCTCCTCACTTTTACATTTCCAAGCAAATTCATGTGCGTCCTGATTATTTCTCGGCGCGCATTAATTCTGAGTCAAACTGGTAGAAACCAGTCACTTTCACATCGGATGAAATACCTAGGTGCGTGCATATTTCATATACATCTGTAGCCAATGTCATGTAACTTGCTGAATTAGTGCGATTACACTTGGATACACCTTTATAGTTCCCTCCAAAGGAGTATCTACAAATAAATGATAATATTCTCATCTAACTTACCAAATACCGAAGTTAATTATGATTCTTAATTAGTATTTGAAACAGTTCTACATTACAGTCGGATTAGATTCTGTACATAGGTGGGCAATACTGTCGAAACTTTCATTTCTAATGACAGTTTTATTATTCACCATCTCAGCAAATGTTTGCGATGGAATGAATAATTGTGGTTTTGACATGTCGTGGATTGTTTATTAGTCATCAAGTCTACTGCCCAGCCTCCCCAACCCCAGGACCTTCATTATGAAGGTCCTATATTATATCAGATTGATTTGCTTAGGACCTTTGATTTCAATTTATTTCCACATCATTCCCTCGACCACACATTTCCGATTGTCATTTGGCCTGTCATCCTCCCCATGATATACATGTGTGTTCTTTACATTTGGTATCCAGATATTTGCCCCTTTAGCACCCACCCTAGTTTCCTGTAGTGATGTGTGCTCATTTCCCTAGGTGAGATGACACATGCACAGATTGTTTGCATCAGGGAACCTAGCTAGACTAATTATGAAATCTGGGTATTTCTACCTGCTTCATCTTATTTGTTTGAACCGCGTTACTTACTACTGTGGATAGGCTCCAAATAAAAATAAAACCCCAATTTAGATTAAGATTACCCCTTCTACCCAATACATTCCAATGAAGGTATGAAACTTAGTGCATGTCACTATTAATGTATTATGAAATCTAATTTATCATCAGCACCAGTATTAATGACTACCAAGGCACTAAGTATGGATTTAGGTCATCGTGGTCTAACTCCTTATGATCCTGAGTACTTCTACCTATAATATTGAGAATAATAACCCTAACTAGGCAAGTCAATGTTACACACCTCACACGGGAATAACATGACACGTGAATTGAAGTGAAGTAGTCTTCTCATCAGCTAACTAGTCTGTTTAATATCACCATTTGTACATATTTTATGTTTTCAATTAGGCGTGCTCTGAGGTTATTCTCTTGTGTATGCAGATGATTAGTTATACATGCATTGGTCAACCCTAAGCTCTGCCCCATAATTATGACTGATGACCCAATTCACGCTATTCACAAATGACCTAATTCGGCATCAGAACGAGGCTGAGTACGTGTGGGTATTGGAAGTGGCCATAAGACACTGCTGTGTGCCGGTGTGTGTGAACTACTACAGAAATTAAATGGGTAAAATTTGAAGCTATTCACTTTTGAAACTATCATATTCATTTTTGCATACCTTTTTCTATCTACTGGTCAATTTTCATGAATATTGAGTGATGATCAGATGCATTTCAGTAGGCAATGTCAACAAAGTCACTCACCCTGGTTGCAAACCTTTTATTAAATTCAAAATTGCATAACTTTCTGAATATATATATATCTAACAAATATATTTTAACCCTTTTAAAGCTTTTTATTAATTTGTAATTACAAAGACTAGTTGTTTAACTGTGTTACACAGATAACTACACTGACAGTGTAATGTATGTAGTTATCCGAACACCCCCGATCCAAGACCGTGTGACGTCACAAGGATCCATTCTAAATAAAGACAGTTACGTTACAGAACTCACGGTGTTAAGACGTCCTTTACATGGTGTCAGATATTACGGGTGGATCTTCAATATGGCTTTGCACAGATTAAAACCCCCGGGGCCATTAAACTTGGATGAACACATTGCAATCAATTGGAGATCTTGGATTCAATCATACGATATATATGCAACGGCTGAGGGAGTGGCTACGAAGACAGAACAAATTCAATGTTGCGTATTTCTGCATGTCGCTGGAGTAGACGCCCAGAAGGTTTATAGAACTTTTGAGTTTGAGAACGCAGATAAGGACAAGTTAACACCGTTAATACTTGCATTTACCAAGTATTGTGAAGGTAAAACCAATATAACTGTAGTGAGATATGAATTTAACACGTTTAATCAGACTTCTGAAAATATGGACACTTACATAAGAGAACTAAAGCATCGGATACAATTTTGTTGCTATGAGATGCTAGAATCTTCATAATTGTGTGATAGAATTGTCGGCAGTGTGAAGGACAATGATTTACGGAACAAATTGTTGCAGTCACCTAAATTGTCATTAGAAGAGTGTATTCGATTGTGCCGCTTAAGTGAAAACAAGGCTGCACAAATCAGTGGTAACAGGAATCTGCATGTTGATGTGATGTTTACAAGACAGGCCAAGCGTGGGGGACCAGTTGAAAGAACATCTCCATGGATACGACCATCAACGAGTCGTCTTCAACAGAGTTCCATGGTTACACGTTGTGGCCAATGTGGATATAACCATCCGAGAGGTGCCTGCCCAGCCAGGGGGAAGGAGTGTGCAGGGTGCCACAAGGTGGGACACTTCATCAAGGTATGCTGTCAACAGAAAAGTCAGCAGCGGAATATGCCGGTATATCAGATTGAAGTGGATCAAGATCGTGATAGTGGATGCATGGAACAGAATGGGCCAAGAGAGATGGAGGACGGTTACGACTTGTTCGTGGGAGCTATTCACCATGATGGGGTCGAGGATGATGACCTGTGGTATGCCACTTTCAGTGTCAACGGTCAAGAAATATCTTTTAAATTAGACACTGGCTCTGAAGCCAATATGTTGCCTCTGGTAACGTACACCAGGATATGTAAAGATAGTTTGACCCCATCCAAGTGTCACTTAATAACTTATATTAGTGACAGGATCAAACCTGCAGGTGTGACTACACTTAGTCTAGACGGTAATATGTTACTCTTTCAAGTAACTCATGAAGGGAGTGCCATCCTGGGAAAAAAGGCATGTGTATGTTTGGGTCTGTTGGCATGCCTTGACACTGTGGACAAAGTACCTGATGTGGAAGCAAACAAACTGGTAAAGAAATATTCTAATGTTTTTAAAGGCTTAGGCTTGATTAAGGTAAATGCAAAGATATACATTGATGACACTGTATCACCTGTTATTGACCCACCATGGAGAATACCTTTGGCTATTGTTAAAGATGTAAAAATAGAATTGGACAGGATGTTAGATTTAGGGGTGATAGTCAAGCAGGACGAACCGACCCCATGGGTAAATTCCATCACGATTGTTCGTAAGCCTAACAAACTCAGGATCTGCCTTGACCCGACTAAATTAAACAGGGCAATTTTACGGAGCCCGTACCCTGTCCGTACTGTAGAGCTAGATTTTTCTCAGTGTTAGATGCTAATAGCGGGTATTGGCAGATCGAATTGGATGAGGTTAGTTCTAAATTATGTACATTTAATACACCATGGGGGAGATTCAGGTATACACGTTTGCCTTTCGGCATCAAAACTGCAGGTGATATATTCATTCAGAAAATGAATGACATTTTGATAGGATTGCCTGGGGTTCATGTGATATCAGATGATATATTAGTTCACGGTGTTACGGTTCAGGAGCATAATGTTCGCTTAGAAGCAGTCTTAAGGCGGGCAGAGGAAGTTCACCTAAAGTTGAACCCGAAAAAATCTAAGATTTGCTAAACTAGTGTTCAGTACCTGGGTCATGTAGTTACCTCACAAGGTCTGAAACCAAGTACTGACAGAGTACAAGCAATCGTTGAAATGCCAATTCCATCAGATAAAGCAGCTGTACAACGTTTCCTGGGGATGGTTGGATATGTTAGCAAATTTATTCCGAACATGGCAGAAATAACAAAACCCTTAAGGACGGTAATAAAAAAAGATGTGGCATGGCACTGGAACGAAGACCAAGAAAGGGCATTTCAGGAATTAAAAGGGCTTCTCACTAGGGCACCCATTTTACGATATTTTGATATGAAAGAAAAAATTGTAATCCAAGTAGATGCTTCTAAATATGGACTAGGGGCTACCTTATTCCAAAGTGGATTACTGGTTGCAATGGCCTCCAAAGCATTAGATAGCACTCAAATTAGCTACGCAGTAATAGAAAAAGAATTACTGGCTATATGTTTTGGATGTAACAAATTTCATGATTTTATTTATGGCAATGAGATAACTATACAATCTGATCATAAACCCCTTGTAAAAATATACGGATTTTCGGTTAAGAATTATATATTGGCAGAGAGCATTATTAGTCTTGGGCGACGGAGTGGGGACGATGTTATATAACTAAAAGTAATAATATCCCACTCCCATTATGACATGATATAAGCTGTGTGAAATATATGTTCATATATTATGCCTGAGATTAATGAAGAGATGTTCCTATATAAGAGGCAGTACATGATTGTTGAAATGTTTCTCTATGCATCCATAAAGAGTGCAATTGGAGAAAAGACCATTTTAACAGAGATCTATTGTAACTGTATAACTACCTGCCCCCCCTGCCTTGACCACTGGGCCGGTCCACCAGCCTAATTTGCATATACACACAGGGCACCACCTGCAGCTGGGTTGAGTGACAGCTACCCCTACTGGGGGAGGGTGCCACCCATCCTGACTGTGGAGGTGCCTGATTGGCTGGCTGTGGACTGCCCAGTGACCTGCATCCCATTGGCCCTCTGACCACACTAGCCTCAAACCAAGATCTTAATTCTAGACTCTGCTTCAGACACACTGAAGAGAGATCACTCTACTCCTGGCTCTTGAGTGAGACACACCTACTCTTGAGCAGGAACCCCAGACACTCTGTCTGATGCTATCAAAATTCATCTATTCTAATTGAGTGTGTACACAGCCATAGGACTCCTGTCCCATGGGCTGTAGGCACTGCTTTCTATACAGGCTAAAGTAGTAATGAGATATTGTGTGGCTAGAAGGCAAGGGGTGTGGATGATAGGTCACTGGTAGGTGGACAGGAGTTGGTGTTAGTAAAGCACAACTTCTCCACTGTTTATCTGTGTCTTGTCTTCATTCTTCCTTAGCATTGGTTAATGAGTTGATAGACTAGTGATATGAAGGGGAGAGTTCTGTGGTATTATCTGGTGTCCCAAACGTGGCCGGGCATCCAGTAATATTATACCCTGGTTAATATTAGACTTATGCCTATCCATGAGTTATCAGCCAGGATGCAAAGAATGCGTATGAGGTTACAAAATTACAACATCAACGTAACATACTTAAAAGGATCAAATTTATATTTTGCAGATACTCTGTCAAGAGCACACACCTCAAGTATAACACCTAACGATTTATATGGTAATGACTTGTCGGTGGCATCAGTAGGGGGGTCATTATTGATAATATCCAACAACTCAGGGAATACACCGATTTGGACCAGACCCTAGGCAAAGTGAAGAATTTGACATTGAACGGGTGGCCTAAAAATAAACTGCATGTTCCTGATGATGTAAAACCTTACTTTACTTATAGGCATGACATAACATGGTATGACGGAATATTATTAAAAGGTGCACAAATAATAATACCGAATCTCTTACAGCCCAATATGTTAATAAAATTACATGAATCCCACTTGGGTGTCGTGAAATGTAAGCAACTAGCCAGAGACAGTGTGTTTTGGCCTGGTTTCAGTAGTCAGTTGGAGGACAAAGTTTCAAGATGTGACATATGCCAAGAATTTAGAAAAGAACAACCAAAAGAACCATTAATAAACCATTCATTCACAGATGTACCATTTCATAAGATAGGAATAGATTTGTTTTATGTTGAGGGTAAAAACTACATACTTATTGTTGACTACTACTCTAAGTTCCCTGACTTCATAGAATTGGTGCAATTATCTAGTAGAGCGGTTATTGAGGCCTTACAACAAACTTTTGTAGTTGTTGGCCCTCAATTCGCAAGCGAAGAATTTAAAAGATTTGCTGTTGCATATGGTTTTAATTCAGCATACACAAATCCGATGCATGCTCAAAGCAATGGACAAATTGAGCGATATGTAAATTGTAAAAAAATGTATTAGAGACAGGGGAGACGTCAATATAGCCATGCTCAATTACAGAAACACATCACTAGATGGCGTTAGTGCATCGCCAGCGCAACTGCTGATGTCACGAAAGTTAAGGAGTAAAATTCTGGTGATAGACCGTGATTTGACTGCAAAAGCAGAAGCATCTAGAATACTGCAGTTTCGTCAAAAACAAACATTACAAAAATTGTACTATGACAAATGGTCAGGTAAGGAACAACCTTTGTTAAATAAGGGGGATAAGGTCCGATACAAGGACCACAACAATGAATGGAAAAAAGGGACAATTGTGCGTACCGACAAAAATTACCCAAGGGATTACGAGATACTAAATGACCGTAACCATGTAGTACACGTAACAGAAAATTTATCTACGGTTGCCGCAAAGAAACCATTAATCGATCTCTTCGATTGACTGATAACCATACTGAACTCGAACCCCTTCAGAAACGAAATTATTCAAATTACACTACACAGTATGGTAGAGTATCTCGGCCTACTGTTCGGTTAGGTTACTAATGTCTTGGTTTAACCATTGTCTTTGTATGTACGCTATGTGTAAATATGATGGGTTGTTCAAGAACTTACTTGACAGAGTTCTTAGATGATACCAAGTTGCTTAAGTCATGTTTCCTACTAATGTCGTTAAGCCCAAATGCGTTATTGATCATAAGGACTATAGGACTGTTCAGTTCACATGAGTAGAATCACATAATTTGTCCTCCCGGACACACGCAAGTGAATGCGTTGAGTGCTACAAATTAGATGTACACAGCCCAGTATGGCTGCTATGATCTGTTTAATATGTTATATATATTATAACCGTCAAATACATATCAGTACTGTACCGTTATCTGTTAGTACTCGCAAAAACCATGTGATGTTGAATTAGGAGTGACATACAACGTTACGTAAAAATACGCTTGTAGTCCGGGTCATATAAAGAAGAGACATAACAATTATTCACATAAGAAATGACAACTGACCCATACTACGTATTCACTGTATTACTTTCTAAGATGTGTTTCATATGATATTACTTGTGTAATAGTTCCCCATTTAAGGATTTCATAGTTCTCTTCTTAAACTGAGAAAACACATATAGATATAATGTAGTATGATAAGAAGACAGGTTCTATGTTATTTACGATGCAGTTTGCATTATCATGACACATGACTGTATGTAAACATAACAACTTCTTCTCACAAAATCAAATACCATTCAGTTGTCTATGGTATTTAATGTAAAGAAGGAGGATATGACATATAACATTTGCTATAGATAGGACGAGGATAACCTGTTGATATCGATAGTAGTTAGAGTAATTAAGACTAAAAAAGAATAGTTATGGATTGTTATTATTAAGGCATTGCTGTATTAATCATATTCACGGGGAGTCCATTGGATCATATAACTTGTAGAATGCATAAGGAGGTTAGTCAATGTAAGCGTGTTAATCGTCATTAAAACGGTATCGATTGTTAAGGGGAAGGTGTAATGTATGTAGTTATCCGAACACCCCCGATCCAAGACCATGTGACATCACAAGGATCCATTCTAAATAAAGACAGTTACGTTACAGAACTTACGGTGTTAAGACGTCCTTTACAGACAGTGCTGCATGGTACATGATACCACCACAACTATGCAGACTTGAAGTTGACAGTCACATTGTAGTTAAAGAATGGGAAAATCACCATGCAAGGGTCACTCAATCTTCATGAAAATTGGCCAATTTATAGAAAACAGGTATGCAACGCTGAATATGGTGGTTTCAAAAATGAATACCCTCAGATTTGAGTGATTTCAAGAGCTATTGGTTGATGAAAAATATTCACAGCAATGTCCATACACAAACGTAGAGCGGCACCTCGCAGACGCATACCTGGCCTCGGTCTGGTTTCAACATGGCCATGGGGTGAATATCATCAATACTCCCACCGAATGTCAGCCTGCAATACCGCTCGCTCAATAATATCTACACCCTCCCGCATGTTATGTAACCCTTCCAACACAGGCAATCCCTGGTATGTGCTACCTCCACTGTCCTACTATTGGCTAACCCTGCCCCCTCCCACCTAAATGCACATGTGGGTGTAGGTAGCGCACGCTATAGTGTCAATTATACGCTTTCCCCACACATTTATGCATTAAATTTGACCCTATTCTCCCTTTTATTTAAATATTCATCTTATTCACATCCCTGAATATTGGGAAATTTTACATTATGGTTATGCCGTTCACGTTAGAATTGCAGAAATGTGGGTTCGAATCCCACTCTAGACATGATGTTCCCATTTGTTTGCAATACCTCCCATATTACTAGTGCCATCACGAGGGTTCTGCTGTAGGCCCTCTCACACTACGACATAACGACGTCAACATAGGGAGAACGTGAAAAACGTTGAACTTCTCGGCGTAGTATGCAAATTTGGGCACAAGTTGAACATGGATGCAGCATAGTGGACGAGAGCGTAACATCGGTAAAGCATAGTGATACCTTCATTCAACGAGAGAGGACAACGTCATTACGCTCAGGGAACGTTATGAACGTTATTCCATCGCCAGAAGAACGTTACGTGACGTTACATATGTCATGACACGGTGGCGAAACGTTGAACGTACATTGAACGTACGTTCTCCTGATGTTCTCCTGACGTTCTCCTGGCGTTCCCATTACGCCGCGTGGACATTTCCACCCGGTTTAATGTGGGTCAACGTAGTGGAACATAGTTGAACGTAGTGAGCAGCGTTTGACTAACGTCCGTTTAACGTCATTGACATTCGCTGAACGTGTACAGAACGTACGGCGAACGTAAACCCTTATGTTTGAGGTACGTCAAAAGTTTTGAACATGTCCAAAACCTCGACGTAATTTGACGTAACATGACGTAATGTGACGTAGCTCGACATCAGTCTAACGTCATTCTGACATCATCATAACGTAACCCAACGTACGTCAACGTAATGACGAAAAATGACCACATTAGGCTCACGTTCGCTCATTACGTCGTAGTGTGACAGGGGTATAAGGGTGTTCGGGGTTGACCCTGCCATGTGTACATCTTGAAGTATGCTACCTGGAAATTTGTAATCATAAGTATGAGACTTAAATTCCAGGAGAAGAGTGTAATGACTTTTAGTCACTTCCCTAGGTGAATGTGACATACATAGGTAAGCGTAGGTCTGCAGATTGTATCAGGGAGTCTAAATACTCTACTGGTTAGGATGCCCACTTTGGAATGGCAGGAGTGTGGGTTCGAGTCCCACTTTACACAAACTGTTCTCAATTATTCTGCAACACGTACCGCAGCACCATCCTACCGTGATATTAATTAGCAGCTCACACCCGTGAGCACCTCACACCCCTCTGCCGCCTACATTCACACACACACACATCAACACCCCACCACATCTGGGTAAGTAGCATTCATATGCATTCACTTCCCTCTTAATATCCCATTCGGATACCCCCGCCCCCTCCCTCTGACCCTCCACACATCCCCCTCTAGACATATACACACCAGACGGGATGGCCGAATGAGTTAGAGCATCCGTCTCCCATGCTGGTAGATCGTGGGGTCGTGGGTTCGAACCCTGGTCGAGTCAAACCAATGACTTAAAAATTGATACTTGGCACTTCCTAGCCAGGCACTCGGCATTATTAGGACAGGGCAAGGACTGGTGTGCTCGGTGTCAGGATAATGTGACTGAGTGGGATACAAGGTCATGGTGCCGACGGCCTGGTTTCCCAGTGGGACAGCACTATAAAGTTGTCATGAGTGTGCGCTGTCACAAGTCGGTACCCGTCCTGATATGACCCTAGATGTTGCTAGGACGTAAAACAACAACAAACAAAGAAAAAAACCAGACATATACAACTGGAAACTGCCCCTTCCGATATCACTCCCCCCCCCCCCTCACTCCTTGAAATAATACCGCGTCCAATCAATCACTGTGGTATATTACACGTGACAGGCGCCTCTGGAGCAGATAATCCTGCGCACAGCTCAACCTCTCAGAGCACAAACAATAACATTGTTAGGACATCATCGTTCTTCTTCTTTTCTTTGTTTGCTCAATACAAACTTGGCAGTGACAAATCCAAACACGGGGGATTGCTCATAAAAACATAACCCTGTGCTTCAGAACCGTAAAAAGGGCTTCACATAACCTACATCTACTCCCTCAAAAAGGGTAAGCATACTTTTTTTCTGGTTTATAATCCAGTATCAGTGCTTAGCTATGGAATTTATGTGTCCTCAATATTCTTCATATTTGAATACCAGTCACTGTGGCCGTATCGGTAAAACGCAGGCCTCTCGTGTGGAGATCGGGAGTTCAATTCCCAGTCGACTCAAAACAATGACTTACAAAGTCATTACTTGTTGCTTCCTAGCTTGGCGTTTGGCATTAACAGGATAGGGCAAGGACTGGTTAGCTCGGTGTCAGGATAATGTGACTTAGTGGAATATCAAGTCATGGTGCTGGCAGCCTGATTTCCTAGTGGTGCAGCACTATAAAGTCGCCATGATTGCAGACTGTCACAAGTCAGTACCCGTCCTGATATGACCAGAGATGTTGTCAGGACATAAAACTCCAACAACCAACCAAATCATATTTTATTACATTCCAATTTTAAGACTTTTGCTTGTAGTGTATGAATTACGGCGGTTGCTGGGTATAGGACTGGTTACAGTATAGCTATGACAATGTGCATAGTCCCAATACTTCCTCATTTAGGCATTTCTCATGACGCTATTGTTAGTTGACAATTCTTCCCTTATTGGTCACAACAATGTCCTGCATAAGAAGAGCTACCCTTTCAAAATAAGAGTACTGTTGGAAAATTACTCTTCACTTGACTATTTTTATGAATTTGAATGCTTAGCTAAAGTCATCAATACCAGTGGCCCTATGTTGACAAACAGACATTTTGAGGCGGGGAGGTCAGGGGTTACATTCGTTGATTAAGGAGCTTAAGGAGCAATTTTAGTTGCGGGCAATTGGCCTTCCTTATTCCACTGTTTCTTGCCCTATCCTAACAATTCCGGGATTCAAACCGTCTGCTTTGAACCCTGGCCGAGTCAAACCGATGACTTAAATATTAATTCTTGTCACCATCTAGCCTGGCGTCCAGCATTGTTAAGATAGGACAAGGAGCAGTGGAATGGGGAAGACCAATTTTTCGCGATTGAAATTGTCCTTGCTTAATCAACTAATGCACCCCAAAAATATTATTGAACAAAACAAAATTAGGCAGCAACTTTCCCTGAGCTGTTAGGACACCTCCCCCACCTCTCACCCATAATACCCCCCCCCCCCCCAACACACATACAAGTTCAAAAATATATTTATATATATAATCTAAATAAGGTGAATTATCATCCGATACTGACTGTTATAATTTGATTCTGGCATAGAAGCTGTTCGCTGGTAACTAGCTGCACACACACCTCAGCCGCTGTCAGGCGGTACTGATAATCTCGACGTTGGAGATTTTCAAAGAGCTGCTTTCAAATCAAATTCTGCTCTGAAAGAGGCTGACAAGCCTGCGACATCCCGCACCAGTCACCCGGCGGGCAGGAGGTAGGCCCGGAACATGTGTAGGCCCGGAATGTAGGCCCGGAACATGTGTAGGCCCGGAACATGTGTAGGCCCGGAACATGTGTAGGCCTACACACGAACATGTGCTGCTGTAATACAGAAAAACACACACACCCTCCTACCTCCCTTAAACCCACGCACAACCACCCAAAAACAGACAAAGGAATACAATCACCATTACAGCTAAGATAGCTAGCACCCGTGGGGAGGCAGGCTTCTAATTCCTAATGGCGCCTGGTGGTAATTAATAGCCTATCAGACCTGTGCAGTGGTAGGCTGATCGGGATGGGATGGGTGTGGTGGGTGTGGTGAGGGTGGGTTGGGGTAGGGTGGGGGGATATAGATACTGAAGAATAGCCTCGACAAAGTCCAAGTAATTAGATTTGTCAAATTACATGGTTTGTTGCTGTTGTAGTTAGTTAGTTTTACCTATGCTTTCTTTGTTAAAAAGAAATAAAAGTAATGAATTTCTATATTTACTAAGCTCCTACATGTAGCCGATCCAATATATGAGGTGGTATAATGCACTCTCAGTGAATTCCTTAGACTGGGGGAGTTGATCGCTAAGTGAGTCATTCCTTCGACTGTTTCCGGTGAAACAATGTGACTTTGAATCCTATTTCATCGGGAATTGCGAAATCCCTTGTGCCAGATGTCGGTCGGCTCGGGTATTTTGATCGATAGCGGCAATGTCGGGTAGAAGGGCCACGTGCAGGATTTTTCAAGCCTGTCTTACACTACATGATATGTTGACTTCAGCATGGTTGATCGAGGACAGATTGAGGCAGAGGTGTCTGATGACCCGCATCATCAAATGGGCTCCGATTTCCTCGCGAATCTGTGTCTGCAGTAATTCATTGTGTCTGGTTGACATGTGCAGTTGAGTGTGCGTAATACTGATGATTTCATTTAAGTATCACAAACAGTTTTACTGTACGGCTAGACTGTCTGGCGCTCACAGAAGACATTATATAATGAATAAACTACATTTAAATTTAAAATATCAATCAAATAAAACTCACTCAGCCTGACAGAAACAAGCCGATGCTGCAGACCCCCAGCCCCTTCTGCTATATTAAAATAGGTAAGCTATGTCAATAAGTGTATTCCATGTGACTGTCCACACTTTCAGAGGAAGGACTGAAACTGCGACCCGGCGTGTTTACAAACCAAGAAGTGGGAAGCTGGTCCCTTCATGTTTTATCTTTCACTGAAGGCTCTGTTCTATAAAGTCACTCTGAATCTATGACACTCGACGCGGTAGAACGCAGGCTTCCCGTATGGAAGGTCGGGAGTTCAAATCCCGGCTGAGTCAAACCAATGACTTACCAAATTAATACTTCTTGCTATCTCGCCTGGCATTCAACATTACTAGGATAGGTAAGGACAGGTTAGCTCAGTCAGTTTCAGGACAATGTGACTGAGTTGGAAATTGGGCCATGGTGCTGATGGCCTGGTCTCCCAGTGGGGAAGCACTATAAAGTTACCATGAGTGTGGACTGTCACAATACGGTACCCATCCTAATATGACCATATATGTTGCTAGGACGTAAAGCCCCACCAAACATCTACTGAATCCATAAACACATGGTTCTCGATGATCAAGCTTAGAAGGGTTATTATTGCCCTGCATGTTTCTGTAATATTGTTCTATTCTCCATTAAATCAAATGCTATTTCATACAGTGTGCTTCAGCCCACGCTAAACATGGTCTGGGTGGAAAGCAACTTTGATATCTCACAAATGACGCTTTCCATCAATGTCCTACACTACCTAAGTCGACATTCTTGTAAAACGACCCGCTATTTACCTGTTTTTTTCGGGTGCAATAATAAATGTGTGTGTATCCGATGCAATTTAATATTAATTCCTGAACAAAATCGATGGTCAGTCTTCAAAACCGCCCAAGACTGACCACATCAACAAACATTTTCTTTACAAACAAGGATGCCGAAACAAGGATCATCAGGAAAGACGAAGGGCCTTAGCTGGCCAGCAAGGGCCCAGACCCAACCAGGGGCATCGACCACACCTGGCCGACAGCCCAAGCTCATCGGGCGTCAACAGCAGCACCCCCCGGGCCGAATTACCACTCAGGCCCAGCACCAGCCAGAAAACCCTGAGAGATGTGTCAAGGAGGACGGACATTGAATCAGATGCATCCTACCCGGAGCGCCGCAGCGGGCGCACACACCACGGGCAGCACACACGTGTGGCCCACTGCGCCGAGGAGGCCCATATCGACCGCAGGATAGGCGAGATGGAGGAACGTGGGTCGGGGCGGCTGGATGAATGCGTGGAAGCGATGCATATAATGTTACAGCGGCTGGTTGACACCCGCCCCGATGGAGGGCCCCCCCTCGGCAGTGCCAGAACTGGCCGGCGCCCCTGCACCGCGGGACGGGACAGGCAAGAAGGAACAGGACCAGCTGGCCGGCCAGGACTGGGCTGGGAATGACCGGCCCACCCGGTGACGGGTGGCATCGCCCTCCCCGGAGCCCGGGCACACCCCGGTGGGGCGCGGCAGCGACAGACAACAGGATATGTACCCGCAGCTAGCCCCCAGGGTGGGGGCCTGCCGCAGGGCCAACAGCAATGGCGACCGGCTCTGACGGGGGGATGATGAGAGGGAGTACATGCGGGCCTTCATGGGGCTCATGGCCGATCAGCGATCATATGACGCAGCAGACTTCCCATATATGTTTTGAACACCTCAGGTGCCTAATGGATGACTGCTTGCGCAAGCCGTGGCCAGTGGTGCACGAGTGGTCACAGAACATATTCGACATGATAGAGAAGGAGGAGATTGAGTGGCAGGACCGACAAGAGATACAAAACGACCGTTCAAATTTCACCACGGAACTGGCCAGCAATCCCACTGCCACCAGGGATGGGTGGCGATTGGCCACCGCCATTACCGATAGCAAGACAGCAAAGGGACGCATGTAGGCCATAGCACACAAGCGACCATGCTCAGTGTTTAACTAGACAAGGCAGTGCACCCAGAAGCAGCACCATTAGGACAGGCCACAGGATGTGGTGCATGCATGTGCATATTTTTACTGCATCTCGCAGGCATACTACAAACATTCTGAGCAGCACTGCCAGAGGAAGGCACATGAACACACAACAAGCTAGAGCCCCCCGCCCCCGGCCGCCACCTTTCACCCAACCCGCTAGGCAACACAAGCGGATGTGGAAATACGGGGAGGCAGGCTACATATACATCAGAAGTGGGCTAAGAATATGCAGGCTGGACATCAGTCGAGGGACAGGTGGCTGGCCCCATTCATGGACGCGCAATTCTGCCCGGTGACCACATACCGCGCCATGATCGCTGAGGCGCCCACCACCACTTCTCAACAGCCACTCCTCACATTTCTCCGTGATGGCGCCATCATCGCCATCCCCTACATAGCTAGGGAGTGGTATGATGCTCAAATCGCCATCGGGGTCTCCTCCCCCATACACGCTCCACGCAATATGCAAGGCAGCGGCAACCATGGTCTTTGCCTCAGGCAGCTCCGAGCTGGAGGTCCAAAGGTTTGGGGGATGACACCTCGAATGCCCACCGGATATACATCAGTACCAGAGACTCCAATAAGGTTAACAACACACTAATACAGGTGACAAAATCGAGCGATGGCTTGGCTGAATGATTGGCACAGCCAATCAAACACAAAAATAAATAAACCATAAATACAACAAAAAACTAAACATAAATAACACAAACAATTAAATAAAATCATCAGCCAATTGACACCCGAGCAATTGACCTATCAACAATCATGCATCATCATTGTTATATGTAATTGCTATGTTCTATTGCCCTGCTTAAATGTGTCAGATGTCAATATAACTTATTTTCTAGGTTATATCATCACTCAACCATATTTGTCATATGTACCATCCACCATACCATACCCATCCATCAAATTACATGACATGATGTCGGTTGTGACTGCCCTACATGCATGAATGATACAATCAAAGCTGTATATGCCGCTGGGGGGAGCCGCGCCCAAATAAATTGTCATTTTTTTTCCCAACATCAGCCTCCTCGTCTTATGTGCCCGTAAGCAATGACATAAGACATGCTACCTGCTGAATAAATTACCTTCATCCTGCCCACTTGCTGTGCAATAAGAGTGAATGATGGTGACTTTATGCCCTGCTGAAAATAAAGGCCATATTCATCAGATCAGGATAGGTGAGCTTTATAGTGCTTTCTCTACTGACATGCCGTGCTACTGCTAATATAACACACAATCCTGACATTAATTTACAGATTAACTTACAGATCCTCTTCTGGCTGATCTAGCTCAATAGGGCCTCTAATGCCAATGAGCCTTAGATGACATTGAGCCAGCCAGCTCTACTGCTTAGCACCAGACCAGAGAGGGCCAAACCTTTTGTTATAAGTGACTAGGTCTGGAATCAAACCCATAAACTCCTTCCACACTTTACCATTCGACCATTCCATCTGGTTCCAAGTGAATGGAGGTCAGCTCTAACAAGGGCATGGGGAAGGGAGACTCGCAGAAATGAAGAGGAAGAAGAATAAGAAGAACAACAACACAATAACTAGAGTTAATTGAATCACACAGGCAAATATACCGACCCAAAATACTTAATTATGAAGATCGGACGGGGTGGCCGAATCAGTAGAGCGCAGGCTTTCCGTGCGGAAGGTCGCGAGTTTGAGACACAGCTGAGTCAAAAGCTCAGTCTCACAAAATTGATACTTGTCGGTACCTAGCCTGGCAGTTTGCATTACTAGGATAGGGCAAGGACTGGTTAGCTCAGTATCAGAAATCTTGTAATTATAGTTTAGTTGCATAGTTCGACGTCTTTGACTTTCTGCCATATCTTGAGATAAATATCAACCTCATTATAATATACCTCACTTTACTTTGAAGTAATTTCTATTTCAAATGGCTAACTTTGAAGATATTTGAATTGAAAACATATTAAATTGTAGTGTGCACGTCAAAATCACCATAGGCTACAACAGTAACAGGTTCTGTTAAATTGACTTAATATTCTATTCTGTGCAGCAACATGTGCTTAAAAAGTGAATGACTATCTAATTTGGATATGTAGGATCAAATCTAGATAAGCGTTTTGGTTTTGAAAATGGTATGGTTTCAGTGGACGATGCAGTCTTAACATATGGGTGGTGGGAATGTGTGAGGCAGGGTTGGGGGTGGATGGGAAAATATAGGCATAGGTTGATAGATTGATTGGGATATGAGGTGGATGGAGGCTGATGAGTCAATGACGCATGAGGTGTTTGTGGGAAGGGGCAGATGCATTGACACGGGAAGGTGCATTGTGCACATGTGACTCATATTGAGCTGAGGAGGGAATCGAAGGAGACGCCAGGATCTCAAGGCCGAGTTGATGACGTCACCAGATGCATAATATTAATGACCTTATTACACAAAAAGGCGGCCAGACTACGAGATTCCGATTTGAAATCTTGTGAGTGGCAGTGAAATATTGGTCAGGGCGACTTAACGGTCGGGATGTCATTTATATTCAAGCTGTTGGTTTTATTTTCCATTTAAAAAAAAAAGAAAAGTTGTGCAATTTGCCGTCTTGCGGCGGAGCAGACATAGTGCTGTGAGGTGTGGCGATCTATAGGTTCCATGGCGCATGCGTCTCCCACTAACGCCATTGTGATGTGTCATCCTGGCAAGTCCATTACTGAGGCATTATCGCCGACAATAGGGGTCGTTACTCACCGAGCCGGCCAGGCATCCCATCAGCCCCTTCGGCAGGGTTCACTAAGTATGCAGTCACTGCGGGGAATGTTTATCCCACATCCATAGTCGGTTTGACGCTGTCTGGACCCGCAGACGGACGGACGCGATCCTTGGACGGACGCGATCCTTATGCCACCTGGCGTATTTGGCTTCTACCAATCTGCACACCCACAAGTTTCCTTGTTGGGGGTTTTACATCCTGGCAACTTCCAAGAGCATATCAGCATGGGTACCAACTTGTGACAGAACGTGGTCATTGTGACTTTTATAGTGCTGCCCCATTGGGAGACCAGACCACTGGAACCATGACCCAATTTCCCACTCAGTCACATTGTACATGTTATAATTAACATGCGTAATTCTCGGCGGAGACTGGACGAAATGATGCTGCCACCTAGAGGAATATAATTTAGTTCCTGACCAACTCGATAGGTGGCGCCATTGACCTGAACTCTACCGGCGAGATGTGTACGTTATCTGCCTCACCCGTGCAAAACGCCCAGAACCATCGCAGCTGCCGTCCGCCTAACTTCGACATGAGTTGTCACTTACTCTGCAGTCTATAAGCTAAGTAAATACATTGCTTTCCACATGTGGCGAAAACTAGGACGGTGGTTGAAAGACACTGCATTGAAATTAAATTAATGGACGAATGACTTCCGTTCTCTTCGGAAGCTTCTGGAACACAGTGGAACTTTAGTTTGATAACTCGGCAGGACTTTCATTCACCACATGGACGGACATACATTACTTTCCTCCTACATGCTAAGTAAATACGTTGTTTTCCACATGTGGTTGACTTGCAGTGGGACGGTGGTTGAAAGACAGTGCATTGAAATTGAATTAGTGGACGAATGACACCTGTTCTCTTTGGAAGCTCCTGGAATCTTGTGGAACTTTAGTTTGGATGACTCGGCAGGATTTTCATATCGACCCAACCTGTGGTACCCTGTGCTTTCAACCGTGACAGTCACGAGCCGACCGCATACTATATACCGGTGTCTGGTATTTCGCCAAGAACTACTAGTGGTGTAGATAAGTAGTATATGCTGCTAGTTTATAGCAAGTTCTGACAGTGCATTGCTTCTTCCTCTATACGCATTATACATTTTATTGCATTTATGCCATTTTCAGTGTGTGCCAGTGTAGTGCCACACTTGACCATCGCAGCACCTGTTCGCATGGCATCGACCCGACTTTCTTAGACAACTGCAGCTACAACTTCACACAGACCATGAACAAGTTCTAAGGGAAGTACAAATATTATTTAGTATTGTGTGTTGTGCTGCTGGAAAGTTTGGTAGTTGTGAAACTGACATTTTGTTGTGCTGCCGGTGGCCGGTGTGGCATGGAAGCAGGACTGCATTGGGAGTGACAGTATATTGGAGTCCTAATGTAGCATGTTACTGTTGCATTCTGTGTCACCTTCTCGTACAGGAGAATCAAAAAGTTCACTACTTCAACATACCAATATCTAAGTCGCTGTCGGGTCACTGTTACATTGACGCAAAGCGCGGGGAGTGACAGGGGGAGTGACAGTGATGTTGACGCAAAGCTACATTGAGTGACGGCGTACCGGAGGTCATATATATATATATTCATACATATGTATCAAAAAACTTCGCGCCACAATAACCACTGCATGTGTGATTGATATCTGATGTACTGCCGGTACTGCTGTCACGTTGAAGCAAGCCTCCATTGGAATTGACAGCATATATAACTCTCAACAACTTTTTACGCCACTATCATCTTTACTTTCCCCTACTCATTAATTTCTCTGCCGGTGTAGTCTTCATTGGCAGCCATTACGGTGCGTGACCGATACGGCGGCCATTACATATTCAATGTCAAAGAAAATTCTCGGTCACACTAATGCCGGACAATATGCTATATATTGATTTACACTGATTTTATTACTGCAGAACAATCGCAGCTTCAGCCAGCATATATATGTGTCAAAAACTTGTTATGCCAGTATCATTTTTACGTTCCATTACTCATTAATTTCTATACGGCGGCCATTACATATTCAATGTTAAAGAAATTTCTCGGTCAAACTATGCTCGACAGTATGTCATATATTGATTTACACTGATTTTATTACAACAACTTGAAAGTGACGGCCTACCTGGTCATATATATATATATTCATACATATGTATCAAAAAGCTTTACGCCACGCGAACCACTGAAACAGACTGCACAAAAGGATTGACGCGAGGCGGAATCTAACGGTAATACAAATATTACCTAATTATTCTGTTTTCTCCTGCTAGAAGGTTCTGTGGTGTGTGATTGACATTTGATGTACTGCCGGTACTGCTGTCACCTTGAAGCAAGGCTCCATTGGGATTGACAGTATATATATGTGTCAAAAACCTTTTATGCCAGTATCATCTTTACTTTCCCTTACTCATTAATTTCTCTGCCGGGTACTCTTCATTCGCCCCAATTTTATCAGACATTTTACATGACGCCATTTATACACACACACCATTGGACTCAATTACCGGCATTTTAGAACACACAATATATTTCTCATTCATTTATTCTTCCCAAAACTCCTTTATACTGGAGTACTATAATTATTATACATTATTTATTACATTATATACATTATTCTCTGCCGGGTTAATCTTCACTTGACCCCATTTATCTGACATTTTATCTCACGCCATTTATCTTACGGCATTATACTCAATTACCGGCTTTTATAAATTGTGCTACCTATCTTAGGAGCCGACAAAACCTACACAATCACACTAACAAGGACACAAACCATTACAGGAACCAACGCACCTGCCGTCCCTAATATCGACCAGCTTTCCTGTCAACATGCCTACAGCTAGGAAGACGACTAAAAAGACAAGCAACAACAAGCAGAACAAGGCCCCCAAAAATCGCGGACGTCCAAAGCTCATAAATGAGAGCAAAATATTCAGTGAGGACGACACTGACGATACATATCAGTCAATCGTGAAAGAAAAACCGTCTATGACTGAAAATCCATCGACCACCTCACAGCCAATAAACACCAACGACGAGCTCATCAAAGCCATGCAAGCTGCGATGGCAGAACAGATGCACGACTTCGAAGCAAAGATGGTCGCCAGAATGGAGGCATTGGAGACCGGCAGGCACAAGAAAAAACACACGGTAACCCATGTCGAGATATCGGATACTGACAGCGACAGTGACTGTGCTGGCGCTTGTGCGCCGATTGTGAGCCGGCGCCCACCACCGCACCAACAGGAGATACCAACCTTCAAACCTATACCAGCACCAAGGAGGAAACCACGCATCCCCACACATGCCGAAAAACACCAAATATACGATGACACACACTATGATGACTGCTGCCAAGAAGCCGAAGCGGCCCGCACGCAGTCCGCTAGGCTCAACAGGGACGCATCAAGCAACGAACACACCGATGCCATTAATGAACTGTTGGCTGCTGCTGTCTCCGCCATCGGAAAGAAAAAAGGTAAATCTGCATTACTGCCACATTTATTTGTAACTCGCGGGATTAAGAGGGAGAAAGTCGCAGTGGGTGAAGCCACGTTCCCAGAGTACATCGGCTCCCTGTGTAAAATTATGAAGGTGGTTGAAGTGCCCGTCTCCTGGAAAGACCCCCTGCTTGAGCACCTCCACCAGCTGACGATCATGGCCTGTGACTGGGAGTGGCAAACTTGCCGCTCCTGGTCAGAACAGGTCTTCACCATGATTGATGACGGACAACTCCCCGATGGCTGGAATGACCAATACGCCATTAAAGATCTACAGCGGGATGCCTATGCTGTTGGCTTTCGTCTACCGGCCCGCAATCAACACCGATCAACAAAATACAATTTCAATCAGTCACGCATGGCTGGGAACACTCCCAACAACCAGCCTAGTTCCAGTGGGAACCCATACAATTTCTCAAGGAATGACTTCAACTGTGACACCGATGGAAAGCCCTGCCACCAATGGAACTGGGGGATCGACTGCGGGTTCAACTCTAGCCATGGGGAGCACCCTGATAAGAAGATGCATGTTTGCGCTTGGTGTGCCAATAAACACCACCGCGCAAACATGCACCGCGAGAAAGACTGCATAAATAAGCAGAGAGCCACAGACAAGAAATCGGGCCAAACCAGTGGTTCAACAAACCAACAACCCACACAGGGTTTTTGAGAAATGGCTCCACGAAAAATACGGAAAACAGACACGTGGAGCCCAGATCTACTACGTTAACAACAACGGCCGTCCTAACAGGAGGACACGACAGCTGCACCGACACTGGTGTGACAGATGCAGACATGCTTGGCATCGGGCAACAAGTGACACCCGTCACCGAGACACACCCTCCGCCTACCCCAGTCGAGTATAGTGCCACACTCGACCGCATTTGGCCTCACCCACGACATGACATGTGGGTGGCCCATACTGAATATATTCAAATATATAACAATGTAAGGCGTACGGCGCTACCAAACTACATGAAGGCCCGGGTCCCATTACGATCAGGACTTAACATTTGTGCCTGGAAGAGCACCCTGGTGGACTATCATGATCGGCAGGTAGTCGAGTTCCTAGAATTTGGATGGCCTGTCGATTATACCGCCGATGCCCCTCCTACCAATACAAACAGCAACCATCGTGAAGATCATGCACATACCACCTACATCAAGAAATACATAGAGACTGAACTCAACCATGGGGCACTACTCGGCCCCTTCAAGGAGCCACCCTTCACTCCCTGGTCTCAGACGAGCCCGATGATGACGCGCCCGAAGAAGAATACTCCCGACAGGCGCGTCATCGTCGACCTTAGCTGGCCAAAGGGGGCTAGTGTCAACTGTGGAATAAGGAGAGGATACTAACAAGGCCGCCCCAGTTCCTATTCCCTACCCAATGTAATGAATGCTGCTGATGAGGTGGCTAGGCTCGGTCCTGACTGTCTTCTTTGGTGCGCCGACCTTGCACGAGCCTACAGGCAGCTCAGGACCTGCCCCCTCTCCACCCCACTCCTTGGCCTCACTTTCGAAGGAAAATACTACACTGATGTCGCCCCACCTTTTGGCTGCCGAACTTCAGCTATGGCATGTGCAAGAACTACAAATGCCGTTGTATACCTGATGAGGAAGAAGGGCCACTTCACACACTGCTATTTAGACGACTTTGTCGGGGTGGCACCAGACAGCAGCAGTGCGCACTCAGCATATAACGACCTCCTCGAGATAACATCAAGACTTGGACTAGTTTTATCCCCTGAAAAATGCCACCCACCCGATATAGAAATAGAATGGCTCGGTTTCAACATATCTGCACAAAAAATGACAGTTACAATCCCCCAGGAGAAGCTTGATGACATACTTCAAGAGTGCTCGGCTTGGATGGACAAACAAAAAGCAACCAGAAAAGAACTTCAGAGACTTGTTGGCAGGCTACAACATGTCGCCAAATGTGTAGCGCCTGCGAGGCGATTTATGTCTCGGATTTTTGCATGCCTACGTGATGCACCATTCTATGGGAGGCAAGAAATCACTGACGAACTCCGGAGTGATGTCACATGGTTCCTTCGGTATGCCACGGACTCAAATGGAATCGTGCTCCTCAAGGCCGATGACAAGCCACCTTGGGTCATTGAGTGTGACTCCTCTATGCATGCCGGAGGAGCCTTCTCGATTTCTAAATACTACTCTGAGACCTACCCAGAGCCTATCACAAGAAGACACACCAACATCGCGCACCTGGAGGCCATTAACCTGATAGTGGCACTTAGGACTCTTGCACCCAAGAGACCTGAGGACTATACGATTATTATAAATACGGACAATTCAGCCAGCCAGCAGGTCCTGGCATCAGGTGCAGGGAGAGACCGGGTCCTTACTGCATGTGCCCGCGAGATATGGCTCTATGCAGCCACTCACAACTGTAATGTTGAAATCATTCATAAGTCTGGCAAGGAGTTGGTTCTTGCAGACGCTCTCAGCAGGCGGGCGCTTCAACCTTCGGTACACCAAAAATCTACACAAATGACGAAAGACCTTAACCTAGTTGAAATTAAAGTCAGATTCGATAATATCTTTACTGCAAATCTGTGATTAACCTGGAACCCTCGTATTTAATTGGCTCTCTGGTCCCAGGTTACTCCGACGAGCTCCACGCCAGGATACTCGAGGTCTACTTCGCCGGGCTAGCGTCTGGCACTTGGAGGAACAAGGCTGTACAAGCGAAGAAGTATCTCCGCTTTGCCGCCCTACACGATGTCAACCCGCTAGCGCCATCGCAGTATGACATACTAGCCTACACTCTACACCTTAAAGACACACTCTTAACGCCAGGAGCAGTTATGAATTACATCAGTGGCGCGAGAACTTGGGTCCTACTCTTTGGAGGTTCCCCCACGGCCTTTGACACATATCCAATGGTCCTAATGAAAAAAGGGGTGCAACGCCTGTCACGCCACACACTCACCCAAGCCGCACCATTGTCTCCATCCAATGTCGAAAAAGTTGTTACCTACCTGTTATCAGCTGGCCCCAACGCAGCAGTACTCATCGCCGCTATTCTCATGGGCTACTACACCCTTCTCAGGCAGGGTAATCTACTCCAGAATATCTCACCTAATGACCCGGGCCATGCCCTTAAGAGGAGCGATGTCATAAGAACACGCGACGGGCTGACAGTTACAGTCAACTCCACCAAGACCAGATGGAGAGATGATCAACGCTATGCCATCTCCATACCACCGGTAACCGGTTCCGCCTCTTGCCCAGTGGCTGCCTGGGACCGCTACGTACGGTCCCAGCGGCCACCTTCTACAGGCCCAGCCTTCATCCTGCGTGGAGGAATGCCCCTCCAGGCACACACCCTGCTAGCGGCCCTCCGCATGGCGCTCTCGGCCTCTGGAGTCCCTGATGCAGACTCTTATACCCTCCACAGCTTGCGTAGGGGTGGTGCCCAGGTCATGGCGATGGCAGGTGCCTCCCTCGAAGAAATTATGGGCCTTGGTGCCTGGACCTCCTCCGCTGTCCACACCTACGTGCCTCGAGACTTGGTTGCTGCCGGGCCTCGAGCCCTCCCTTTAATTGGCTGAGGGCTCGATTCCCGCGCTGCTGGTTCCTGTACATTGACTTCAACTAAACTGTAACTGAAATTCTGAAGATTAAAAAACCCATTATACCAACTTTGTCTCCGTTCTGTGAATTGTACATGTTATAATTAACATGCGTAATTCTCGGCGGAGACTGGACGAAATGATGCTGCCACCTGGAGGAATATAATTTAGTTCCTGACCAACTCGATAGGTGGCGCCATTGACCTGAACTCTACCGGCGAGATGTGTACGTTATCTGCCTCACCCGTGCAAAACGCCCAGAACCATCGCAGCTGCCGTCCGCCTAACTTCGACCCGACTTTCTTGCCCACCCACCCACACCAATAACATAAAAGACAATTGATAGGGCTGAGGGCTCGATTCCCGCGCTGCTGGTTCCTGTACATTGACTTCAACTAAACTGTAACTGAAATTCTGAAGATTAAAAAACCCATTATACCAACTTTGTCTCCGTTCTGTGAATTATCCTGATACTGAGCTAACCAGTCCTTGCCCGATCTTAGTAATGCTGAGTGTCAGGCTCGGCAGTGACAAGTATCAATTGTGTAAGCCATTGGTGTGACTCAGCTGGCATTCGAACCCACATATTTCCACCTGGGAAGCCTGCACTCTACCGAGTCGGCCACCGCGTCCGTTCTTACCCACAAGCAAAGTGTAGCTACCGTTTATTATTGTGTGCATGCATTGCGACTTCTTACAGTTGTCGAGCTGAGAATCAACTCGAGTTATCCATTCACACGAAGGAAATATGCTGCCTTTCCATTTCTTTCTGTAAACCATTCATCTTGAAACTGCATAGTTCGATGAAAGCATCAACATTTCAAAACCAAATCACTTACCTATATTTGATCCTACATATCCAACTTAGATACTGGTGCACTTATAAGCATGTGTTCCCGCATAAAAGGTTCAATTTAATACAACCTCTTACTGCTGAAACCTAGAGTGTTAGCATTTGCACGTGCTTGCCAAAATTAATCTGGCATATTTTCATTTCAAGTTGCTTCAAACTAAAGTAATATCGATTATAGCAATCAACCTTATATCAGCAAATTGCATACCCTTAAACCATCGGACCACGTAACTGTAAGATAGTTGCTTAGTGTGTTTTAAATATTATACATAGGCATGTTATATATAGGCATGTGCATAGGCATTATATATAGGCATATTTAGTAGATATGAATTTCACATAATTTGTGACCTCTGAAGCTGAGTATGTCCACTGAGTTTCGCAAAGGGAGCTACTGACCACACATGACCCATAGCTTAGTTTTATCCCCTTAAACCTTTTGGCTCTACTTCATGATTCATTTAATTATTTTCTCTGATCCATCATACAATACTGCACTCCTAATGGCCTAGTTGTTTAAAATAGACTCACACACATATGTAGGCATCATTTGTATATATATGTATACATATATATGTATATATAATACTTGCCTGTATAAATAAGGCAATTATATACATATATATATTATATATATATATATTAGGTGCTTGAATTTATCCATCCTCCCATCCTCCTTCAGCTGATTAAATTTCTGTTCAGATGCTAGGTCTTTGCAACATCTATTGATCTAAGGTCATACCAGGACAGGTACTGACTTGCGACAGCTCACACTCATGTTGGCTTTATAGTGCTGCCCCATTGAGATACCAATTCCCGATATCTCCCTCAGCTACATCATGCTAACACTACGGCAGCCAGTTCTACCTACCATAGTAATAGCTATCATCAGACAAGGTAGTGACAAGTAATCAATTGTAATTCTTCGGTTTGACTCGGCCGGGGATTGATCCCATGACCTTCTGTATGGGATGCGAGCGCTCTGCTGATTTGGCAATCATGTCGGGTCTCAGATGATTAACGGCCTCAATGTATTACCCATCTTCCCCCAACCCCTGATCCCAACCCCCTACGCAACTCCTCCCGCCCCCGGCCCCCACTCCCCCTACCTCTCTTAAACCACTGGCCGCTACCGCGTTCCAGGAAGTTCGGCAATAAAAAGAAAATTTACTGAGAAGTCAGAACGCTTCTAATAAGCCAGTACCTGCTGAGCGATCGTGAGGTCATTTCCGGCCGGCCAAGTGACGCAGCTTCAATCCAGCCCTATCCTTGGGGGGGGGGGGGGGGTCTTTGATTCCGGGCCAGTGTGCTAAGCATTACACCACCTATGCTCCCTGATGTCACCACCATATCCACGCCTACCTGTCTATGTGGATCCTTCCCTGAGAGGTCAGTTCATTATGCATAGCATTATTAGTAGGAGTAGTAGTAGTAGTAGTATTGTTATTTTTATTACTATTACACCTGAGAAATTTGTCGGATCTAAAGCCCCAACAAACAAAGTATTAATATAACCCATAATGTCGTATACCTCACACACGTCGATATGTTGATTAAAAGAGCGATAATCGGGGATCGGAGATACATGTATATGTACATCATCAATCCCTTAACCGCGAATGTTCGTTGAGAGACCACATATGACTTTGCAACCAGTGTTCTCCATTTCCCCCAATTCTTAACTGCCTCTGGGACTTTACAAACTCCAGGCCTGTCCATTCTCTGATGTTGTCTGCCTTGTCTTCTTGCCCATTATACTGTGCCTTTCAAGATGGTTTGGCCAGATCTGCTGAACGAGAAATATGGCCATACGACTGCAGATTGCGCCTCTTTACGATCATCAGGAGATTGTATGTGGCCCAATTGCCTGTTGGCTGTACATAGTGACGGGGAATGAGGACACGGGAACTATTTGGTCCTCCGTACCCTCATTTCGAATAGTTCACCAGATTTTTTAATTTAGCTACTCCTCTCTACATCATATCAGGGCGTGTGCACTTATTGTGGATGCACAGTCCTGTTCACTAAGGATACCACACTGCTCGCACCACGACCCAATACCTCACTCAGTCACATTACTCTGACACTGATACAACAATTCCTTGTCCCATCCAAGTAATGTGCAATGCGAGGCAAGGTAGCAGCAGGTATGGATCTTGTCAGTATTTGGCTTGACTTGGCTGGGGATTGAACCCACTGTAAAATATTCCGACTTTTTAGGTCTGGTTCATAAATAAATAATAGTTAAAATAAATTCTAAAATAGCTCCTTTTCATAAAACTCATATGTGAAGCATTAAGAAAACTGTTTTAATCATATTTAAATCATCCAGTTATTTCTATAAAGTCATTATAATAATATTCCAATTATATAAGTACCACTATAAACCCTCTCTAATAATACCTAATTCATTCTATCATGTTGGTAAATACATATGCATAATATTCAAACCAAGTTGTGAAACCTTGGTAGATTATGTATATTAAGTGAAGTGATAATTAATATCAGATTGTTCTAAGGTTCTACATCAAATATAACCACTGGAGATAAGAACTCTGAAAGAATATTACTGTATTGGTATATTTACATGTATTACTGAATTGAAGTATTATATATTGTATGAAAGCAGGTAAATGCTGAAACTAAGGGCAGCATATACAGTTGATGCAGACTGGTTTCTTCACCCAGACAAATAGTCTGTGAAGAATGCCACAGAATGGGTATAATAATTAAGTCAAGAATTAAGTTCTGTGTGCCTGTTATGGTAGGATTTACAGAGGAGGTAATAACTAAACTAAATAAACTCCTACTAAGACTAGATGAGTGGTGTGAGTCCAACAAAATAACCATCAACACAAGCAAATCAAAAACAGTACTCTTCTCGCATAGACAAATGCCAGAAAGAAAACTACACTGTAAGTTAGGAAACCAAACAAATGTAGACCATTACAAATACCTAGGCCTTGAGTTGGACAGCCAACTAAACTACAACCTATGTATAAATAAAATTATACAAAAAGTAAACCATAAACTGTGGCTATTTGTAAAGCTAAGAGACTACATGACACAAGAAATGTCAATAAAAATCTTCAATGGCATGGTGCTCCCCTATTTTGATTATGGAGATGTAAACTACATGGGTGCAAGAAAAGAACTACTAAGAAAACTGCAAACACTGCAGAACAGAGCCCTAAAAATCTGTCTAAGAGTAGACAAGCTGCACCCCACCTATGACATACACAAAAGAACTAAAGTGAAATTACTAGAAAATAGGAGAATAATTCATTTGAAAACATTAGCATATAGCTATAGTCAAAACATTAAACTTCTAACAAAACCACAAAGGGCTACTAGAGCAAATAATGCGCCACTACTAAAACAGACCAGAAGCCAAATAAAAGCTCATGAGAGAAGCACGCTGGAAATGGCTGCCAAGGTGTGGAATGCCCAAACGGTAAAGGAACGACAAATTCCTGACCTAAAAACTTACAAAAAATATCTATGCAAAATAAGGCTAGGAAACCCCCACTAAGCTGCACTGCAAAGGGGCATGTGATATGTCACAGCCCACCAGCGGGACACCCAATGGAAGGTAACCATGCCAAAAGTAGCCAGATAACACACCACACAGCTACGTACAAGCCTATGATATGTAACTAGGAGTGGGCTAGTCTAGTAATAAGAGTAGAAAAATTAATACATATATACCGAGAAAATCCAAAAAAACTAACATAGGCTATTAACCATACCAACCAATTATCTATCTGCTACTGAAAGGCAGGCAATCAAATACCTTATCAGCAACCACTGTGTGGTAAGATAACACCAACACTACAACAGGCCAGCATTGAAAACAAGCCTGGGTACCCGGGCTTACATGCTATGGACAGTATAAATACAGCCTCAAAAAAAAAAAAAAAAAGCGATTGCAATTCGGTCTGTGCAATGCACCAGCTGTGTTTCAAAGACTGATGAACAACATTCTCGCAGAGTATCTCGGAAAGTTCTGTTTGATATATCTAGACGATGTCGTGATATACTCGCCCGATGAAGAGTCACACCTGGTGCATGTGTGACTGATCTTGCAGGCACCACAGGAAAAGGGTCTGGTGTTGAAGGAAAAGAAGTGTCAATTTGGGGGTGAAACGACTAAACTTGTTGGGTTTTGTGGTATCCGATGAAGGGCTACACACAGACCCCGAGAAGTTGCAGGCCATTAGGGAGATGGCCCCACCAAAGTCCAAAAAAGAGGTTAGGAGGTTGCTCAGTTGTGCAAATTACTATAGGCAACTGATAGTGAATTATGCCGATGTTGTAGCGCCAATGACTAACCTGACTCAAAAAAATGTACATTTCATTTGGGATAGTGAGTGCCAGGGGGTGTGGGCCGAGCTGAAAGAACGACTCTTGAATTCGGTGGTATTGCAGTTCCCAGATCCGCACGGGTCATATAAACTGTACACTGATGCTTCGGATTACAGCATGGGGGCTATCTTGGTGCAAGCTGACGATGAAGGGGTGGAGCGCCCTGTGTACATGATATCAGGTAGATTCAACCAGGCCCAAAGAAACTACAGTATGATAGAACATGAGGCGTATGCCATCATATATGCTCTGGTAAAATTGAGGCCGTACTTATATGGTGCCGATATTGTGATTTACTGTGATCACAAACCGCTGAAGAGCCTGTTCACCGGTGTGATCCGAAACACTCGTGTCCAGCGGTGGGCGGTGATTCTGGCCGAGTATGCAGCACCGATTGAGTACATGAAAGGTTGTGATAATGTGTGGGTGGACATGCTGTCCCGGTTGAGGTCAGCGAAGGTGATGGAGGAGCCACAGGAGATGGCATGGGTGTCTGGGATGGCAGCTGAGGAGGAAGTTCCATTCAAATACTACCAGTTGGATGTGGAGCTACTCGAAGGAGAGCAAAGGAAAATGAAGGAGTATGAGGAGGGTAGAAATGAGGAGAATGATTATACCCTTCATGAAGGACTTCTCTACACACTTTGGGCTCCGGTGGGGAAACCCGAGTACCCACGGTTGGTACTGCCGGAAGGGTGTAGACAGCAGGTGATTAAGAGAACACATTTGGATGTAGGGCATATGGCTGTGGCAAAGAACTTGGAGCAGGTCCGGGAGCACTTTGGCTGGGCTGGGATGGGTCGGGATGTGTGGAGACACATGTGCATATGTGCACCATGCGCTGTCACAAAAGTTGAGCGTGACAAGCCACCCCCCACTGATATGCCTCTGCCAACCGCACCTGGATTGATGGTGGGAGCAGATTTGTCGGGACCCTACCCAGAGAGTAGGCAGGGAAACCGATATTTGCTTTCCATAACATATGGGCTATGTTGAAGCCAAGCCCCTACCAAATAAATCAGCTGCTCTAATATATGATTACCTGTCTAAAGAGTATATTCCCAGGTACTCACCACATGCTGTTTTTTTTACTGACAGGGGATGTGAGTTCCATAACAAGTTGGTAGAGGGTTATCTTAAGGAGTTGGGGGTGGAGGTGCGGCACTCATCACCGTACCACCCTCAAAGTAATGGGATGGTCGAGAGGTACCATCGAACCCTGAAAGACATGCTGAAGAAGCTGGTGAATGCAAGGGCTTCTGAATGGGAAGATTATCTTGGGGACTCGCTGCTGGCTCATAGAACGACCAGTTCCAATTCAACTGGACATTCCCCTTTCTTCCTCACCTTCGGAAGGCATCCAAATAGGTCCCTTTGGAACCTAACAGATAGAACGAGGAGTGTCAACAACAAAGAAGCTGTTGCACAGAGGGTTGACCAGTTGTCCTTGACACTGAGGGAGGCAGTAACAAACCGAGAAATAAGCAGGCAATACAACCGAGCGAGAGCGGTTGATAAAGCCAATGGACCGATCATTGTGGTCGGAGACTCGGTGCTAGTTTATGTAAATGAAGGTGGCCCACTTGATGTGAAATGGGACCATGGATACATGGTAACTAGAGTGTGGGGATCAGTCATAACATGCGTTGGACCAGAGAACAGGCGGAGGACTGTTAATAGGGATCAGGTGACGTTGGTCGATCCCGAGGTTTGTTGGGAGGATATGAGGCAGAGACTCACAAGGGCACAGAGGAAACGTGCGAGGAGTGGTAGGACGAAGGATGGCATGACCAAGCCGATGGCAGGTTCTGGTATAGTCACAGCCAGGAGTGAGGTGAAGCGTGCACCTTTCCAAGGAAAGGAGGGCAGAGGGCATGGGGGTGCAGGTGGAGTGTCAAAGCTGGGAGCTAGCTTTAAGCTAGCAGGACCGGAGGATGCACTGCTGCCCTCCACACACCCGTGTATGAGGGATGTGGAAATGCGCCCAGTAGGGGATGTGGAAACTCCCATGGACGTTGATGAAGCTGCCAGGAGAATGTCATTTGGGGGAGAAGGAATAGTGGGAGGGGGGTTGTGCACCATTACAACACCAGGGGGAAGGGTAGCAAGAGGGGAGAGCTGCAACATCACCAAATCCTCAGCAACCCACCCGCAATGTGCGAAAGGAGCATAGGGGACCCTCCAAACCCACCACCTATCCCGATGGGGCCAAGTCAGCTGGGCAGCCCAACCAGCCATGCTTGCCCCATTCTGAGTCAGCCCCTCTGAGACTCCACCCAGCAGACCCAACCGGCCCGATAGGTTCTACACCTTACACACATACAGGCAACCGCTTCACAAAACAACTTCCCAGGTTGGTTGCAACGGACGGAGATGGCGGCAGTGGAGGCCGGGAGCGTCGTGGCCAACATGGCCACAACCAGCACAGTAACCAGTCAACACTGAGGGCTGGAGGGTCGAAGCGAGGTGCTGTCATGCCAGAGGTGCCTGCTTCAGACAGTCTGCTGCGGTCGCATGCGAGGGGACGGCTGTTCCCCTCAGGTTCAATGGAGCTGGAGAAGAAAAGGATCTGCATCGAAGCTGTACAGGCCGCCACTGAACAGACAGGTGAGAGGTGCAATTAGGTGTATTGTGAACATGGTTTCGGTGGTGTGTGACGTGGGCAGATTTGGAGAGTATCTCATCGCGCATTGAACGCAGTGTGGTGATGCACTCTGGATGCTGTACCCATGCTAGGGGCGCGTCTATTAACTTTGGTAGTCACACACCGAAGTCCTGCAGTAACACGTAAATAATTGCACTTCCACTGGACGGCAACTTGACATGTATACCCTGCTCATCACAGCATGGACATAACAAGATCTACACGCAGTTGCCACTGTGTTAGGTAGTGTCAGCAATTGTGCTTCATGAGAGTAGCAGCAGAAGTGGGTCCCTAATTCATATAACTTAATTAATGTGGCTCCCCAGGATTGTGAAATCCATATCAGTAAGTTCCTTGAGTGTGGGAGCACAATAAAGTAGGGGATATTTTGTACTAATCGCAGAGTATATATATTTTGAGCCTACCACCTCACGCATATGATCAGTGGATATTCACTGAGTAATTGTTGCCTTGACTGCATAGATACCTGCTGTCGAAATGCAGTTGCATAGTGTTTTGTGACAGAGTTGCAAGTTGGGGTTCGACATCCTCAGAGCACCGGGGACGAAGACCAGCTACTTGTTGCACTGTTAATAAAATAGGATTGAGAGTATTTTTCTGGTATACAGGTATGTTGGGGTATTAAGCACCCAATGTCAGACCTGCTCTGGGGAAGATTGCACCTTGGGTACCAGAGGATGCAACAAGCAGTAAACCGCTGGCTGGCAGATGATCATTTCGATCAATCAGCCTGGGCAACCAGATGAGATCAACTGTCTGACACTCTAGATCAGTCCATCATCAGCCGCATATTGGCTGTCACTGTAATTGAATAGGCTAAATAAGTTGGGGATGCTTGGACTTCGGGAGGGTTGAGCTCGCCGGTAGAGTGTACCACACGTTAGGTGTAATGGCTGCCTCAGACTCAGCATGAGTCCGGTGGAGAGCCAAGCCATGACTGTTTGGCATGATTAGAGCAGAACAGTCCAGTGCGGTCAGATATACACTCCATCGGACAGATGCACTGATAAGCCTAATAACATGCGGTCATAGTTATAAAGATAGGCAGACACAATGTTTTATGCATCTCAAGTGAGGCACTTAATTATTTGGGTAGTGAGGTCAGCTGAGTAATTATATAGATAGTAGCATCTGGGGAGTTATAACCGGCGATGGAGTGGCAACAATGGAGTTGCAGAACAGTACTCGTGCCTAGGAAGGCTGGGTTGGTGTGTGGGTACACATCGTGCTGATGGGCCTACGGTCGCGACAGCCGCAGCATGCAGCAACAGATGCGCAGCAGTGATCAACTTCGATGTGATGGGTCTCGCATCGCGAGGTTCTGAAGATGCTGGAAGGCGGCTGAACGCTTTTACAACTTGAGTCAATGACCATGATCATTTGTGGCCGAGACTTTTTGACTCTGACAATGTCGAAACATTCGGGAAGTACATAATAGAAGTGGAAATCCACTTCTGGACTGGTTAAACCGTCTCGACACAGACACCGCACCGGCAAATGTTGCCTACAACATTGTGACTATGAGAGGTGCATACCAGAGTGTGCTAGGCTGACAGTCGTTGGGGTTGAGTTGTGACGTATGTTGAGTATGGCAATAATGGAGCAGAGCTTGTTGTGAAGCTTAGCAGTTATAAGCTGTGAGTAGCTACAAAGATAGTATCACTGGGTAAGGTGAAACTGGTGTTACCGGTGAAAGTACAAACCCTCCAAAATGGAGAGGGACAAGAAACCTAGAGTTTTGCGAATGCACTGCGGTGACCTTGCATGGTTAAATGGTGGTGTATACGCAACATCTGTTGGTTTTTTAAAGAGAATATTAGGAGTACTATTGCAAATTGAGAATTGGGAGGGTACTTCCTTGGTAGTGAAAAGATGATGGTCGCTTTTCCCTTATGTAATGTACTGCACTTGAGGTAAATGACAAAGCAGTGGTCTCGTGAACGTATGTTGGTTTACCCTGCAGTTAAAATTATTGCATAATTCATTTGTGTATGGTACCCTGTCGTTCTATCAAACTTGGGTTTGCTCCAAGCCTCGTCTTGCCTTATTGTTGTGTATGTTAATAAGTTTTTTGTGTTTCAGCAGTCTGGAACGAGTACCATTCCGGAGAATGGTGGTGTAAGTGATTCATGTATCACCCCGGGGTTGTGGTACTGGTGGTTCTTAAGCGTGATTATACATTAATGCAAGGAGTATATCGCATACAGTGATTTCATATGACAAGGTGTCATTTTTGTGCGGTCGAATATTGTGAATTTTGCGAGGAGTATATCGCATCATGTGGTAAAACACTGTTTGGTGTCGACCTGGAAGGTCCAAAATGTATTCACTCGGTCTTCCTATTCACGTAATTAATGGATGGTGGAGTACCCATAGGCTTCCCGGGGGCATGCCCATTCATGGACACGTCCGTGCGGTGGGGCCAACAAATCTCTGAAGAGAGGGATAGGACAAGGCGTCCACTAGGCAGGGCCTAGAGTATTTTATGTGCAGGGCACATTGATGAATGGGCATGGTGGTATGCCAACTCTTGGTCGGGTTGGCATGACATACATGCTTCATGTATAAGTAATGAATGACCATGGTGGTATGGCAACTCAGATAGGGCTGCCCCGGCAAGCATGGGTCATGTGAAACACGTATATGGTATCAAAATCAGTGCTGGGGTAGGGTTGTAAATCCAGTCTGGGAGACTGAGAGAGTGTGTGAAATCTCAAAATGAGATATGGTGTTTAAAATCTCAAGGTGAGATTGAAGTGGTAAAATCTCAAGGTGAGATAAGAGTACAATCTCAATGGAGATTACATGTGTTTAAAATCTCAAGCTGAGATTGAGAGTGTTTAAATCTCAATTGTGAGGTTCAGGTGTTATTTTGATCTCAAGGTCAGATCGTAGTTTAAACGTCTTTTGTTTTAAGCTTCAAGGTGATACTCAGTGTTTACAGTCCCAATGAGAGACTCGTAGTTGTACAATCTCAGTGTGAGATTTGAGTAGTGTAAGTTTCAAGTAGACTTACTGAGGTATCCTATTAAATCTCAAAAGACTTACTGCATATTTTATATACTGTTTTTTTTTTACTAAACGAGTCTCATAGACTTATATTTTAAGTCTTGCACAGTTTTGTATTTTAGTCTCTGGGAGACTCAGTGTAATCAAAGATGTCACTATTTTGTTAAAGTTAGGACATTGCTGGGGTGTGAACTTGGACCTGGGCCAGTTGGGACTAAAACCTTGACATGGAAGCATGATGCCGAGGAATCAGCTTTAATTTTTGCTGGTTTTGACTGTTTTACTGTTGTTACTATTTAGTGCAGTGGCCTAGTGGGCACAAGTGTCAGTGGAATCCCAGTCATTGTTTGTTAGGCCAGATCACCTTAAGGCAGATAAAAATCATATGATCCACCATGATGACACTTGTGGACACAATACGATATACCACAATTATATACATTAAAGCTGTACTGGTCAATTCTTAATCAAGGGTTATTAAACACACTGCGGGGCAGTGAGTTTAATAAGGGAGCGAGATTATAATTGACATATTGTACATATTAAGAACCTTGATCATCACCATTCTTTTCATTTTGTCTATAGTTATCGTAAAAATTCATGTAAATAACTTCTCACCTAAAAACCATTGCTTGTATTCAATTATTACACTATCTTTATAAATTATCATATAAACTAAACAACTGTAGATAGATTTATGTATGTAAATATATAATCATTAACTGTAACACTAATCGCTGCAGGAGTGGGAGATTGCGCCTAAAGTCTCGTACTCCGGTCATTCTGACTGGGTCCACTGTAGTATGCCACCAAATACTATGAGTTCAGTCCACCACCAGGTCAGTTCTCAGTTGAGTCCAGGGAGATCAGAAAAGATGGTTTAAAGCTTTTCTATGGTTGTGTTTGTGGGGGCATATAATTCCTACCAGTTGGTGAGGGGCGAAACTCGTCATCAGCCAGGTTTACTCTCCCACAATGTTGTAGGTAGAATTAGAACTAAGCTTAGTATCCAGGCTTCGGCTTGGGGGGCTAATGTGTGTAATCCAAAATTTGTACAGTTGTGGTCAGGATCAAACATCGATCCATTTTTTTCGTCTTTCTCTTTAAATATAACCGGAAGTAAGCGGGAAGCAGTTGCGAGGCAGAGGCAATAATTGGATGTAAACAGGGCCGATAAGTGAAAGGAAAATATGGGGCATGTGGCGATATTCAGAGGTATCACTCAGGGGGCAAGTTAGCTATGTGTACCGTGAGCAGGGACAGCACAGCTGAATACTGGAGGGGCTCTTAGGAGTCAAAGCTGAGGTGAAGCTTTAGATTCACGTAAGGTGCAAAAGGAACTGATGGTATTCCAAAACTGAGTTGGATATCGGGTACTGCAGCACCACTACTAGGGGCGCAAAAAGGTTGGGATGCACCGGTAGTCAGACAACCTAGGGGACAAAGTTGTTGTGAGTACCAACAACCAAGTGCGAATACATATACATTCCCCAAGGGAGGGAACCCGATAATCGATGTAAAATATTCTGACTTTTTAGGTCTGGTTCATAAATAAATAATAGTTAAAATAAATTCTAAAATAGCTCCTTTTCATAAAACTCATATGTGAAGCATTAAGAAAACTGTTTTAATCATATGTAAATCATCCAGTTATTTCTATAAAGTCATTATAATAAGTACCACTATAAACCCTCTCTAATAATACCTAATTCATTCTATCATGTTGGTAAATACATATGCATAATATTCAAACCAAGTTGTGAAACCATGGTAGATTATGTATATTAAGTGAAGTGATAATTAATATCAGGTTGTTCTAAGGTTCTACATCAAATATAACCACTGGAGATAAGAACTCTGAAAAATTATTACTGTATTGGTATATTTATATGTATTACTGAATTGAAGTCTGTTGGTATTATATATTGTATGAAAGCAGGTAAATGCTGAAACTAAGGGCAGCATATACATTTGATGCAGACTGGTTTCTTAACCCAGACAAATAGTCTGTGAAGAATGCCACAGAATGGGTATAATAATTAAGTCAAGAATTAAGTTGTGTGTGCCTGTTATGGTATGATTTACAGATGCCAGTATCTGAGGGAGTGTTAGCACACAAGTGACAATGCATGGGGGCTGTGTGTGTGAGTGTTTGCAGGACCTGCCAAAGCCAGGTGTCAGGCTGGAGGTGGGAGGAGGAGTGTGTGTGTGTGTGTGTGTGTGTGGTGAACCCTCCCTGCCCCACCTGGTGGCAGTTTGCTGAACTAAAGATGATAAAATAGGTAATTCTCAAAGTAAGGCATGTAGAAACTCCTACTATTTTGGAGTTGTCCCAATCTAAGGGACTGGTGACCATGGGTGTTATGTAAAGATAAACAGGGTTGATACTCCCATGTAAGTGTAATTGGTGAACTTGATGGAAAAATATGTATTTGACTTGGGGTGGGTGGGTTGGCCCCCCCACCCACTGGCTCACCCCACCACTGACTGGAGGGGTTCAGCCAATGAAATGCCATGTGACTGTCTCTGACTGAGGAGACTCCCAGCAACTGTGTACCTGTATTTTGAATGTGTTCCATCTGAATATAAGAGTTGGGCAGGGGGTGTGGCAGGCAGATAACATGGAGACAGCACAGCAGGAGGAGCCAGACACCCCTCCCTACTAGACTTTACCACACTTAATTTCTGTTGGGTTGATATTTCTTGGAGCAGATATATTAAGCAGATACAGTAAGTGGATCATGGCTTTTCTGACAAACTATCTTTCCAATCGAAAGCAAAGTACCAAACTAAATGGCATTGAGTCAACCTTAAGATAAGTAAAAACTGGAGTACCACAGGGATCAACACTGGGCCCCCTTCTATTCCTTCTATTCATAAACCACTTACCCCAAGCACTGAGGCAAACAAAATGCATTTTATTTGCTGATGACGCAGTCCAACTAGTATCAAACAGTAACTTAGCAAAGCAGCAGAATTGACAAATGAAAATTTGGCTAGAATAAATATATGGTGCAAAGAAAACAAATTAACTCTCAATATAATCAAAACTGAATATGTTATCTATGGCACCAAGAACAAGAAGGACAAAACCCCAGAAGTCCAAATAAAGATTGGGAATGAAACAATAAGGGAGGTAGAGACCTACACATATTTGGGAACTGAACTGGATGGAACTCTAAATGGGAATAAACAACTAAGTAGATTAAATCAGTCACTGGCAAGGAAACTGAACACCTTCAGAAAAATCAGGGGTTTTATAAGTGAAAAAACAGCTCTTCTTATGTACAAAACAATGATCCTCCCAATAATTGATTATAATGACCTAATATATGAACTACTCACAAAACAGCAACAAGCAAAGCTTCAAACAGTACAAAATAGGGCACTCAGGACAGTTTACAAAGGCCAAAATCTACACACAGAAGAACTACACGCTAAAGCTGGAATGGACAAACAAGACACAAGGCGCAAAAGGCATCTCTTAGGACTCATGTACAATAGAGCCCAAGACACAATATATACGGACACAAGTGTTCACAATACTAGAGCAGCAGATGGCAACCTCTTGAAAATTCCCTATCCAAGGACTAACAAACTCAAAAGAGCACCTATTTATCAGGGAAGCCAACTCTGGAACAAACTCTCTGCCAAAACCAGGAATGCAACAACCTACCTGCAATTTAAATCTAGATTAATGGTTGAGTACCCAACATAGACATACATTAATAAACCTACCTGGATAGACCACACACGTTGAGAACTGAAATAAATACATAGTCCCAAACCACTCCCTTCCCTCGCCCTCTCTGAAATCCCCCCCTGGCAAAAAGAGTAAAAGAAATAACAACTATCAAAGTATACCCACCAGTCTATAACACCTGACTAAATCAATAAAACATATACTACTGACAAAGCTATAGTTGACCCAAGACAATTTAAATGAGTCGTGCAACCATTATTTGCATAATCCAAAATCCATGACTACATGTATCAGCAAGTCATGCCCATTATATTAATGTCTCCTCACAGATATGATCATCAAATCACTGATATAGTCTAAAGGTAAATGGCTATTCTCCAGTCTACATGTGCAAAATAAGATCCCCACTATATTTGTAATGCCTCATTTTAACCTACTACTGTCTATATTGTTCATACCATCGCATCGTCTCATCCATAAATAGTTCATATGCACTATAATTGTTAAGGCCGGAAGACCAGCGCCTCGGTGCTGAAAAAAGATGTTATTCAACTGGAATAAAAAAATTTGAACAAAAAATATCATTCATTAGTGCTTTCCGGCCTCCACACACAGAAGTTAGGGTTCTATTTCCTATAAAGATTCTAGCGTGTAAAATATCGCTAGTTAACACCACGACTACCTGTAAGTGTAAGAGAAGCAGACTGCCAAACCAACGCGGACATTCCACCCGGTACTCTACGTGTGCAGTAAGGGTCGTCTCTGTAAACACCTACCGGATACCAGCTATCAACAACTTAAACAACGTTCTCTAAAATTGTCACCGGACACGGTGCCGAATCGGTAGAGCGCAGGCTTCCCGTGCGGAAGTTGGGGAGTTCGAATCCCAGGCGGGTCAAACCGATGACTTATCAAATTGATACTTGTCGCTACCTAGCCTGGCGCTCGGCGTTAATAGGATAGGACAAGAACTGATTAGCACAGTGTCAGGATAATATGACTGTGTGGGATATCAGGTCGTGGTGCTGGCAGTCTGGTCTCCAAAGTCCAAGTGGGGCAGCATTATAAAGTCACCATGATTGTGCACCATTACAAATCGGTACCCGCCCTGATCTGACATTATATGTTGCTAGGACGTAGAACAACTACAACCAACAACTAAAATTGTCCTCTGGCGAATTTAAATTTCGACAATAGCAGAAAGCGCGACATACATAGGTTCAAAGCAGCAGCAATGGGAATGTAGTGTTAAAAACACTAGTCCCGTCTCTAAAATGGTCCTAATTAGATAAGCCCAAATTTTGTTATGTCTCTGATTTAGCTTCATCGTATTTATGTAGCATGACCGTGGCGCTATAGTATTCACGTTATCGGTTGTAGTGGCTGAGGCAGTGGGGATTGCCAGGGATGGGATTAGTAGGCCTACTCCCCAGGGGGCGCTGTACAGTTGGTTCCTATAGTTCGGCAGTGCATGAACGGGCGATATTTCGATGGAAATACCAAGAATAAACACCTGAAACGTTTGCATCTGTTTCACTCAAATATTGTATTTATTTTAATATTGCAAAACAAATTTCGACGTGCTCACTGGAATAATGGATAGTAAATACCACGCCCTGTCATTGTACCAGTGACATTTAGAGCTAGTTGATGACTTTTAGGGCACGATGCCCTATATATGTATATATGTATATATATATATATATATATATATATATATATATATATATATATATATATACATACAGGCAAACCTCAGTGCAGAGGTTCTCGTGTATCACCCCAGTTGTACGTACATTTACATTTAGCTACGGATTATATTATTAAGAGTGGTGTAACCAAAATCTAATCTTGTCGTGGTCTGTGTGCTCAACGGTGAGTGTACATGTTCTAAATCAACACTATATTTTGGTAAAATCATATTTGTAAGCTCAATAATTTTAAGAATTATCCAATTGCTACAGCAAAATTCTCCCAAGACGACTTAGAGAATACTAGGACAGCAATTACCTAAATATTTACAGCTCATTTTGCTTCACATTTGTAATTCGATCACAATTCTCAATTCTGACAAAGAAACCTCCCTCTTAAATAATACGACATTACCCCCTCCCCAGCCCCTTCAGGACAGGGTGTTTTTTTTTAAAGCTATGCGGTCGAGTGAGGTAGGAAGTACTGAGAAGACCAGTGTAACGATTTCAACTTCCCCCCTTCCCAAGTTCCCCCCCGGGAATCTGAAAACGTTTTTAACTTCCCTCCGGGGAAATTAAAAACGTTTTCAGATTCCTGGGGGGGGGGGAACTTAAAAAGAGTTTTCAGATTCCTCCCCCTATTTTCAAATTCCCCCCTCGGGAATTTAAAATTGTTTAAAAAACTTTAAAAAACGTTTTAAATTTCAGACCTATAATATTTTTTTCTTAACCATCTTGGAGACTTTTTGTGTCATTTGTGGTTAAATATGTTTTATTGTACTAGTAATAATTTCCATTATGCTATTCTCTGTATATTATAATATTTGTCATGAAAAATAGCAAAAAATAACAAAAAATATCAAAAATAAAGAGAATTCCCCAAAAATAGGGGGGGGAGGGAAAGTTAAAACGAGGGAGGGAATTTGAAAACTTTTTCAAATTCCCCTGGGAGGAATTTGAAAACATTTTCAAGTTCCTGGGGGGAACTTGAATATGGGGGGAATTTGAAATCTTTATACCGGGACAGTGAAGTAGGCTGCGTGGGTTGTTGTTTGTTTGTTGTTGTTTTACGTCCTAGCAACATCTAAAGTCATATCAGGAGGGTACCGTCTTGTGACAATGCACACTCATAGCGACTTTATAGTGTTGTCCCACTGGGAAACCAGGCCGCTGGCACCATGATCTGGTATCCCACTCAGTCACATTATCCTGACGCTGAGCACACCAGTCCTTGCCCTCTCCTAATAATGCCGAGCACCTGGCAAGGAAGCGACAAGTATCAATTTTTAAGTCATTGGTTTGACTTGACCAGGGTTCGAACCCACGACCCCACGATCTACCAGCACGGGAGACGGACGCTCTAACTCATTCGGCCATCCCGTCTGGTCCGGCTGCGTGGGAGTTCCATATAGAATGAGGGAGTTCACATGCGACGGGAGGCAAAGAAACACCCTGTAAAATATTTCGGAATTTTGGGGTAGCTAAATAATATTCTAAAAGCATGTTGTATGTGCATGTCATGATATAGAGGTGATAAATATTATTAATCTGGTTGCAAAGTAATAAAGGTACTATTGCACAGAAAAATGGTTTCTATGTGATAGATACCCTATACATTACTCTGCAAGGAAATGGGTGCCAGGTACAAAAAAGCTAGGTCACATGACTAATGACCCGATATAAATAGGGGTGCAGGTCAGATGCGCAGTCTCTCTCACCACCACCACTAGCCAGTCCATTGACCTATATATATATATATTTTTTTTTATTTGTATTGAGGCAGTATAAATACCGCCTCAATATAAGCATATAAGCCCGGGTACCCAGGCTTGTTTTCAATGCTGGCCAGTTGTAGTGTTGGTGTTATCTTACCACACAGCAGCTGCTTATAAGTTATTTGATTGCCTGCATTTCAGTAGCAAATAGAAAATTGGTTGGTATGGTTAGTAGCCTATGTTAGTTTTTTTGGATTTTCTTGGCATATATGTATTTTATTTTGTTCTACTCTTATTACTAGACTAGCCTACTCCTATATACATATCATAGGCTTGTATGTGTTATCTGGCTATTCTTGGCATGGTTACCTCCCATTGGGCATCCCGCTGGTGGGCGGTGACATATCACATGCCCCTTTGCAGTGCAGCTTAGTGGGGGTTTCCTAGCCTAATTTGCACAGATACTTTTTGTAAGTTTTTAGGTCAGGAATTTGTCGTTCCTTTACCATTTGGGCATTCGACACCTTGGCAGCCATTTCCAGCGTGCTTCTCTCATGAGCTTTTATTTGGCTTCTGGTCTGCTTCAGTAGTGGCGCATTATTTGCTCTAGTAGCCCTTTGCGGTTTTGTTTGGAGTTTATTGTTTTGACTGTAGCTATATGCTAGTGTTTTCAAATGAATTATTCTCCTGTTTTCTAGTAATTTCATTTTGGTTCTTTTGTATATGTCATAGGTGGGGTGCAGCTTGTCTACTCTTAGACAGATTTTTAGGGCTCTGTTCTGCAGTATTTGCAGTTTTGTTAGTAGTTCTTTTCTTGCACCCATGTAGTTTACATCTCCATAGTCAAAATAGGGAAGCACCATGCCCTTGAAGATTTTTATTGGCATTTCTTGAGTCATGTAGTCTCTTAGCTTTGCAAATAGCCACAGTTTGTGGTTTACTTTCTGGATAATTTTATTTATACATAGGTTGTAGTTTAGTTGGCTGTCCAACTCAAGGCCTATGTATTTGTAATGGTCTACATTTTCTAATGTTTGGTCTCCTAACTTACAGCGTAGTTTTCTTTCTGGCATTTGTTTATGCGAGAAGAGTACTGTTTTTGATTTGCTTGTGTTGATGGTTATTTTGTTGGACTCACACCACTCGTCTAGTTTTAGTAGGAATTTATTTAGTTTAGTTATTACCTCCTCTTCTGTGGTGCCATTTGAGCATATGACTGTGTCATCTGCATATAGTTGGAGGCACTCAGTTTGCAACCATTTTTCTAGATCGTTTATATAGATTATAAAGAGTAGTGGCCCTAACACTGACCCTTGGGGTACACCACATGTGACAGGTTGGTTGTCTGATAGTGTATTGTTTATTTTTGTTTTCTGTTGCCTGTTGCTGAGGTAGCATTTTATCCAATCCATAGTGTTGGATTTTATGCCCATGGTTTTTAGTTTTTCCAATAGTATTTTATGGTCTACTGTGTCAAATGCTTTTCTGAAGTCAATGAAGGCTGCTCCAACTAATTGTTTTTGGTTCATTGATGCCAGTATATCATTTGTTAGGTTAGCTATTGTTTTTGATGTGGAGTGCAGTTTCCTGAAGCCCCCTTGTCTTTCGTTTAGTATATCATTTTTGTCCAGGTGTTCATTTATGTGTCTATGTAATACTTTTTCAATGAGCTTGCCTGGGGTTTGAAGAATTGATATTGGCCTGTAGTTTCCCATGTTTTGTTTGTCTCCACTTTTGTGAATAGGTGGGATGGTTGCCATTTTCCAGGCTGAGATAAAACGCCCCTGCTCAAAGGAGATGTTGAATAGGTCTACTATTGTGGCCGGGATGGCTTGGAGTGCCTCTTTCAGTATTTTGGTTGGTATTTCATCTATTCCACTTGACTTATTCGTGTCTATGTCATTTGTTAATTTTTTTACTTCTATCATATCTGTTTTGCAGGTGGGGATTTTGTTCTGCACAGTTCCTGATCTGTTTTCCCATCTTTTCTTGAATTTTTCTGACAGCTTTTACCCTATTGTGGCAAAGTGTGTGTTCAGTTTGTTTGCTGCATCTTTGTCTGTGAGCATTGACCCTATGTTATCCTGGAAGTTTGTATGCTCTTCTTTGTTATTTTTTTGGAATAATAGGTTTACATTTTTCCAGAATTTGTTTGTGTTGCTTCCCCAGTCTTTGTCCTGCTTTATTATGTATTTATTTGTTGCTGTTCTCACAGCTTTGAGAGAGTTGTTTCTGGCGACATGGTAGACCAGTTTGTCTTCTATTGTTTCTGCGTGCTTTGCTTTATCACCCAGTTTACCGTTGATTGTGATGAGTGTTAGCAGTTCTTTGTCTACCCAAGGGTCTTGGTTTTTTTGTAGTTTTAGTTTCTTTATGGGGCACATCTCATCAGTTGATTTTCTTATTTCTGTGATGATGTTGTCCCAATAGATATCAATATCATCTCTGTTTTGTGTGATGTTGTTTATGTTTTGGTGCAGATGATTTTTTAATGTATCTTCTGAGTAGTTTTTTAGGGCCCTGCCCATTTTGTATTCATAGTGATTTGTGCTTTTGAGCTTTTTCCTGGTTACATATACTAGTTTGTGGTCACTTATACCCCAGCTTCTAGTGCCCCATTTTGTGGCATGGTTTGAGTTGGTTAGTATTAGGTCTATTGTTGAGCTATTGTTGCTTAGCCTTGTGCTTTCAGTGATGAGCTGCTGCAGGCCTAAGATTTTGATGGTGGTTTGCAGCATTAGTTTATTTTTTTCATTGTTGCTGTAATTCACATTGAAGTCCCCTAGCACAAAGATTTCTGCATTTGTTGATTTTTTTACAGTGTTTATGCTCTTTTCTAGTTCTTCAAGGAATACTTCAATTTCACCTGACGGTGGCCTATAGAGGCTCGCTATGGCTATGTTTGCTTGTTTTTCATTTTTTATTAGGCACCATAGTAGTTCTATGTGCTCATTTGAGAGATTTGTTGGTTTTAGCCTTTCAGTGTCTAGGTTTTTGGTGGCTTTGCAGTAAATGGCAACACCTCCACCCTTCTTTGTTTGGTTCATTGCATTAATGTGTTGTCTGTCATTACGTACAAGCCTATATCCATCTATATTGAGGGTGTTGTTTTGGTGTTTGTCAGTGAACCATGTCTCTGATAACGTTAGTACATCTAGATTGTCTTTTTTAAGATGCATTTTTATTATGTCTATTTTATTGGATGCGCTCTGGCAGTTTAGGTGGGCTTGGTGGGTGCCCCTTCCCAGTTTGCATTCAATCTCTTCTACCATATTTATTTTACTTACTTTAAATAATATTTTTAGGATAATGGTTGCTTGATTTCGCGAGTTTTTTATTTTGTTTTGATTTTGTTTTAGCTCAGTGATTGATGGATTCGGAGCGTATGTGCTGGTGCATACAGCACACATGGCCCCTTTTAATAGATAGTCTGCGTACCTCCACTACTTTTATTTTTTAACTGTGTGCATGGAGGAAGGCATGAACATTACAGCGTGTATTAGTTGTACCTGATTATACTTATGATTTAGTGTTTGGTTAGTGAAATTTATAAAAGTTTGTGATACTTATGTTTTGGAGCCCTGGTGCTCTTTCCAGTTCTCCATGATGCTTTTTGACAGCCACGCATTGACATAACTGGCATATTCCTCTTTGTAGTGTATGCCATCCGTCATGCCAATGCCATACCATGATGCTCTCTTTCCATACTTCTTGTTTTCTGAGGACATATTTGTTTTTCCTTGTTTATTTCTTTATTTCTTTATTTCTTTATTTATATTTGCTTCATGGTAAGTTTGTGATACTCATGGTTTTGAAGCCCTGGTGGTCTTATTCCCAGTTTTCAGCGATGCTTTTTCCTATCCTGGTCGTGACGTATTGGGCACATTTTTTACTTTGTAATTCAGTGTGCTGTGGTATTTGTCCTCCAGGTGCTGGGTTAATGCCCTTGCTCTTGAGTCCCCACTGATCACAATTATTTTATACATGGTGGTGTCCATTTGCTTTAGTGACCCGCTGCTAATTCTGTGTCGTCATTCTAATTCGCAGTTGTCGGTTGTGTTTTGAAGTAGGCTTGGGTGGAAGTGCTGCTTTGCTCTTTGCTCCTCCTTCTATCTTGTCATTGAGAAAGCCATCGGTTATCCTCCGACTCACAGAACTGAGGAAGTCTGGGACACATCCACTCGAGTACCAAGGACTGCATGCAGAGATTCAAGGCCAGTTTGCAGACCATCTCTCCATATACACTGATGGTTCGAAAGACCAAAGCCAGGTAGCTGCTGCGGCAGTCTGCCGATGGGAAAAATTTGGTGTACGTTTGCCCGATCAGAGCTCGATTTTCACTGCAGAAGCCCAAGCACTCCTTCTCGCGTTGGAGTGTATCGAGGTATCCAACCACACTAACTATGTTATATACAGTGATTTGTTCTCTTGCCTCCTGGCTGTTGCTGGACTGAAAACGAATCACCCTATTCTAGCAACGGTCATTTATAAAATGAACCAACTGACAACGGATGGGTATGACACCCACCTGTGCTGGGTGCCTGGCCATGCCGGCATACAAGGAAACGAACGAGCTGATCGGGCTGCGAAAAAGGCCCTGAACTGTGATCTTGAACCATGTCTGATCCCTCACTCTGATCTGAAACCACTAATAGCCACCCACATAAAATCCAAATGGCAACATGAGTGGAATGAAAACATTAATAAACTTAAAGAAATTGAACCATCTGTGGGAAAGCCACCACAGACTCATGCGGGAGGTCGGCGGGACCAAGTGGTCCTTAGCCGCTGCCGTATTGGCCACTCGTGGCTTACACATGCTTTTCTGCTCAAGGGGGAACCTCCCCCTGAATGTATTGGGTGTCAGTCCCCGCTGACACTCAAACATATTTTACTAAGTTGCGTTGATTTGTTGGCCCTGCACCAACGGTTCTACACTGCAGACAGGATGCATGACCTTTTTACTAAGGTAAAACAGGAAAACATTTTAGCCATTTTGAGGGCAGCTGGACTGTACCACCTCATATAGTTTACTAAATAGATTCTATCAATTATTAATGAAACTTTTCTTTTTCTATGGGAATTTGTTTACCTTGACCACAAATATATGATTGTGAGCTTTCTAATTTAATGAGTGTCTATTGGCACATAATTGATTGTCTGCTTTTACACGTAAAAGCAATGGTTTGAACAAAAAACAAACATTTCTCGCTGTGAATATGGCCTATGCTGCAGACACAGCGTAAAGCAACCACCAATCAATCAATCAATCAATCTAATCTATCTTGCCTGAAGAGTTCTATGCTTTCTGTGTGTGTCTGTGTATTCGCATATCTCACTAGTGCATTGTTAATTATTAAGTTTTTTTCTGTTTTGCTTGCTTGGGTTTACTGTGTCTATTTTATATTTACTTTATTTTGCTTATTAATTTTGGTTTCTATTCATTGGCATTTGTGAGGCTTACATTGACTTTTTGTAGGATTTCTCCCATTCTATTCTTGTATCCCTGTTTGACTGTTTCCCCTTCACTGGCACTGTCCAGGAACCTACCTGAGCCCCAGTATGGGCACTTTGTGCACTCTCTGAATGCATTGCCTGGAGCATTGATTAATCTTTTCTTTAATTTCTCATTTTGAGTGAATTTCGCACATACGATGTCTTCCAGGACTTTTTTGTTGGTTTTGCACCATTCCGGCGATCTCCATATTTTCTTGGCCATTGCCTTTATCGTGTATGGATTCTATGCAATGTCTATCAGCCTCATTAGGTCATGTTTTTCATAAAATTTGGCCATGATAGAGCAGTAGTATTGTTCAGCTGATGTGTATTTCTTTCCATCTTTGCCTGTGATCTTGCATGCGTATAGGTTGCTGAAGGGGGAGTTGTGCCCTTGGAAGGATACTCACCAGGCATGTTCCCTGGTTGCTGCTTTTCCGGGGTGATTTCTTCTATTTCTATTTTTTCAAACTCGTTGGGCGTGTATATCTTCCCGTTTATCTCAATATTGCACCCTCTCATCTTGACCATTTCTATTTTCTCGGTTTTGCTATTGTTTTCAATGACCAGTGTGTACATTTGTAGTACTGTCTTTTCACCCAGCATTTCTGCTTCTGTCCTGATTGGCCTGATTGATACTTTGTTATAGTCTTTTTTGGTTTGTAGGGTTTTCTTTTTTTGGAAGAGTTCTTTTCTCTGCGATTCTTTTTCTAGTTGGAGTCTGATGCTCCTTGGTCTATTTAGGTCTTTTTTGTTGCTCTGTGGAGATGCCTCTTCAGGCTTCTCATTTTGGCTTTTGCCTTCTGTCTGCTCCATGTCCGCTTCACTTTTTTTGTTTTTGTTTCTTCCCTAGACGGTATGCTTTAGTCACTACCGTCCATCCAAAGTCGCAGTCCACTTCGCACAGCATGTCTGTGATTGTTTTCTCCATGTTTTCATCCTCTTTTTCAGGGATACCATGCACGACAAGGCTGAGCTTTTTGTTTTTGTCTTTTTGTGTTTGTTTTGGTTTTGGGGCCGGGTCGGTGGGCATTTTGTTTATTTCAGTGGGTGTTTTCCTTGCATTATTGGTGCTTTTGTTGGCATTGGTGTTGTTTTCTTTTGTTTTGAGTTTTTCATACTCTGCTTTGTACCATGAGCACTCTATTTGTAGAGTGCTATATGCCATTTGGAGTGCCTGTAGCCTGCTCTCATATTTATTGTCATCGTCATTGCCGTTTGTTTTCGTTTTGCTCTTTCCGTTTCCGTTTCCGGTTGCGCCCATGTCTTTTCCCGTGTTGTTTTTGTCTTCATTTTTTTGGCTTTCTCGTGTGAGTTTGTTCCTCTTTTACTGTCTGGATTACCAGTTTCACCATATCCTCCTTGCTTAGCTGTTGACTTACGTTTTCAGCTGTTTTTGAGACCTATCCGGGGTTCTGGCCGTTTCCCGCCATTTTTTAACAGCCGTTTCTGCCTGCTTTGATTGGTCCTAAATCCTTGGCAGAAGTCTCCTCCTGGCCGTTTCCCGCCGTTTCCCGCCGTTTTTAACGGTCTCGCTGTTGTTTTGTTTTTATTTGTAGTAGATTCCTCCTATATGAGTTATCCTTGCATTCCTGGGCCTATCCTGTAGTATCCTGGGATGTTTATAAGGAAGATCCACTTAGTTTTGATTATTATGCACTCTTTTGAACATTGGTACTCGCGATAATCAGCGTCCGCACTTTCAGCGTCCACCTCCTGCCGCCATGACAGTTACTCATTTACATATTTGCCTCAAAGCATTGACCTATGTTGACCTTTGAGTATTGACCTAGATGTCACGCACTAATCGACGTGCGTGGTCAATCTCAGTGGCTGTTTCTCAGAAGGGACGTAATTTGACAGAAAGGTCATATTTTCTCTCAATTGGGAATGTTGGTGTTAATAGCACACTACGGTATTTGTGGTCTTGTTTGTATCCACCCACCAATCCTTTTATATCACATGAGCTGCAGCTACACTTTTGAGACATAATAATGATGTCCTCAGTTGTTTTTATCGGAGTTGATGAGATACTTGGATTTCGGGGTCAACTTGAGTTAGTTATCCTCTTGCCTGGACTCAGTGATTTGCTTCTACTTGGTTGAACTAGGGCTCGCTGTATATTCAAAAATACCATTGTTTCAACAGCCCAAGTAGTGTAGAACAGTGGAGTGTAAAACAGTGTAGGACATTCTGACAACATCCAACTGGGACTCTCTGTAACCTTTGAGAAATATATTTAGGAAGCTGGGAATCTACCCAGATAGCACACAGCCGTCGGGCCGACGTTGGCTATTGGTCGCACTGTTGGCACATATTTGCCACCGTCAGGCCACTGTCGGGCCGACGGTGGTGGCCTGGCGCTGGGTTTCAATCTTTTTGTACATTTTGGCCACCGTTGAGCCACCGTCGGGCTGACGGTGGTGTTCCACCTCTGGTTTTCAATCGTTTTGCACAATTGGGCCAGTGTTGAGCCAACGTCGGGCCGGCGGTGGTGTCCCGCCACTGGGTTTCAATCTTTTGCACATTTGGGCCACCGTCGAGCCAACGTCGGGCCGACGGTGGTGGGCCGCCGCTGGTTTTCACTCAGTTTGCACATTTGGGCCACCATCGAGCCACCGTCGGGCCGACGGTGGTGGGCCGCCACTGGTTTCCATTCATTCTCCACACTTGGGCCACCGTCAAGCCAAAGTCGGGCCGAGGGTGGTGACCCGCGCATTCACAGTTCTTTAAATTTGGTTTCCGGCTCGAGTCGCCAGCGGAACACGTGTGATCGTTGAGCAGCATTCTTTTTCAACAAATAACTCCAGAAATCGCAGGAATTTTAAGGAATTATTTAACAAGTTTGTTTATTAATATGTGTAGATTATTTTGTAAAAGTTTTGAAATTTATTACGATGTATTAATGGAATTATTCGTGGTAATACGATTTGAATTATCCGGTACGGTTTGTTGACGGTTCGACCTCGACTCAGTTTGAGTCGCCAGTGGAGGACGTGCGATCATTGAGCAGTGTTCTTTTTCTACAAATAACTCCAGAAATCACAGGAATTTTAAAGAATTATTTAGCAGGTTTGTTTATTAATATGTTTAGATTATTTTGTAAAAGTTTTGTAATTCATTACGATGTATTAATGGAATTACTCGTGTTAATATGATTTGAAATATCCTGTACGGAATGTTGACGAAGCACCTCCATCTTGGTTTTTTCCGGCAAACGCCGTAAGCCCGACGCAATATATTTATTCAAAATTAATAGAAACCCTTATAAACGTAATATAATCTTTTTGGTAAAGATGTTTTCTATATGTGTACCAAACGATTTGTTAATAGGTTGTGCGGTTTTAGAGATATTTCACTTTTCACTAACCTTAACCCTTACCCTAACCCTAACCCATACAGAAAAAGTGAAATATCTCTAAAACCACACCTCTTAGAAACAAATCGCTTGGTACACATATCGAAAACATCTTTACCAAAAAGATTATATTAAATTTATAAGGTTTTCTATTAATTTTGAATAAATATATTGTGTCGGGCCTAGGGCGGGAGCCGCCGTCAGGCCGACCTTGTTTTGTCCAACCTCCCACCGCCGGCTCGATGGCAGCTGCCGCCATCAGGCCTATGGCGGCAGCCGCCGTCAGGGCTATGGCGGCAGCCACCACCGGGCATATGGCGGCAGCCGCCGTTGAGCCGACGGCAGGAGGTTGGACAAAGCAACGTCGGTTTCCACCATTGGGCCGATGGGGCGGTCGCCGTCGGGTCAACGTTGGCCCGACGGCTGTGTGCTGTCTGGGTACATGTAGGCTAATTAGGTTGGCCTCTCTCTCCTAGCAGATATGGCTAATCACCAAAGCACACTTCACAAAGGTCGTCACGGCATGACCTACTTAATTAATAGCGCTCAAGGTTCTGGCTGCAATCTGCTCTAAACATTGGGCATAATTAGGTCAAGGCCAAGACCACACTTCAAACAGAAATAGGAACTGCTCAGTTATGGCTTTAACTTTCTCAAATACGACAGTTGCTCCACTTTCCTTCCTACCCCCTCCTACTCCTCCCCTTCTACTCCCCTCCTACTGTCCTTCCTATACCCCTCTTCTACCACCCCTCCTACTGTCCCTCCTACTCTCCTTCTACCCCCCGCTCCATCCTACTGTACCTCCTACTCCCCTTCTACCCACCCCCTACTGTCCCTCCTATGCCCCTCTTCTACACATCCCTCCTACTGGCCCTCCTATACCCCTCTTCTAACCCCCCTCCTATTGTCTTCATATACTCCTCTTCTACCCACCCCTGCCTACTGTCCCTCCTATACCCCTCTTCTGCCCCCCCTCCTACTGTCCCTCCTGTACCCCTCTTCTATCCCCCCTCCTACTGTCCCTCCTAAACCCCTCTTCTACTCCCCGTCCTACCCCCCTCCTACCCCCCTCCTACTGCTCACCTCTTATACCCTTCTTCTCCCCCCCCCCTCCTACTGTCCCTCCTATACCCCTCTTCTACCCGCCCCCTCCTACTGTCCCTCCTATACTCCGCATCTACCCCCCTCTAGTGTACTGCCTATACCCCTCTTCTATCCCACCTCCTACTGTCCCTCCTATACCCCTCTTCTACCCCCTGCTACTGTCCCTCCTATACCCCTCTTCTACCCTGCCTCCTACTGTCCCTCCTATACCCCTCTTCTACCCCACCTCCTACTGTCCCTCCTATACCCCCCGTCTTCCCCCCTCCTACTGTTCCTCCTATACCCCTCTTCTACCCCCCCTCCTACTGTCCCTCCTATACCCCTCTTCTACCCCCCTCCTACTGTCCCTCCTATACCCCTCTTCTACCCCCCATCCTACTGTCCCTTCTATACCCCCCTTCTACCCCCCTCCTACTGTCCCTCCTATACCACTCTTCTACCCCTGCCTACTGTTCCTCCAATACCCCTCTTCTACCCCCCCCTCCTACTGTCCCTTCTATACCCCTCTTCTACCCCGCCTCCTACTGTCCCTCCTATACCACTCTTCTACCCGCCCCCTCCTACTGTCCCTCCTATACTCCGCTTCTACCCCCCTCTAGTGTACTGCCTATACCCCTCTTCTATCCCCGCCTCCTACTGTCCCTCCTATACCCCTCTTCTACCCCCTGCTACTTTCCCTCCTATACCCCTCTTCTACCCTGCCTCCTACACTCCCTCCTATACCCCTCTTCTACCCCACCTCCTACTGTCCCTCCTATACACCCCGTCTTCCCCCCTCCTACTGTTCCTCCTATACCCCCTCTTCTACCCCCCCTCCTACTGTCCCTCCTATACCCCTCTTCTACCCCCCTCCTACTGTCCCTCCTATACCCCTCTTCTACCCCCATCCTACTGTCCCTTCTATACCCCCCTTCTACCCCCCTCCTACTGTCCCTCCTATACCACTCTTCTACCCCCCTCCTACTGTTCCTCCTATACCCCTCTTCTACCCCCCTCCTACTGTCCCTCCTATACCCCTCTTCTGCCCCTCCTCCTACTGTCCCTCCTATACCCCTCTTCTACCCCCCTCCTACTGTCCCTCCTATAACCCTCTTCTACCCGCCCCCTCCTACTGTCCCTCCTATACCCCCGTCTTTACCTCTCCTACTGTCCCTCCTATACCCCCCTTCCACCCCCCCTTCTACTGTCCCTCCTATGTCCCTCTTCTACCCCCACTCCTACTGTCCCTCCTATACCTCTCTTCTACCCACCTCCTACTGTCCCTCCTATACCCCTCTTCTACCCACCTCCTACTGTCCCTCCTATACCCCCTTCTAGCCGCCCCCTCCCACTGTCCCTCCTATGCCCTTCTTCTACCCCCCTCCTACTGTCCCTCCTATACCCCTCTTCTACCCCCCTCCTACTGTCCCTCCTATACCCCTCTTCTACCCCCACTCCTACTGTCCCTCCTATACCCCTCTAGTGTCCCACCTATGCCCCTCTTCTACCCCCTCCTACTGTCCCTCCTATTCCCCTCTTCTACCCCCCCTCCTACTGTCCCTCCTATACCCCTCTTCTAACCCCACTCCTACTGTCCCTCCTATACCCCTCTACTGTCCCTCCTATGCCCCTCTTCTACCCCCCTCCTACTGTCCCTCCTATCCCCCTCTTCTACCCACCTCCTACTGTCCCTCCTAGACCCTTCTTCTACCGGCCCCCTCCTACTGTCCCTCCTATGCCCCTCTTTTACCCCCTTCCTACTGTCCCTCCTATACCCCTCTTCTACCCCACTCCTACTGTCCCTCCTATGCCCCTCTTCCACCCCCCTCCTACCGTCCCTCCTATACCCCTCTTCTACCCGCCCTCTTCTCCAATGGATTGAATATTATACTAGTAAATTGTTGTGATATATAATGGTGATTCCACCCACCAATTTCAATTAATTTTAATTGAGGAAACGAGAAATTGAGAGTTTTCAGGTTTGCATCAAATAATTGGCTGCTGTATCTGCTTAAGGGATTGCCAGGACACTGCTATTGCTGTTGATGGGTAATTCTGGTCATTATATTTGACAGACAGCTGATCGTTGGTTATATAATTGTTGTTTTCGTTGGGGTTTTATGTCATAGCAATATATCAGGTCGTATTAGGATGGGTTCCGACATGTGACAATACGCACTCGTAGCAACTTTATAGTGCTGCCCTACTGGTCATAACACTGAACAAGTAAAACAATAACATACACCGAAAGCGGTGGCCTAATTGGTAGGGCGCAGGATTCCCGTGCAGAAGGTCGGGAGTTTGAATCTCAGCCAAGTCAAACCAATGACTTATAAACTTGATAGTTGTCACTACCTAGCCTGGTACCTGACATTAATATGATATGACAAGGATTTGTTTGCACAGTATTATGATAATGTGACTGTGTGGGATATGGGGTCATGGAGCCAGCGGCCCACTCTCCCAGTGGGGCAGCACTATAAAATCACCATGAATGCACACTCTCAGAAGTCAGTACCCGTCCTGATATGACATTAGATGCTGCTAGGACGTAAAAAAACACAAAAAACAATGAAATAAGAGTAGCATTTGAGCAGAAGTTAGCACTAGCGAAAGAATGTGCCTGAATCACATGACATTTCTATTGTTGGTTGTGGAGAGGGGTCTGGGTAGGGTGAGGAGTGTCGAGTGGATGTGTGGATTGGGGTGGGTGTGGTTAGGGGTTGTGGATCGGGGGGGGGGGGGAGTCTGAAAAGTGTGCCATACCTCCAATGTGCTCTGCTGGTGGTTATTGATTTATCGATTGATTGATTGAACGAGCGGGGCAGCGCTTGGAGGGATAACTGCTAGGCACGGTCCGGTACTGTAAAGATGGACAAACTAGAAGTGTATGCCCCATAGTTAGCTAATTATTCGCATTATCTAATTTAGGCTTTGCATTATTAATATTTCAATAGTACAATTATTAGTTTTTTAATCCATTTCCATTGCTTATATATAGATATTACATTTTTAATAATTCATTAATGATGCAAATTATTATAATCTATTAAATACATTATAATGATATTTATTACATTGCAAAAATCTGAAGATATTAATTCAGGACATAGGTGAACAAAAGTAATTCACCATTATATTATTATATATTACTATATATTATCATATATTGTCATATATTATCATACATTGGCATATTGTGTCATATATTCTCATATATTGTCATATTAAGTCTAATATTATCATTGTATATCATAATACATTATCATGCATTTTCATGTATTATGTATTGTGTATTATTATATAGTAGTATGTATTATTATGTTTTATTATGTATTATAATACATTATGTATTATTATGTTTTATTATGTATCATTATGTATTATAATACATTATTATGTATTAGTATATATCATATTATATACACATAGTTATGTTTAAAATGACAAGTCAATCGGATAAATTTCAGTAATTTTCATACATCGATATTTTAATCACTTGGGTCCCACCGTTCCGGGGGAAATGCGTTAGCTTCAGCAACTTGTATCGCTGACATACAATGTTTTACAGCCGCTGATTGGTGAGACTTTGCCTGACAAAACTCCTCCCAGTCAGAAATGGCATTATTACCTCCACTGTAGGCTATATATAACCAGAGGGCATGCGCATGTTCAGGGTAATTTCCTTCCGGTTCCGCTGCCCTGGAACCGATTTATTTCCACATCGGTTTCATCTGTTGTCGTTTTGGGGTTAACGGAACGCGGTGGTGGTTATGACCACGTGACAACACAGCGGGTGGGCAGGGAGCTGTACAATGTCTCAGAGGGAGATGCTACTGCTCTCATCGATTTGTTTTCAACTGTAACGAGTCTTTACTAGGATCTCCCTACATGTAAAGAGGAGGTGGAGGTCAGTTTTATTTTATTTTATTTTATTTAGTGGAATTGATCATTCTGCTACTAATTAATTAATCGTGATTTAAAGAACGCTTTGCTTACCGTAGTTAAATCATATTATAAGGAACTTTAAACTGCTGTGAGAGTTTACTGGGATCTACATCTATTAAAGTGGGGGGGAGCAGGCTCTGGAAACTGAGGAGTTTTAATTAATCAATGCCAATCAATTAATGCCAAAACAACAAAAAGCTCTACGTTCAATAGCTAGCACCACATGTCTCCTTTATGTTGGCTAAAGGCTTTAGACATTTTCCACGGAACATGCCTCCACAACATTAGTTATTGCTACTGCCATCAGAGGGCAGGTCGGTGGGGCAAATCGCTTATTGCGGTGTATTCAACAAGTGACATTTCGCGAATTTTGGTTGATGAAATATAAAGAATAAAGGTTAAAAGCAGTTGACCAGATTTTTAAATGTCTTATACATTTCATTCAGGCTCGGTCATGTTAACCTTTGATGGGCAATACATCGGCTTGTGGTGCATAACAACAATGTTATTTACATAAATATGAGGAACGTATTTAACCGTGATTGATGTATCAGATCCCCCCCCCCCCATTGGCTGCATATTTTATTAGAGCATACGAATGCAAATCATCATTGCCAAAGATTTAATCTATGTCATGTACATCGTGTAGATAGTGGACAATTCTAGTCTAATAACCATACTTCATAATTATTTCCAACACATCAGGGCAGCGTTCAAGGTCTGTCTCAGAGGCGCCTCGGAGATAGCCATGACGTCACAGTGGTCTGAATGGCGAAAGCAGTTTGTTTTCTCGAAAATGGCCACCCCATAGGTGGCGGCAATTTGCAATGGAAAAGCTACGCTGTGATTGGCTGAAACCACTGAATGCGGCAGCCATTTTCGAAGCGCTGTTTATCTCCAGTCTGAAAAGGGAGGTGTCTTCGAGACTTCGCCGAGTCGCGCCCTGAACGCAAATAGGCCAAAAAGCATCACGGAGACGTCTCCGCGGCGCCTCATCACGCACCATGAATGTGGCCCAGGTATATGCATTACATGACCCTAGAGTGGGTCTGTGGCAATATTGTTCCCGAGTTTTGTTCTATGTAAAGCCAACCTGCTGTATTAAAATAAGTCAATGCGCTCAGATAAAGAACATGATTTCTGTACTACATTTTCCCCATACGGCCCAAAAACAAGTAGGTAAATTCATCAATCACATTTCTTTTAGATTTGTGGCTCTATATATACTTCGGTAATTACAGGAACACGTCGCTTCGAGCAGCAGGGCCTCTGAATAATTGTCTATCAACTGTTCTGGAAAAGAACTTACCTGTTTTTATTTTGCTGCTTTTCCTATTAACTTGATTGCTATATGAGGAATTGTTAGTAAGACATACTCACGTTGCGAGTTTTGCGAATGGAAGCTATCACTTACCTGTAAACATTGTGGAATGATTTGTAAATCGTCTAACAGTCATTTCATGATGACAGTGTAACTGCAAGAGACAACAACCAGTAGCTAGTCATGTCTTGTAATCGAATATCGCCTGATGTTGGTGCAATATGCTACATTGGAATATTTGTTTCATTTGAAAGGCAATGTTGTTCATCAATATAATTAATTACATGCAGGTTAATTGTCCCCTTAATTACAAACTGTAAATGATTCTTAATTGCAACAAGTCAGGCTACTAGAATCTATTTAATCAAATACACAGGTGCCATGATGTAGTGGAGTGCATTCACCTCATCAAGTAAAGTGCCAAATGCGCCAGTGTTGCTTAGTTGCAGCACACGGGCTAGGGGGTCTAATAGTATGACGCTTGCCCCCACCCCACCACCATCAAACAAATGGATAGATTGCGCATGCTCTAAAAGGTAGCATGCTATTCCAAATTTGCAAAAAAAAACTTGCATGACATTGCGTCATGACCCGGATACTGAAACTGTTGCATGGTTGAAGAGTTTGTTTGTTGGGGTTTTACGTCCCAGCAACATATATATGATCATACCGACTTGTGACTGCACACTCATGTCAACTTTATAATGCTGTTTCAGTGGGAGACCAGGCCGCCGGCACAATGACCTGATCTCCCACTCTGTTACATTATCCTGATACTGAGCTAACCAGTTCTTGCCCTTCAGAACATCAGGCCATGTAGCGACAAGCATCAATTTTGACAGTCATTGGTTTAACTCGGCCGGGTATGTAGTTCCATATGTGAAGAACGGTAGTTCGATTGTTGGGGTTTCACGTCATTGCAACATATAAGGTTATGTCCGGAGCGGTACCAATTTATGACAGTGCACAATCATGGTGACTTGTGACCGTTATTACTCAGGCCGACTTTATAGTGCTGCCCCATTGGGATACATGACCGCCACCACCATAATATCTCAGTCACATTATCCTGGCACTGTGCAAAAAAAGCAGTCCTTGTCCTATCCTATTAATGCCGAATGCCAGGCTAGCTAGCAACAAGTATCAATTTTTGTAAGTCATTGGCTTTACTCAACTGGGATTCGAACTCCCGACCTTCCGCACTGAAGCCAGCACTGTACCAATTCGTCCATCGGATCCGGTGGATGGGGTAGCTTTTTAGGACTGATTTATAGGGGTGTGCATAAGGATATATTGGCCACACACTAACGTCGATATCATGCCTAGTCAAGGTAAAACCCCTTAACCGCCGTATGCCAGCGCTCCTATGCGAATTGGGCCCACCCAGATAAAAATAACATCACAAGTCACGTGACCACATTCACACGCACCCTGCGGGCTGTGGCGCAGACATAAAAAGCCAATTTCGAGAGGGGCATAACCATCTGGGGCCATATGCAGGAGTCAGTGTTAGCGGGGTTTGGTGTTAGAGCCTGTTACCGTTTAGCTATCACCGACGTCGGTAACTGTGTCAAGTCGTATGCAGGAGCGCGTAACACTTTCATTATAGCTAAACGTGAATTTATTTATAGATTTGGGAAATCCCTCTGCATCTGTACCCATATATTAGGCTTAAATATATTAAATGCTATCATATTTAACAGAATTAGATACGCAATAAGTGAAAATTGATGAAATTAACCCTAAATTCGAAGCAATATTAACGTTGCCGCCATAACGGCGGCGATATTAATATTAATATTTTTGAATCGACGAACGTAAAGTAAACAAATCGCCTCAGCCGCCACATCGACGTCGCTTTCCATACTGGCGGCGGCGGCGATTTGTTTACTTTACGTTCGTCGATTTGAAAATATTAATATTAATATCGCTGCCGTTGCGGTGGCAGCATTAATATTGCTTCGAATTTAGGGTTAATTTGAATAAATTTCACTTATTGCGTATTTAATTCTGTTAAATATGATAGCATTGAATAGATTTGGCCACAACCTTATGCTAACACCGCCCTTAAACGACCTATGAAACGGGGTTAGTGTAGGCGACCTTAAACGCGCAGTGTTAGCATAACACCGCCTTCCGCATACCGACTTTTCGGCGCTAAACCAGAAATCCTGCGCTAAGCGCGTTTTGGCTCGCTATCACCGACTCCTGCATATGGCCCCTGGATGGAATGGAATTCCGGCGCACACTAACACCCCCCACCACCACCACCCCCATCCCCCATACCTATGTTGTTACGCCGTTTTCGTCACGAGCTCCTAAAATCGGAATTCCGTATTTATCCACAAATCTGTGCCATCTGCACAAGTAAATTTCTCCCTCAAATCAAGTCCCGCCATGTTTCCTTTCACTGACATCGATGTGGGTCAACTCGTAGAGACGCCACGGTTAGGCTCATCCAATCACAGTGCGGTTTCTTTATCCCAAAATAAACCTAAGAACTTAAAAAATGTGTATGGCAATTTAATCAAATTTAGCCGTGATATTCACATATAGGTATTCCTATAGCAGCTGAATGCTTTACAAACATGGCCTTTGGACCAGGTTTCTCTGTGCTGCCACCAAGCGGATCCCCAAAAGTTGCTCCACTGAGTTTCCCATTGTTGGTTAGATAATATAGCACTTAGCAGTCTGTATAAAGTACAATGTATAATGCTGTACGGTCGGTGGTGCCACCAACAAATATGTGCCTTTCATCTACTCTGTCTTCCCCCACGCACCCCCCCCCCCCCATCCCATAACCTGTGCATACGATCTATCACCATCTGTTTTTCTGTAGTTATCGAGATTCATTGGTGCACGAGAAGGAAGATCATCCCAAAGGGAGATACAGCACTGTACACAGATGGTTAAATCAAATGTAAAGAAAACACAAAGTTAACAACATTGACATATAATATACGTTTGCTTTCTGAGACAGTGCATTGGATTTAGTCATGAAGTTGTGGCGCTTAAAGCTGCATAATCAGATGAACACAGCATATTTTTTTAACCACGGCACTTATCGTAGATTTTTTTCTACAAATCTAACTAAGATCGTTGTGCACTTACTAAGCATTTGTTGCTGCATATAAGGAGATACTAAGTTAATTCAATAGAACCTGTTACTGCTGAAGCCTATGCTGTCAGACCTTTGACATGCATTTCACAATTAATATTGCAGGTTTTCATTTCAAATATCTCCAAAGTTAGTTGTTTAAAATAAAAGTTACTTCAAACTAAATAATGCAGATTATAATGATCGATCTAATATATTATAATAAATGTTAGCATCTTGACATCATAGATAGGTCTGACATATATAGCAAAGCCTAAGAACTTATTGCTTGATATGTTTGTTTGGGGTCAGGTGGTCTGGAGTACATAGGTATGTGCATATATGAGCCTGTCTCAAACGGTGATAACGCTTTTTTTTTGTCCATTGTAATGATCGACACAAAACAGCACAGACACGGTTACACTAAAAACACAAGGACATTTGCTTCAAAGCAATATGTATTCTATTGGGATCATGAAACACCATGTAAAAAACAAATCAGTTTATCCTGAGCAAATGCATAAGCAGATAGTATGTTGATCGTTACAATGGACAAAGTTTTGTCCCATATTGCTTAGCACCTTTTGAGAGTCTCATATAATTAATTATATATATATATGTGATGCATAAAACTTATGCGAGTATAAATGCGTGTAAGGGAAGATTCCTTATTTGGCCACCCTTATGTTGTGTACTACTTTATGGGTGACCCCCCTCTTCATGTTGGGACAGGTGGCGCCACCACCCCCCCCCCCCCCTGCCTGAAAATATATCCATGGTCAAAGTTAACGCATGTACAGACAGGTGACACCACGATCAGCCTGAGGTTCTCATAGCATAGTAATCAGTGATCAATAACGTAAAGAACCCTGTAGTAGATGACTGAAGGTGGAAAATAGGGTGAGCTGAGGTGGAAAGCTTCCGATTAATTATACACATATAATACATGCGTATACATCACATATATATCTCGACTTGTCGACCAATGACTTACTAAATTTATACTGACACTTGTCACTATCTAGCCTGATTCTCGACACTATTGGGATAGGGCAAGGGTTGGTTTTCTCAGTATTTGGATAATGTGACAGAGTGGGATATTGTGTCAGGATATCGGTGGCGTGGTCTCCCAGTGTGCGAGTATTGTAAAGTCTCCATTAGCACAAACTGTCACAAGTGAATACCTGACCTCATAAGACTTTAGATGTTGCTACGGCGTAAAACCCAAACAAATAACACACAGACATATATAAATATAAAATATATCGATCAAATTTGAAGATGATCGGGATGACTCTGCCGGGGATTGAACCCACAACATCCCGTACATTGTTACAAACAATCTATTGCCGACCAGTTTGGTACTGATTAAATATCGTACCACTGCTGCAAGGAGTAGACACGGTATTTTTAATATCATCCTCCTTTCAATCCAGACACCACAGGAGGCTGATTCCATTTGACGAGATTACAATGGTACTGTCCGGAAGTGAGCCCAGCGAGTTGGATCGATTCACCGGAAGTAAAATCAGAACCAGACGTGAACAGCTGCAGGCGGTTGGCGAAGAGGTGTGAAGCAGTTGGGTTTGTTTGTCACACCGAAGATTCCCAATTGTGCACAATGCATTTCCGCCTGTGGGAGTGTTAAATCGACGTTAGCGTGCCCCATGTGGGTGGTGCGTGGTACCTCTCTGACCCTGTGTAGGGTCATGAAGCTGGGTCGGGCATGCATATATATATATATATATATATATATATATATATATACATATATACATATATATATATATATAGAGAGAGAGAGAGAGGAGAGAGAGAGAGAGAGAGAGAGAAAGAGAAAGAGACTGTAGTGGATCAGCCCGTTGATGTGAGGGGTACTTTTCCATAGTGACCTGGTCCTGGGTCATCACCATCACGCACACTTATGTAGCTATGCATCTATATGTTTGCTTTGTTTGTTGTTTTACGTCCTATCAACATCTAAGGTCATATCAGGACGGTCTATATGTATAATATATATATATATAATATTTAAATATATATATATACATCTGTATGTGTATATACACATCGATATATAGTGTCAAAGTTCAGTGCTGCCACCTTTGCTGGAACTGTCAAACTAAAAGGGTTGTAGAGGCGTCCTCAAAGGCCATGTCACACCTCACCGGATTGGGGGAAATGGACAGAAACCAAACAAAGTCCGTTTTGTGTCCATACAAGTTTTGAACGTGCACAAACTAGGAATGGATGCTGCCTGACTGACGTCTATGGTTCTTGTCCGGTTTGAGTTTGTTTCGTCCATTGGCTATCTGTTCCTGTCTGTTTCATGTCCGTTTCATGTCCGTTTCATGTCCATTCGTCCAACGGCCATTGACTCGATAGCGCAACATTTTGACACATTTTAATAAATATTGATACTTATCACCACTGGACTAGACAATTCTGCCCGTTGCTCAATCCGGCGAGGTGTGACAGCCACTTTAGTGATAAAAGGCAGGACAGGGAGCCACCAATGGAAGTGAGAGGTTGAAAATGGAGGGGTGGTGTTACCGTTAGATAACACCTAGGTTGGGAGTGGGAGAGGTTAATAGAGTGTGTCCGGAAATAGGATGTGAATATAATAGATTAGGGAATAGCTAGATAATTGATTATAGAAAAGAAAGTATATATCGCTCTCTGTCTATAAAACTTCCGAGCGAATGGAGTGTGATGCCCCGGGCAGGTTGGAAATGTGTGAAGCATGCTGGATAATCCCCCCCCCCCACACACACACACACTCCGGTAGAGGGGAAAGGGGCTGGGCACTACAGAGCTTATCACATGCGATAACGGGTTTATCACTATCCATACACAAATGTAAGCTACGCACTGAGACGGAAACGGAATGGAGGATACAACTTTATTTCACATAGTAAGTCAATAGTCAGTATCTGGCTGGGCGCATAGTGCCCTACCGGAATAAAATATAAAATTGTACAGGGCGGCGTCACAGAGCAGAGTGAGGCAGCCGGCGAGCGGCAAGTGGGCTGTGTGAGTGGGTGCCGCGGCTGTTACAATAGCCGGCCCCCCCCACCCGGTTTGCCAAACCGGTGGGGGGGGGTCTCCCCCGTGCGCCGCCTACATCCGCATATACGTAGTATATACGTTGGTGTAAGCTACGCACTGAGACGGAAACGGAATGGAGGATACAACTTTATTTCACATAGTAAGTCAATAGTCAGTATCTGGCTGGGCGCATAGTGCCAAGTCCCAGGGACCCACCCAGACAGAGTTAAGTGGCAGCTGAAAGGGCTGAAGCCACCCGCATGTCAGCGATGATCCGATCAGACAGGGGTCGGGATATGTATTTGTAAATAGCATCTGAGGACCAGTCCCCTCTGGTCCTAATTTCGTCGATCGAAACTCCTTGTAAGGTCAAATAGGTGCAGCCACCTCGCCGAAGCGAGTGGCATGAAAAATTGTCTCTGGCAAGACCCGCCAAGGAGGCGAAGTGCTTAATGGTCGACTGCAGGGTTGGGTAGTCAAGCGGAGCATAGCCACTGGGCCCAGAAGGGACCTGGAATGCCGGTTCACTGGAGCCCACCTTAGCCTGGGCAAAGTGCTTTTTTACCCAGGACACGGGACACAGTTCAGTGTTCGGCACACATGCCACGCGTATGAGGAGCTCACGCTCAGAGAATTGAATTGTTTTTGAGTGGCGGACTTTTACCACCCAGTTATAAAAGGCGAAATCTGAGCGCAGCAAGACCGATTCAGAGGCGGTGATCTGGCACTTGCGCAATAGCGCCCTAAAAGCCAGCAATAGGGCAGCACGTGTAGAAACGTGGCCCACGCTTTCCGACATAAAGGAGAACATTTTAATTAATTCGGCGGGCAGAAGGGGCGCTGCGCGCTTGACCGCACAACCAAGGGTGCGCTTAGTACCCCCCAGGACAGTACATATTTGATGTGAGGTAAAATCAATAGGGTCACTGCCCTCAGATTTGAGAAAGAAATTAAGGGCGCTCAGGTAGTTAGTAATAGATGAGTACTTAAGAGTTCGAGCTAACCAAATGATGTAGATAGCCACCTGAGAGGGGGGGCATGGCAAGGGTGCAAGGATCCCCCTGAACTCGTCTATAAAGGCGAGATATTTCTTGAGCTGCATCGCCCTAGTTGAGCGGGAGTTTGTCGAGTAATAGCGGTCGCCCATAGCCCTAGCCGCCCCCCTCAAGCGATCCAGACCTGGAAACGAAGAGGAGTTAGTTAGAAAAGAGCGAGGTGCAACATAAGCGTCTCACATGATCGGCACAATTTACCCGGTTCCTACTAACCGGATCTCTCCACCTGCTTAGGGCATCACAAATAATGTTATCACTACTTCTGACATAAGCAGATTTAATCTCGAAATTATAGGTAATTGAAAGCCAGAAGAGCTCTTTTACGTATAACATGATATGCTTATTTACACAGCGCCCAGTAGATAGGGCGGCACGAACAGTATTATTATCTGTTACAAAGACTATACAGCGATCCCTCCATAAATTACACCAGCGTCTGGAGGCGGCAACGACGGCCCACATTTCTTTTATGTTAATATGCAACTTATCGATATCAGGGGAACAGCCGGAAAAATGATGGCCCAGCTCCTCGGCCAAGGTGTGGTCTGGGGCAAAACTACCCACCAACCAGTCGTGCGAGTGGGTGGCTCCAAAGCCCCAGTTAGACGCATCGCTATACACTGAAAGGGTAGTGGCGTGGACGCCTAGCATTTTTGCAAAACCATTGAAGGAATCCACAAAGGTGAGCCACCAGCTCAACTCAGAGCGGAACTCGTTATTTAGCCTAAATTTATAATATGTTTTTTTCAGCTGGCGAATAGCGTCGTAGACCCTGGTGGAAAAGGAGCGGCCACCCCGGACGACCGTTGAGCAGTGTGCCAAGCGTCCACCCAAGCGTTCGAGTTCCCTGCGGGACGCCTTCTTTCGGCGCAGGAAGAGACACAGCACGTGTTTTAGCTTAACAATCTTGTCCACCGGAAGTCTGAGTTGCAAGTTTACAGTGTCTATATCTATCCCCAAGAACCTTAGGCATTGGGCTGGAGCAGGCAGTTTGGAGTAACTCAGGTAGAAGCCTAGACAGCGTAAAACTTTCATTATTAACAGCTGATTCTGAAGGCAGTCCTCAAAGTCAGTGCCTAGAACAGCGAAATCGTCAAGATAATTAACAGTGCGAAGGACCCCATCCCTGCGAGCACAACGTACAATAAAGTCAGAGATTCTACTGAAGATGAAGGGACTCGAGGAGAGGCCCATACACAGACGATTGTCCAAGAAAACTTTTGTTCCCTCACCGAAGTCCCAAGATAAGGCCTGGCGAGGCCGGTCGGTTGGGTGTATGGAAATCGCCCTGTAGGCGTCCTTAATATCTACGGTGGCAATGAACTCGCCTTGGATCATCATTTTGACAAGATCATCAACACCCTGGTAAGAGAATTTCTGTGTGATGTCATAGACAAAGTTATTTACTGAGACATCTGTCGGCTTACTACAATCGACAATCATTCTATAGCCAGCAGCGAGAGATTTAGGGACTGCAAAGATGTTATGAGTACAAATGGGAGCTACATCGGCGTAGCTTATATAGCCCGCGGCGAGCTCTGATCTAAGCTTATCATCAATAAAGTTCTTTGTTTCAAAAGTGGAGCGGGGTGGGTGGCTAACCGAATAATTGGCGGTACAAGTTGGATTAATTACTTTAAAGCCAAATATGGCGCCGCGCATAATAAAGTCGCAATCAGGGTCGAAATTGGCCCTGGCAAAGCAGTCACAAAATGCCCGACAAGGCTTAAATTGGGTGGCTCGGCCTCCTATAAAGTGTGTGCAGCAGCAAGTTGCTTCAAAACAAGAAAAGGTAACAGTAAAATTGCTTGATTCAGGTGAATAATTATCGGAGGCGGAAACAGAAAGGCCTTTTTCGCATGGAGAAACAGTTAGCCAATCGCGGCCGATGCTCGCCCAATTAGGACAAACAGCCCAGGCACCCGCCAGAAGCGTGGCAGTGGGAGCGTGCCCGCCCACCCCCCTTAGCCCACTCTCCTCCCCCGAGAGCGACACGCGCGTCTCGTCACAAAGGGCGAAGGTATTGGGGTCGCCGTAACTGGCGGGAGTGATGGGGCAATTACTAAGGTGGTTATCAAGAAACCCACAAAGGTTCAGGCTAATTGAGCTGGGGTCGCCATAGTGGCGACGGGCCAATAAGCCGCTGGGACACATACCCACACCCGGAACTAGTGAACAGTGAGTTTCGATATTAGTATGGTTAACACAATGGGGGGCAAAGCACTCAGCCCCAGTTAGTGGTACGGGGTCACAGGGGCAACAGCTTGAACAATTGATTGAAGGCGCGATAACCATATTAACATAAACAACACGTTGCTTCCTTCTCCCTCTGCCCCTCCCCCTAGGAATTCACTCCTTTCGGCACTTAGCCCTGATATGGTACTTACTCCCACAACGGGAGCACCAGTGTCCGAAATTACAAGTCTTATCGTCGCGTCCACAACCCTCATCCTTGTTGTGGGCGAAACAGGGCTTCTTCCCATCCTTGGAATAGAGTTGTTTGGTGGAGCCATGAGTCGCCCTGCCCGTTGAGTTGTTCCCTTTGGAGTGCTGACTGCGCATCGATTCGAAGGCATAGTGCTTTAGTGCCAGCTCAGGGTTCCCTGCGCAAAAGGCGTCATAGCCGTCCACCGTTGCAAGCTTTCGTATTGCGAGGTCATAGCCCGCGTGCGCCTGGTCCTGGAATCTGCCCGACTTGGCCTTCCCTGCTATATACTTAAGGTGTTTGACAAACCGGCGCAAGTCTTGTAAGTCTAAATCTTTTTTGTCCAGAACCCATGCGCAGGATGCCTAAACAATCTCAAAAGGAGACAGTTTTTTGAGGTCTTTGCGGTCCTCGACGTAGCGCTTAATTGACCACTTACTTCTATGACGCCTTTCGCGACTCGTCGTTCTGTAGGATGACGAACTGGAGCTTGTCGACCGCCGATGATGGTGGCGATGGCGTCGTTCCCTCGAGCCGCTGCGCCTCCTGCTGGGGCTCCGGCTCTGCTTCTGTCTAGACGACAGGTTGGCCGCGTCGTCCTCCAGGCATTTTTCTCGGCGATCCAGATCGGCCCAGCGCTTGCGGCGCTCCATCGCCCGCTCCTTGGCCGCAATGGCGCGCTCCCGCTCGTCCATTTCCTCATCACTTGGGGCAGCTGGGGGGCTGGATGGCGCCGATGCTTTCTCCTTTACGAAGTCACCGTCACCTGACATGGCGCTTGATCTGTCAGCTGACCGCGTGGCTCGCCTAGTCTGCATTGCTGCGCGGTGACAAGCCTCGTTGACTGGACCTCTGTGTTGGCAGCCACAAGGACCGCAGTACATTAGCGGCTTACTGTGGTCGGTTCAATACTCGGCATACATCAGTTCAACAGAGGGCACCCGTTTGCCCGAGTATAACGGTTAGGCGATCGAGTAAGCAAGAGAGTCAGAGTCATGATAAATTAAGTCACTACTGTATGTAGATGACTTGATCAAGATGGTAGATCAAAGTCACAATAAAGACAAGTCGCTACAGTATGTAGCCGACTTACCTCGCCGTCGTCCGCTGGCCCTAAAGTGTATTACTGAGAAGACCGAACGTCTGAATCCGACTTGAAGATTGTCGCGAAGATCCACCAGCCTTTGAAAATCACCCGTGACGTCGTCCGTTGGCCCGTACGTAATGGTTCAGGCTATTAATAGGTTAGTGATACGTATTACTGAGGCAGACAGACATCTGAATCCGACTTGAAGATTGTCGCGAGGATCCACCAGCCTTTGAAAAGCACCCGTGACATCGTCCATTGGCCCGTACGTTACTGTTCAGGCTAGTAAAATGGTTGATCGATCAAAGTCACAATAAAGTCACAATAAAGACAAGTCGCTACAGTATGTAGCCGACTTACCTCACCGTCGTCCGCTGGCCCTAAAGTGTATTACTGAGAAGAGTAGACGTCTGAATCCGACTTGAAGATTGTCGTGAAGATCCACCAGCCTTTGAAAAGCACCCGTGACGTTGTCCGTTGGCCCTTGCGTAATGGTTAAGTTTTTAACCAAGCAATTAAGCATATATATATATATATATATATATATATATATAAATATATATATATATCTACATGTGTGTCTAGCTATAATCTAGCTATAATCGAGAATCACAATCAAAATAGTTGGGTTAAATGCTGATAGAGTTACATCGCCTTCATGCAGCTTAGTTTTTATAAGTAAAAATAAATTGATAATATATAAATAAATAAATGTAAATGATTGCCGAAATTCTAATCGACAGCTATGACGTCCAAAGTAACCGTGCATATCGACAATCAGGTAGCCTTCACGCCAACCGTCGTCATTTGCGATTATATTAACAAAAACTCCCCAAAAACAATAATGAAAATTATTTCGGCTAAATGCACATCGACGGCCACATTGCTTTCCCGCCAACCGCCATCTTGTTCACTTCAAGGACTAAAATAAATTGATCTTTAAACTCGACACACATTTGCCTAGTATCGACAATGTCAATCAACGTGACGAAGAATATATAAATGCGAATGATTTTAGCTCACGACACTCAGGCAAATCGATCGTCCTCCTTGATGGCTCCAGGCTTGTCATGGCAGCAGTAAACAAACACAGGTAGCAAGTAGACTGTGTGTCGGATCGTCCTAATGTAGGTGTAAATTGTTGTTGACCAATTTTACAGGCCGGCGTCACAGAGCAGAGTGAGGCAGCCGGCGAGCGGCAAGTGGGCTGTGTGAGTGGGTGCCGCGGCTGTTACAATAGCCGGCCCCCCCCACCCGGTTTGCCAAACCGGTGGGGGGGGGGGGTCTCCCCCGTGCGCCGCCTACATCCGCATATACGTAGTATATACGTTGGTATATATATAGTATAGTTATACAAATCTTACCTGGGTACAGATGATGGATAACTCTTGTTCTCCCAAGGTACAAGCCTCGGATAGTCGTGGGCTAGGGAGATGGAAGCAACATCCGTGTTCAGCAATCTTCACCTAATTATTCAGGATAAAAATGAGCTATATGATGGAAATCTGATGTTTTCGTTTGGCACAAGCGAATGTAATAGTCGTGGCAGGGTGTGGCGGGTGGGCCCTAGCCCACGACTATCCAAGGCTTGTACCTCGGGAAAACAAGAGTTATCCATCATCTGTACCCAGGTAGGATTCGTATAACTATACTATTTTACCTCGGTACTAAGCCTCTGGCTACTTGTGGTCGAGGGAGACCTTTACGTAGCCTCATTTTTATCCTCAATCATCTGATGAACATGTTAATGTATCAGTAGTAATATTAAAAGTTTGTACATCTCACCCGATCTTCTTAGTTGGTGAGTAGGCGGGTTGCCACCCCGCTCGATTTTTCTAGTCGTTTGTTGTAATGTTTTGCAAATGACTTGGCCATCTTCCAGCCGGCGTGCGTCAGAATTCTCCGTACTGAGATTCCCAACTTCCTTGCTTCCATACACCTATGCCTTAGCACCTCATGTAGAGTGCGAAGCATAGCGTTCAGTGTCTATGCCAGCTAACTTTAGTATGATAATAGTCCATCTGGCGAGCGTGTCACATGAGATGGCTTTATGTGGCTTAATAAAGCTCACTAAAAGCTGCTTGGAATTACGTATTCCCTTAGTCTTGGATATATATGTCCTAATGGCAGCAACTACACATAGTTTGCTATCTTGTGGAAAGCTATTGAGATGGATCGAGGAGAGTGGATCTCCCATCCTGTTTGATTTTAATAGTTTGTCCAAATCAAACTTGGCCTCATTCCTGTCAATGTCGAGGCCCTGTACAGGTTGGAGAGCTTACCTCGATCGGGCTATGGTGGTTAAATACTTCATTCGACCCCCGGTTCCATTTCCAAGGTCGAATTTTATATAGAATTAGGTAGCAGGTTCAAAAATATGGTTATGGCACACTGAGTTTTGGGAAGTTTACATATTGGAATACATCACTAGAAAGCCAAAAATTATATCTAATTTCCTGGATATTCATAGGACATTTAGTTGGGACCGGATTGAGTAAATTAACAGTGAATATTAGGAAATAATTCAGTAGTTACAACACATGGCTACAGGACAGAACTGCCCATGTTATAACTGTGTTGGTATAGCCATAAATCCCAAACAATAGAGGAACCTCCAGCCAACAATAGGGGTATATGCTGGTCTGTGGCCCACTCATATACTTCCACTTGCCACTTGGGGAGGTCCTGTGGGGACTGTTGTGCATCATGTAGATATATTTTTTGCATACCAATATATATATGCATAATAAATAATTCACTGTGATTATGCATCTGATGCATAATCACCACAAAGATGCTACTACAACATTAAGAAAAACCTACCTTAAATATTATTGTATTTGATTTATTTTATTGTTGTGACAGCATATACACATATATACACATATACATATACACATATATACATATATTAATAAACACTTTATCGATTTAAAACGATATGCATAGCCTCTCAGCTTCCCAGTTCCGAGCCTCCCTCCACCACATCCCACATATTTGAATAAAAGTAAAGGCCCTGTCACATTACGGCGTATGGCGTTAGCGTATGCCGGCATATGCGGTTTTCGACCCATACAATATCATATGCCGTCATACGCCGTCATACGCCGTCATACGCTATGCACAAGGTCCCAGTGGCATCTGAAGCGTATGCCTAACATATGCCTAACCTATGCCTAACCTATGCCTAACCTATGTCTAACCTACCCCTAGCCTATGTCGACGTATTCAAAGCGTATCCCGACCTATGCACGGCGTACTGTGATGAGGTTTGACAGTTGTGATTGACAAGTTCAGCATACGCCCAACCTATGCGTAACCTATGTCGGCGTATGTATAGCGTACGTCGAGCGTATGAGCCATACACCGCCATACGCCGACATTTTTTGAATATGCTCAAACAAAATTTGGATGGACGCGCGTATGAGGGCGTATGAGGGCGCATGATGGCATATGCCGGCATATGCATAGCATATGCGTAGCGCATCTGAAGCATATGACGGCGTATGATGGCGTATGGGTCGAAAATCCATACGCTAACGCCATACGCCATAGTGTGACACCACTTTTACAGAACATTGGGGGTACGCAAGAGACACCCGGCGGGTGTCAATCCAGCATACGCCCAACCTATACCGACGTACCCCATACCTATGCATAACCTATGCCGGCGTATGCATAGCGGACGCCTAGTGTATGAGCAGCGTATGATCCATACGCTGCCATACGCTGAAAATTTTGAGCAAGGAAACAGGCTTGTTGGAGGATCGGCGTATGACGGCATATGTGTAGCGTATGGCAGCGTATACCGACGTATATGACATAACGCGCTTATGCCGCCGTACGCTCCCTCAAAAAACCCTAATGTGACAGCCCCTTAAAATAAATCAAATAAAAATGCCAACCACTCAGCAAATATATGTTTATATATGGATACAATACAACCCCGTTAAACCAAGCTCGGTTAAACTAAACGATCAGTTAATCCAAACTTTTTTGGGCGGCCCGCAAAATACTACCATTTATCATATAAAAAAGTTGGTTAAACAAGTCATTTAATCCAAATTATCAGTTAATCCAAACAGAATTTAATGCCCCAGGCCACTTCTGGTACAGTTAAACCAAACTTGTATGTTGTTATAAGGTCACCTGAGATCCCACCGACTTTTTTTATAGGATAAATGGTTATACTGTATATACATAAAAAACAATAATCAAAGTGTCCAGATACATTGCATATTACATGTGCAATACACTCTTACTCAAAGTCAACTTTCCCAACTCTACTTCAACCGACTCTAATTATTTTTAGATTTACATATACATGTATGTATACATATAATATATTTATATAGATATAAATATACATATACACATACATATGTGTATATATATAAATATACATATACCTATGTGTATATACATATATACATATTACATATGCACCTATGTGTATATATGTATATATATATACATGCATTCACATCTACATATATGTATACATATATACATATTGAGACCTATATATGTGACTACATAATTATATATATATATATATGTATATATATATATATATGTGAATACATACTGTATTTAGAGATCACTGCATCACATCTTGTAGAGTGGTCCTCCATTTGTCACTGGTAAGTTAACCCATGTGTAGTCTGTTTCACTCTCAGACTTATTGCATGGGGCCTAAGCTCTGACACTTTAACACTCAGATTTTAACCAAAAACTGCCAAGGAAAGCTTTCACACCTCAGGTTGCCAATGGTTCTCTGGGCTGCACCACCACTGACAGCTGAGCTCACTGAGTGTGAATGTGTCAGAGCTTATGCCCTTTGAATAGGTGTGAGAGTGGAGTGGATTTGGTTTATAAGGGTGTGTGCCACAGTGCACTGCACACACATATTTCTGAAGGCACACACTACACAACAGTCAACTTGTTACTTGCAAATGGATTACCATTGTGAAGGATCTGGCACAGTCATCCTTACATTTAGGAACACTGGTAAGTTATTCTTCACCTGATATTGCAATATTATTTATATATTATATATAGTACATAGATATGTATGTGCATATATGCATATATACATATAGCTTTAAAAGTATGTGTACATGTACATGCATAATCAAAAATAAATTAAATATAAATGGAATGTTATTTAGGGTGATGGCAGTGTTTGGTTAAAATCTGAGTGTGAAAGTGTCAGTGCTTAGGCCCCTTGCATTGTTGCAATAAGTCTGATAGTGACACAGACTATATATGGATTAACTTAGCAGTGACAAATGGAGGACCACTCTAAGATATGTGATGCAGTCATCTGTAAATACAATATGTATTTATATGCATATGTGTAGAGTCATGTATATATGTCTGCATATGTATATATAGATGTATATATATATGTATATATGTATATATATGTATGTTAATATATATGTATATGTATGTATATGTATGTATATGTATGTATATGTATATATATATGTATGTATATGTATGTATATGTATGTATATGTATGTAAATGTATGTATGTATATGTATGTATATGTATGTATATGTGTGTATATGTATGTATATGTATGTATATGTATGTATGTGTATGTATGTATATGTGTAACATTTATAATAGGCATAGGGGGCTTGGGTTTCCGGGGTGTGGGAGAGGAGATGGCAGCCTATCGGTGCCAGGAATACCGGCTTCCCGGCACAGGGGTTCCCGGCCTCCCGGCACCGAGAATCCCGGCACTAGGCCTCAATTCAAATAATATAAATATTAATAAAATGTGATAACCAACAATAAAATAAATGAAATATGAATGCAATAATATACAGGGTAAGTTTGTATTAATGTTGCTGTACCAGCAAGAAATGCCATATTCGTGGGGATTATGCATCAGATAATGTTATGTGCATGTATGTATATGTATATATATGTATGTATATGTATGTATATGTATGTATATGTATGTATATGTATGTATGTATATGTATGTATATGTATGCATATGTATATTCATTGATTCAATTCAGACTCATGACTATGGTAGTTACATAATTTGGTCCATAGTAGGTAGATATAAAGATTGTTTATGTATGTTTATGTATGTTTATATGCATATATGTATGTATATGAATGTATATGAAATATGTGTATATATATGTATAGGTATGCATATGTATGTATATGTATATGTATAGCATTTATAATAGGCATACAGGGTTCGGGTTCGGGGTGGGAGGAGATGGCAGCCTATCGGCGCAAGGAATCCCGGCTTCCCGGCCCCAGGGTTCCCGGCCTCCCGGCGCCGAGACTCCCGGCACCAGGCCTCAATTCAAATAATATAAATATTAAATAAAATGTGATAACCAACAATAAAATAAATAAAATATAAATGCAATAATATACAGGGTAAGTTGAATGTTAATGTTGCTGTAACAGCAAGAAATGCCATATTTGTGGGGATTATGCATCAGATGCATAATTACAATGTTATTTATGAGCATAGCTTACTGACCTCCTGTGAATAGAAATAAAAAGTGATACCCAACAATAAAATAAATAAAATACAATAATAGTGAAATAGTGAATGGTAGACAGGAAGTGTGAACACATATTTGTCTAAGGTATTTAAGGTAGGTTTTTCTTAATGTTGTACCAGCAAGACAAGCCATATTTGTGGTGATTATGCATCAGATGCATAATCACAGTGAATTATTTCTTTTGCATATATATATATTGGTATGCACAAAATATCTAAATGATGTACAACAGTCCCCACAGGACCTCCCCCAGTGGCAAGTGGAAGTATATGAGTGGGCCACATACCAGCATATACCCCCATGGTTGACTGGAGATTCCTCTATTGTTTGGGATTAATGGCTATACCAACACAGTACTGTCATGGGCAGTTCTGTCCTGTAGACATGTGTTGTAACTACTGAATTATTTCCTAATATTCACTGTTAATTTACTCAATCCGGTCCCAACTAAATGTCCTTTGAATATTCAGGAAATTAGATATAATTTTGTCCATTCTAGTGATGTATTTGAATATGAAAACCTCCTAAAACTCAGTGTTCCACAACCATATTTGTGAACCTGCACCATAATCCTATATGAAATTCGACCTTGGAAATTGAACCGGTACTCGATTGAGGTACTTTAACCACCATAGCCCGAACGAGGTAAGCTCTCCAACCTGCTGTAATGAGAGAGCCACAATTGTCTGTCCTCTATGACCAGTTACTAATAGTAACAATACTGCTAATTTATAGCCTAAACGTTGGATGGAAAGAAGCATATTTTCTGGCCATGCCTGAAAAAGCTTAAATACTGTAGAAACGTCCCCAAAACAGCTATATTTCGGTTTTGGGGGGTTTCTTTCATATATAGAACGCATAATCCAATGTATGACCTTGTGCTTGCCAACTCTCTGTCCCTCTATTCTGGATAGAATGATGGAGAGCGCGCAGCGAGCCGCATTGATGGCACCATAACCGAGTCCGTCATCCTCCATCACGCGTAGGAATCGGCCTACCTGTGCGATGGACGATTCCATTGGTTTCACTTTATACAATAAACAATGGAGGCCCCACTTTCTTAGGTAACTGGATTATAATTTAACGGTTCCTGGCCTCCACACATGGGAAATTAACCTTTCTTGAGTGACTTTGTCGAGTCCATATTTCTGTAGGTAAGTTCTCAGAAAAGGAAAGCCAATATTGGTGTTGTGGACACGTCCCCTTGGGTGGTCACCTTTCCCTGATGTTGTAGGTTTATTGGGCCTCTTGGGAATTTTATACAGTCTTTGGCTTGCCACTCCACCACTGCTCTCCACGGCTGAGTGTTCCAGTCCGGCACTACTAACACTGCGTGGGTTTGTTAGTAGTAATAGGAGGACCGATATGGGTCCATATTACGTAATCTTCCCAAGTCAGAGAACCGACGCGGTACAATGACCTTAAATGACCCATTGCATGTTTGCATCTGCGGGACAATGGGCATCAGTGACCTCAGATGACCCATTGCATGTTTGCAGGATTTTAGGTTGAACTCATTTGACATTTTTGACTGGAATGATGACATCACTGTTCAGGTTGAACTCATTTGACCTTTTTGACTGGAATGATGACATCACTATTCTACCCATTGCATGTTTGCAGGATTTTAGGTTGAACTCATTTGACCTTTTTGACTGGAATGATGACGTCACTGTTCTACCTTGCAGGACGGCCATCTGTTTTTGATTGAACTCATTTGACCTTCGCTTGCAGGATTGACAAATGTTTTTGGTTGAACTCATTTGACCTTTTTTGACTGGATTGATGACGTCATGTTTCTGGTTGAACTTATTTGAACTTAGATGGCTATCTGTCTTTTGCTTGGTTTGATTTAACCTTTGTTTGACTGGAATGATGACGTCACCATTGCAGTCAGAGTTTCTCGATGATTCGAACTCACTCAGTCAGTCAAGAACCCCACCATCTCCCACCATCACTTCAACCTCAAGCAAGTATTCAATATGAATGAATAATAATATATGAAAGATTACAATGGAGAAGCAACAGGTATGTGTACTCAGTTTTATTTATTTATATAAAATATACATATATTTTCATAATTTCGAATTTCAATAGAAATAATAGTAATAAAATGAAAGATTGTATTTTACAATTTTGATGAAATAATAATAATAAAAAAAAAATGAATGAACGAATAAAAGTTTTATCCTTTTCTCTCTCTTCTTTTTTTCCTCCTTCCTACTACCCTCCATTCAAGCTGAAAATAGAAGAAGAAAAAATCAATTACTATTTACTATGAAATTGTTATTTATTTATTTTCAGAGACATTCATGCGACACATGCTCAAAGATTTTTACTTCCGATTCCGGTTTGCGGAAGCATCACTCCAGAGTCTACGCATGTCGCGCATCACTACAATCGCTCACTTGCAATCGATGTGGGAAGCTATTCCACTCCTTGCTAGGACAAAGAAGACATGAGAATAGATGCACTTCCAGAATCGAATCACAATCTCGATCACGATCACATTCACGTTCACGATCTCGATCACGTTCACGTTCGAAATCGCAATCAGCTGCTGTTGTTGATACTACTACTACTACTACTACCTCTTCTATTCCTGCTACTACTTCTACTATTACTAGTTTCAACACTTTCAAGTGTGGAGAGTGTGAAATCAGTTTTTCTCACATGAGAGATTTATTGAGACATATGAAGATACATAGAATTCAATGTTCTCCATGTTCAGAAATTTTGGAGAATAGTAGAATTCTTAATAGACACATGCGAATACAACATGGGAATTATATTTCTACTCCCACTGCATCAACATCATCAACATCTTCTGCTACTGCTTTTTCCTCTCCACAATTCAGGAAAGATGAAAATGTTGAATATGCTAATGATGATGTTACTAGTAAAAGTCAGATCGTTTCAAAGAATAACAAAATTTCTTGTATAGATTGTGGTAAACGATTTCCATCATGGAGACATTTGATCTCACATAGATGGATTCACGCTTCAGGAGAAACAACTCCGCATCAAGAACCTTGGGTTACAGATTCTAATATTCTCCCACCTTGGGGTGAGGGAGAGGACATTGACATTCCATTACGCCTGCTTTATATGGAAAATCGCAATACTATTTTTGCTCCTCACATCATGGGAAAAGTTAGAGGAATCTATAACTTCCCTATTCCCGATTACACTGGGGATACCTCATTGATAGAAGAACATCTTTGTTCTATTTATGAGATAGAAAAATCTTCATTTAAGATTAACTTTGCTTTTGGAATAATTTTGAAATCGATTGAAACCGCTGAATATCGTCATTTCACAGCTTATTTTAATTCAACAATTTTTTATTTTCCCCGCTCTGTTAATAATCACGCTAATCTATTAGCATTATTTGATTTTATTAGAAAGATAGATGTAGAGCGAATTATTCAGTCGATGGGTGAAAATTCCAAATGGTGTAGAGTTTACATTACCAATGTTAATTATTATGTTTTCAGAAAATCCTTTGTTATTGGGAGAGCGAATGATGTTCCGGATTACATTCATGCAAAGAGATCTATCAGATCCTTTTTGAAAATTAGTAACAATAATAATTTATGTTTTTTTCACTGTTTAGCTCATCATACAGAGAAGAACTTTCAAAAGATGCAAAAGCTTTCTCAGAAATTATGTGATGAATGGCTGTTCTTCTGTAATTCACAATGGATAACTTTTCAGAAGACTAAGAAGAGAAAGTTTGAAGGTGTCAGATTAGAAGATATTCCAACATTGGAGTGTTGTTTTAATATTAGTATAAATGTTTACTCATTGCAAGAAGATGATACATGTATTTCTCTTTATTCCTCTCAATTTTCTACTGCTTCTGAAAACCTCAATCTAAATCTTTCCAATTCTCATTTTGGATATATCCACCCAACCCGCGGTCATACCCCTTTCTGAGTCTCCCTAAGAATGGGCAGGGAGTGACTCGCTGCCTTTTTTACGTACAACTCAGTTCACCGTATGACCTTTTTTTTATCTGGCTCACTCGGCCTAAGGGCATTCTGTGCCATTTTTCCGTGAATATTTGTTGTTCTTGTCAGGAGGGGCCGGACCCCCCACGTTCATCCAAGGTTGACCTATGTAAAGACTGAGCCTACATAAATCCCCATGTTTGTCCAAAGCCTGACATATGTAAAGACTGAGCCTACCTAAACCCCCACCTTCTTCCAAAGCTATCAAAAAGAGGGCCTTCACTAGGCGGGACCGATTGGGTGAGGATGCATAGGTGGTCAGGCAATGCAGGATAGTGACAACAGTAGTTACAGGCATTTATTAATTTATTCCTTTATTTATGTATTAATTTATTAATTTATGTATTAATTTATTTAATTATTTCTATAGTTCACCACAACATTTCTATAGTTCACCACAACATTTTTATAGGACGCAACCAAATCCCAAATTTATTTTTGCTGTGTGGAAATCAAGGAATAGACTTCTACTGCATCGACTTTTCTTCTACTGGATGTAGTTATGCAGTAACAACCATGGTTTACCTTAAGGTTTGTTTGCGTCTGCACTTTTTGCTTCCCGCCATAGGCACTAGGTGGTGCCATCATTGATCTTCAGGGTTCTAACCTAATATCTCCAGGTGGCAGCACCGGACAACAGAGGTCAGACGGTCGTCTTCTTTTCTAGTTGCAAATCTTCATGCCTGATGGCACCACCTGCGTGAAAGATACTTCATTTCGTTACCACTAGGTGTCTGACCGCTTGACCGATTGACCGATTGACCGATTGACCATGCCTCGCCTCACTGCTCGCACACCAGCTCAAATCTACTCACACACTCTCACACTCGCGCACCTCACACACCACACACCTCACACCACTCTTCACTCCTAGCACCTCCAATCTCCAACAATGTCTGCCCCCACTTCCAAACGTGTGAGTATTTGACTTATATCCGTCTATATATGGTTTTTGTGTTGTTGGATTCTGTATTTGACCGTCAAATTTCGTAGGGAAGGTATGTAATATGTGCCAAACAAATTCAAACAAATTCAAACCCCTTCAATTAGGTATGTTGTAATTTTTTGGAATTTTTTGGAATATTTTTTTGGAATTTATCATCTAGAAATGATACTCATACCATTGAAAATAGCCAAACAAATGCTTTTAAATGACACAAAAATCATGCATATTGGTCTAGTACTGTCTAGTATTAAGAAAGTTATGATATTTAAAATCGCATGTGTTTTTGTCCTGTAAGCGCGCGTGCGTGTTGGTGAGCGTGTTGGTGTGCGTGGAACACAACCATGTCACTTTCCGATTCAAAATTAACCACTTTCGACATATAGGATCGGGATAATATTTGGTATAATGTGAGAAAGGACCTTACTAATTTGGGCTACATTTTTTATTTATCCCCATAGTGATTTTGAACTGGTTTTGAACCGAAAATGAGTGCAAGGCAGAGGTGAGCCTGTCACTATAGTGTCAGAGTCATGACACTTTCCGTTTCAAAATTAACTACTTTCGAAGTACTATAGGACCTTGCTAATATTTGGTATAATGTGAGAAAAGACATTAATAATCTGGGCCATATATATTTTGTTCATGGCCAAAGTGATTTTGAACTGATTGTTGTGGGTGTGGGTGTCTAAATCTTTAGGTTTAATCTGTAGGTTTAATAATCTGTATTTAGGTTTGTTTGGTTTTGGTTTTGCAGACTGGTTTCCACCACAGCTGAGCAGCGGGCTATCCTGCAGCAGTTCTACAATGATGGGCTTGTGAGTACATCGAAGCCCTTCGAGTCGGAACTGCTGCGGGCTGCAGAGGCTGCCAACATGTCGTTGCGCGCAGTCAAGGTTAGAATCAATTAATCATCTTAACCCCCTTCCGAAATTAGTTATGAAACTAGTAAGTGACCCGACCCCCTGTGGCCTGTTTCCGGTTATACTCATCCAACCAAATGTGTATATTTCGCTTTTAAATCTAAAGCCGTGTTCACACGGGCAAAATATAAAGCTATTTAAGACAAGGCGAATCATATGAATCGATTTAGTTTGAAAGTGTTTCGCGTTCACACGGGCAGTGCTTTGACTCGGTTTAAGGCGGAAGTGGATATCTGCGCATGAGCAAGTACAGACTAACCAGCGCCATTTTGGGTTCATTGCTAGCAAGTTCATAGACCAAATTATATTCCCTTTAGGTGCGCATCAGCAACATGCGACGAAATGCGCAGGAGCGGTGCGCTCCAGCCGCTTCTGCCATCGCGGACCCCGACAGCCTTCGCCAAAAGGTTCGACTGTCCGTACAGCAGGCGAAGCGCAAAAAGGGGTTCGACCTCTACAAGCGCTCCACCCAGTCCGGTAAATTATATAGATTCCATATCAACGTTGGCCGAAGTGTTTTTTTTTAGCTGTAATTATCTGAAACTATTATATGGCAATGTAGGTTTGTCACTCCAAAAATCGGTTGACAGCAAGTCTTTATACTCTTTCACAAAAGACTAACCTACACTCTGATCGAATAATAGTTGCGTAACTAGTTACACGCCACGGGCCTGTAGGATAATGTCCTGGCATGATTTTAATGGTTTAGCGTTACAAAGTATTTAGATATTTAGTCGATTGTTTTTCTAACTAGTCCAGTTATGTTGTCATTGATATGATATGCCTTATACCTATTTTGTTACACACTTGCTAGACACTGGAATATCGTTACATGTAGACATGGACTTAAAACAGATACAAACAAACATTAATTGAATGTAATTCGTAAATATTTCGTAAATATTTCAGCCGCCGGGAGCTTCGCCGAGAAGCAAACTGCTTGGCTGGCTGGGTAGAGAGCGCTTCTCCCGCTGAACGCAACACATACAGCGACGATGCCCGGCAGCTCGCTCAGATGTGTCCTGACCAAATGACCCATGAGGAGCGAGTTGCCGCGGTGAATGCATCTAATCACCGTCTGTGCAAGGAGGTATATTAGTCTACGCTAATATTCCCTAATATTCCTTGTGTCTGTTACATCTACCAAATGTAAAATGTCTTCACACCATCTGTGCAAGCCTGAATATTAGTCTACCATAATAATTCATAATCTTCCTTGGGGCTGTTATATGTACCTAATGTTGACCCAGATACTATTCTGTCAGCATTGTTTTATATTGTTTTATATGTCACTTTATTTTACTTGTGTCTGTTATATATACCTAAAGTTGACCCATTTACTATTCTATATAAATTTATATCGCTTTTTTTATCTACCCTCGTTAAAAGAACCTACATTATTTGCGGTATTGATCCAGGCCAACCTGCTGTGCAACCTCAACACAGACGGTGAGGTAGATATGCTACTTTTTCTCAAATCTCCGCGGGGCAACGTGGACATCTGCTCCGGCACTGCCCCGCAGTTTTAAAAAAAAAACTGGACGCTCTTCCGGGACGGGTTCGATTGTAACGATGGTAAGTTTTAGCTGAATGCCAATTCTCTGTTTTTCCCCCTACCCACAATCTATCACTAAGGGCTTACAACTGGTGTATGAAAAGTTTTACCCGAATGCCAAGTCGCTCTTCTCTATATCAAAACATGTCGATTTTCTATCCTCTGTAACCAATATGCCTCTGTAACACATGTGTTGTGCAACCTACCTGTATTTGCTTTTCATTATTTCGTTCAGTCAACTGCATTCTCAATCAAAGTTATATATATCCCGCCTCCCACAATCTATAACACATGACTTACGACTTGTTTGTGAAAATCTAACCCTTAGTAAGGAACCCGGAGCAGACCGAGGACGTCCCGGCTGCCCCTTCTGCTGCTGCCGCTTCCCCTGCTGCTGCTGCCCCTGCTGCTGCCCCTGCTGCTGCTCCCACGAGCGCCAAGGATAGGATGCGCGCGACCTATCTTACCAAACTGCAGGATGCTATGGGTACGATTGAACACTTGATAATTTTCATGAGTATAAATGCCTGTCCTATTTTGATATCACCATTACAAAATCCATTCCCAAAATTATAATATTCTACATCACAATTTATTTTATTTCCGGTAAATCTAAAAAGAAATTGTCCATTGAATTTTACTTATGTTATTATTGGGCAATAGTTATTAGTTAAATCGTCATTCTTTCCAGCCTTACTAACCTGTTAACTTTATGTTTTCAGGACCCACTGACAATATATGTATGATGTTTTTCCAAGCCTTTACTAACTAACCGTGTAATTTAGTTTTTGTTTTGAGAAGCCTTTCTTGGTCGACGTCCCGCAGCTTTCAATGTTGGAAGGGTCCTACCAGAGGCCCTTGCTAAATTAGGGGCAGTCATAGTGGGTCTTCCTGGTCCAATTGTCAACCTGAATGCCCTACGTAAGGAGTACTTCCTCGCCATCATGGCGGCTGACATTCGGATTGTGAAGGCCCCTGTGAGTGCTCCTTTTGATACCTGTGCTGAGAGTCCCCACCGACCTGTCCAGGTATCTCCCACAATTCCGTGCGAGTCAAGCTCTACCGATGGCGAAGCTGCAGTTCTCCCAACTGTAGCTGCGCCCTTGGTGGAGAATGACAGCATTTGGGAAATGGCTGTTGTGCCCATAGCCATCGAGAATGAGGATGGCGTGCTACTTGGTTGTAGTCAACCTTCCTCCTCGTTGGCTATGAGCACAGCTGAGGATTGTGCATCTCCTTCACCACCGCGAAAGGCTTTCAAGCAGTCCTCCATGCTACATTACATGGCGAGCAGTAAGGGGCAGAAGCGCGGTGCTCCCCCCTGAATGAAAATGTAATATATATATTTATTTGTACAGTAAATATAAATGTAAATAATATCTATATATTGTATATATCTATATATTTGTATATTAATTGTACTTTTAATGTAAATAATTGTATATATCTATATATTTGTACATTATTTGTACTTTTAATTTTAAAAATTGTATATATCTATATATTTGTACATTTTGTGTACATTAATTGTAAATAATATCTATATATTGAATAATTGTGTATATATATTTTTTGGTTTACTGAATGTATTTTATTCAGCGAATAATGACTTTTGTCAGCACCAGAGCACTGGTCTTCCGGCCGTTACAATTTGTTGGTACCTAAATGACAATATCAGTTGCAATAATAACCACAATAATAACCACATGAAAAACCTGTTCGATAATAGAAGCATAATATAAGTTGCCTATTTGTCGTAATAGTAACTACATGCACTTCCATTTCAACCTATGTATTATGGCCGTTCATAGCAATTTGTTGGTACATAAATGACAATATCAGTTGCAATAATAACCACATGAAAAACCTGTTCGATAATAGCAGCATAATATATTTGTCGTAATAGTAACTACATGCACTTCCATTTCAACCTATGTATTATGGCCGTTCATAACAATTTGTTGGTACATAAATGACAATATCAGTTGCAATAATAACCACATGAAAAACCTGTTCGATAATAGAAGCATAATATAAGTTGCCTATTTGTCGTAATAGTAACTACATGCACTTCCATTTCAACCTATGTATTATGGCCGTTCATAACAATTTGTTGGTACATAAATGACAATATCAGTTGCAATAATAACCACATGAAAAACCTGTTCGATAATAGAAGCATAATATAAGTTGACTATTTGTCGTAATAGTAACTGCATGCAATTCCAGTTCAACATATGTATTATGCACTTGTTGAGCATGCATCAATGAAATAGAAGCATAATATAAGTTGCAGTAATAACCACATGAAAAACCTGTTCGATAATAGAAGCATAATATAAGTTGACTATTTGTCGTAATAGTAACTGCATGTAATTCCAGTTCAACATATGTATTATGCACTTGGTGAGAAGGCATCAATGAAATAATAGCAGTGTCCTTCGCCCTAGCCTGAGGCTGAATACTGAGGTAAAATATAAATATATATTGTAATAAAAACTAAGTTTGCTGTCACTACTCCTTTGTTTGCATTTTCTATCATACAGAAATACAACACTTACATACAAACCGTTTAGACTACATTACGGTTCCCGCTCTAGTTTACTACAAAATACTTCGGGGGATATAACTTATTGTTATTCTAATAATGACTAAATATATAGGTAATCGATTGGATTGGTTGTTGTGGTTGTTTGTGTTTGTTGTTTGGTTGGTTGTTGTTGATTTGTTGTTGGTTGGTTGTTGTTGTTGGTTGTGTTGTTTGTTATTTGTTGTTTGGTGGTGATAGGATTGGTTGTGGGTTGCGTTGTGTTGTTTGCTTGTGGTTGTTTGTTGGTTGCGATTTGTTGTTGTTGTTGTTCGGTTGGTTGGTTGTGTTGTTTGGTTGTTGGTTGTTGGTTGTGGCGTGATTGGCGTGATTGGCATTCGGCGTGATCAGACAATAAACACTACGTTCAGCATTTAGGTTTGCAAAATTGCTTTGGCATGTTTTTCGATAAAAACTCGGCGCTGACACGACACGACCGACACTACGCGATGCTAATCCACCAATGGTTGTGGTTTAGGAAACCGGCAAGTTGTCGATAAAAACTCGGCGCTGACAGGACTATGGTGCTACAGTGGCGTCTCCTAGAGGGGAAAGCAAGAGTTAAGGGGTGGGGAGGCGACGACTGGCGCCACTGGCGCCACCTAGAGTATGTTGGCAGATGTAAACAAAGACAGCGGTCGGCAATATTGTTCGGAGAATAAAACAGAACCGCAATGGTGAGGGCCCCCGACTCGTTCTGAGTTGTTTTTATATATCGTACTTATATCGTATTTGCAGGACGACGCTACAAGGACAGATAACGATACATGATAGTACTTAGGTGAGCCTTTATTTTTTTTGTTAAGGTGAGTGCGGCCCTATGGGGCTCAAAAATGCAGAGGATACGACAACCAATTATCTGCACATCGATGGGCGGTGACCACTTCTATCGTCTTTTTATTATTGTCCAAAGCTACTTGAATCGCATTGCAGGCTGGAAAAGAATCAGATGAAGAGGAATCCATATTCTTACTTTGTTGTGATATTGTTGATAACGTAGGGGGGCCAGCTGCGGAGTTGACCAGGTCAACCGTGTGTAGCGAAAACATTGATGGCGATATTAACAAAAAAGAAGTCTGTGGAATCCAATATCTCCAATTTCGACTCAAAATCAATAATAAATAACATTTGAATCGTACGTGAGGTAGCAAAATATGGAGGTTAGCGCAACCACAAGAGTACAACTTGGTGAAGTTGTTGTTGATGTGCTATGGGGCCGGGCCGAGCACAGCTTGGTCACCGATAAGTCCACCTGGTGGACGGATACAGTAAGAACAGTAGCTAGTAGCAACCACTGAGCCGTGGATGGCCGTCCCTTTTATTGTATGACTGAGTCGTTGCTGATAGTAAGCGTCCTCAGTGATATATCTCTAGTATGGAGTCGTATGCTAGTAAATATGCTTGTAGGAATTGTGATAAACTTTTTTGTTTTAAGACAGGAGTTGTAAAGCATGAGAAAGTATGCACAAATAAGGTTAGATTTATATATCCGGGAGGGATGTATTCTCCTTCAAAAACTATCTTTGGCAACTTGCGTGATAGCTTAAATATAGATTGTGAACAACATTTACAAAACTTTCCTTGGTTTGCGGTATACGATTTTGAATCTTTACTTCCTGAAAAGCCTCTTCACCAGGAAAGAGAAGTAAATGAAAGTGATGATGAGATGATGATGAGATTGATGATGATGAGATTGATGAAGCTAATGCGAATGAGCAAAGAAATTTAAGGTGGTGTATAGAGCATAAAGGCATTTGTGTTAGCATATCTTCAAACATTCCCGGTTATCTAGAACCCAAATGCATCATTGAAGAAGATTTAAATACATTACTTTCTAAGATGGAGATTTATTTGTGTGAGATACAGGATGCGTTGAAAATATTATCAAAAACATGATGGAAGGTGATTCATAGGAGGTTAAATGAGTTATTTATTTCCTATAATTCACCTTCAAGTGCTTACATCCCTATTGTGAGAGCTAGAGAGAGTGAGGGAGATGTTATCAATGACGTTGATATCAATGATGAGGTTGATATCAATGATGACATTGATATCAATGATGACGTTGATATCAATGATGACATTGATATCAATGATGATCTTGATAACAATGATGAAGATGAAGATGATGATGATGATGTGGGAGAGGATTTCAATGATGATGATGATGATGATGATGATGATGATGCTGCAAAAGGAGAAGGAGAAAATCTGTTTGACTCACCCATAGCGAAGAGATTTATTGGAAGCGACTACTCCGCCGATTCAATGCGCGCTGAAAAGATAAGATTGCGAATATTGAAATCTATAGAAAAGTTAAAGGATCGGTTTGAGACATATTGCTATTGTCTTCCTTGTTTAGGTTTCAACTCCAGTAGGTATGACCTTCCAGCTGTGCGAGCTTCATTTGCAAAACACTTCAATCTTGAAAATGAATTGAACTATATTGTTAAAAAAGCAAATCAATACAGTGCTATTGTAACAAAGAAGTTTGCCTTTTTAGATATCAGTCTTTTTCTTGCAAGTGGAAGTAGCTATTCCAAGTTTCTTGTAGCTTATTCAGCTCCAGATTTGAAAAGCTATTTACCTTATGAATGGTTAACATCTTTTTCAAAACTTTCTCACCCCACTCTTCCTGAATATGAGACTTTTTATTCTAAACTCAAAAATGTTAATGTGTTAGAGGAGGAATATATTGAGTGGGAAAAGAAGGGAGATATTGATTCCACCCCGCCTAAGACAGGACGCATGAAGTATAATGATTTACAAATGATCTGGATGGAGAAGGGAATGTCAACTTTTCGCGATTTCCTAATTTACTACGCAAATCTAGATACAAAACCATGTGTCACAGCAGTAGAAAACATGCTGGCTTTCTATATTTCTTTACATATCAATCCTCTAAGGACATCTATCTCAGCACCAGGTATAGCTCGCAGATTATTATTCCAATCAGCTAAGGAAAACGAATGCTTCTTTTCAAGTATTTGTGAACGAGATTCTGATCTATATACCAAAATTAAAACTTGCGCCTTTGGGGGACCAAGTATAATTTTTAAAAGATACGCTAAGGTGGGAGAGACTTTCCTATGCAATAACCCCGAGAAACCTTGTCGATCTATTCAGGGATATGATTCTAATGCGATGTATTTATATTGCCTCTCTCAAAAACTCCCAATTTTATTCCCATTTAGACGAAAGTTGGAGAATAACTTTAAACCTCAATGCAACTGGAAACATCTTGATATGTATAAATGGATGAATTGGAAATCGCGAGAAAACAATATTAGGATTGAACATAAGCTTAACACTGGAAAAGAGGTGCAGATTGGTCCTTATTTTGCTGATGGATACTGTCGAGGAAACAATACTATCTATGAATATAACGGATGTTGGTTTCATGGACATCCTGCCAGTGAGTGTTCATTTTCTCCTTCCATTAGAAGCTCAATTATCAGATCACAGAAAGAGAAACATCTTTACACACTAGCCAGAGAATACTATATTCAACAATGCAGTTTTAATTTGATTACAATATACGAATGTGCATTTAAAAAACTTTTACAAGGGAATTTGAGTATATCGCAAGCTGCAAATGAAATTCTTTCTCCATTTTATATCAAACATCCTCACAGCATTTCTGTGGAAACTATTTTGATCGCTGTTGAAAGCGGAGAGCTGACGGGAATGGTGGAAGTAGATATTCACGTTCCCGACATATGGCCGAAAGGGAAGGAGCAAAAGCTTTCCCCTAAGGAATTCTTTTCAGAAATGGCTCCTATATTTTGTAATGTAGATATTCCATTTGGTGAGTGGAGTCCCCTGATGCAACAATTTGCATTTAAGAAAAGCTAGAAAGATCCTGTTAACACACGAAGGCTTCTGGTCGGTGGTCTCCGAGGAGAGCGTATTTTGCTCGCTACAAATCTATTGCAATTTTATCTTAAGATGGGGCTTGTGGTCACAAAGATTTGGGAAGTGATCGAGTGGAGATTAGAATATTGCTTTAGAGGTTTCTGCGAGTTCATTACTAATGCTCGTAGGGAGGCAGATTCAAGCCCCGATTTTCAAATTAAGGGGGAGACTGCTAAGGTTATGGGGAATGCGAGTTATGGAAGTCTCCTAATGGATAAGACAAAACATGTCAATGTATCTTATGTGGGGAGTGTTCAGAAGGCGAAGCTAGCTGTTAATTCAAAATTATTCAAAAATATGACTGAACTAGATGATGAAACTTTTGAGATTGAACAGTGCAAACGCTCAATTCGTTTAGATAGTCCTGTTCAATTGGGATTTTTTTGTTTTAAATACTGCTAAGTTAGTGCTTCTTCAGTGGTATTATTGCTTTCTAATTAAATTTATTGATAGAAGTGATTTTGAATTAACGCATTGTGATACAGATAGTTTGTATATGTCTTTTTCTGGTAAAGAGATGATAGATGTTGTAAAACCCAAGAGAAAAAAATAAATTTTGAGTATGCTTTATGATCATTGTAATGATTATAATTATTTTAAATGGGAGAACGGCTTCTATTTACCTAGAGATTGTTGTCAAATTCATCGCAAACATGATAAACGAGAAATTGGAATTTAAAAAAAAGAGTATACCGCATCCACATCCTACTGTTTGAATTCCAAAACCTATCTATTGATAAATGAGTGTGAGGGATCGAAAACAGAGGAAAAGGCTTCCTGTAAATCCATTAACAAGAGATGTTTAATGAAGAATCGCACTTCTGCTGAAGAATTTTATGCGAATGCTTTATTTCTAAATGAAAGTGGATCAGTTATAAATACAGGTTTTAGAGCTCGGCATAATGGAGTTTGGACTTATAAGGAGAGACGAACGGGTTTCACTTTTTTTTATATTAAGAGACATGTAATGCAAAACGGGATCGATACCACTCCATTGGAAATGATTCTCACACCATGTAAAAACTATAACTCTTTCACCATTCCTCCAACTAGTTGTTTATCTAATGACTTTCCACTAAAACTTGAAAAGTATGGACTTTGCTTTGGATGTTGCTGGCAGTTATTCTATTATGAAATGCCTATGTTTCATGGAAACGAATCTATTGCGATTCGCATTAGGTCTTCAAGTTTCAACACAGCAAAGTTTTTATCTAGAGGGATTTTCCAAAGCAAAAGAAAAAAAGAATGGACAAAAGTGTCTAAGAAAAAAATGATTGCTATTCTTAACATGAAATTAATGAAAATCAGAAGTAGAGTGATTGTGCAGTTGCGATCACTCCCTTCAGGTTGTACTATTGTTCATCCTGGTGATCGATATGATAAAAAATGGACTGCAGGAATTAATATGGGGATGAGTGAAATTTCTAATCCAACAGACATGCTGGGATCTAATTTTATTGGATGTTTCTGGAGAAAGTTTAAATCAATTGGAGATTCAATCGATTCATCATCAGCAGCAGCATCATCATCATCATCTGCAGCATCTTCATCAACATCATCATCATCTACATCTCCATCATACCATCAGTAAGCTCATAACTCTCTCCCTTTTCATGAGTGTAACATCTCAAAAGCATCATCTCTATCATCATCATCATCATCATACTCATAATCCTCATCAGCATGTCGATTGTTACAATTGAAGATGATAATCAAGCTTTTCAGGGTATGAAATCTCCAGCTACTATTAGCATGAGTGGAATCACAGGTAGTGGAAAAACATCATTGATTCATAGGATATTATCCGAACGTCGAACGCTATTTGAGATTCCTGTTCATAAAATTCTCTATTGTTATGGAGTTGAGCAACTGTTGTTTGATAAAATGGATGCAGAGATTACAGATATTGAATTTATGGAGGGCATCCCATCCAAAGAGAAGATTTTTGCTTTTTCTGATCTTCCTCAACACAATTTGATTATACTAGATGACTTAAATGAAGAAGCGGTGAATAACTTAGGTGCTCAACATCTAGTTAGTAAGTTTAGTCATCATCGAGGATGTTCAGTGATTATGGTTAGTTATAATGTTTATGAACAGGGGAAGTGTTCACGGACCATTTCTCTGAATGTTCAATATATGATTATGTGTATTATAATTAACTAATTATAATAATATAAATATTGTAGATTGAACTAAGGTCTTGTCTTTATTATGTTACGATGTTTACCTGTATTAGGAGTCGCGCACCTGTACCTACCTGAGCGCGCGATTGGGGCGCCACCAGTACACCGCCCCAGGGAACTTCACTCCTACCATTTTTTCCTTTGAGTGAAGACGTGTCTGGTGAGTGGCAGATTGAGACGTGACACGTAATCATGCCGTACTGCGACTTATGCGGTGCCTCGCATAGGGCAGATAAATGCAAAAACAAGAAAGGGAAAAGAGGAAAGAAAGCGACATCAACTCGAGTGACAAGAGCAGCAGCTAAGGTGAACACTCAAACTGCAGGTATAATGAATAATTCTCGGGAGAGTTCGCCTGTCGTGGCAGATAGGCTTTCGACGTTGACACTGGAAGAGCAAGAAATGTCGTTGATGAAAGACATAACTGAGCTAGAACTAGAAGAAAGAATTGCTAATCTACAAGAACGACGAACAGTCATGATGCGGCAGCGGCAGGCACTGCAACGGGTCGAGGACACAGCACCGGAGAGAGGGGCGGCAACCTGGAAAGAGGAATGGCTGACGAACGCCGGTGCAATGACGGCACCGGCGGTGGGCGTGAAGGACAAGCACTCAAGTTATGGGAAGCCAAAGCAGCGACAGCGGTCGCGAACACGCAGACGGCGACGAACGCCGTCCGACTCGCGAAGTAGGAGCTCGAGCAGCACGCGAAGACTCAGAAGTAAGTGGAGTCTGCGAAGATATGCCGTATTGGGTAAAGAAGTCGGTAAATTAAATTGTTACGAACTCATTACTGCGTCGATACGTTGGTGTCTCGACTTACAAGGCCTGACTGGTAAGGACCTGCGGGCGTTCATGGAACATATCTGTTTAATGTCTTCACGTGCGAGGCAGAATGATTTTGTAGATTCAACGCACGTAGAGTATGATAAAGACATTAGGAAATTGGCAGAGGTTGAGGGCTTTGCAGCATTTGGTAACCAGAACACAGGACTCAGCCTATTTCACTATGGAATGCATAATATGCGGACACGGAAGCAGGCGAACACTGTACGAAAGAGTAGCACGTACGCCAAAGACGGTAAAGTAGGCTGTTACCGTTGGAACAAAGACAGTGGTTGTAGCCAAACGGATGAATTGTGTAACTTTGGCCACTGGTGTTTAAAATGTGGTAGTAAATCGCATAAGAAATCCAATTGCAAAGAATGACATGGGAAATGTGACGCCGGTAAGGCAAAAGTAACTTTGAATGACAATTATGTTCGGCAACACTGGGGACAGCATAAAGTAGCTGATTTGTCCTTTACTGATTGTGTTGAACCTATTCATGATATTGTTGAACCTGTTACATGTGCGTCGACTGACAGGCAATTAGCCGTCGATATAAATGAAGCGGCACGCAGCAGAGCTGTTAATACCGCCGGTGGTGGTGCAAAGTCGGTTGAGTGCCAAGTTAATAGAACAATGATAGATAATGACCACATAGCAAATGTTACATGTGCAAGCAGTACTCAAATAAAGTTTCAGGACACCAAATTATGTGACCAGCAATTAGGTAATAATAATGAAACGGTGGTAGTGCAGAGCCAAGTTGACAGAATATGGTCCGGTTGGGTTAATAGTGACGGAGCTGGAAAGGACGACATATTTTATGTCGAAACAATACGACAAGAATATTGTAAATGGAAGTTCTACATTAAAGAAACAGAGCAAGCACATGCGACTGTGATTATAGTAACAAACGAATGTATTAATGGCAATTGCATTTGTGGTCATTATATAGCAGGAAATCTTGTGCAATTAAAACCTTGCCGTGTTATATGTGAATTGTTTCTCCGTGGGGATTCGGATCCAGATTGGATGTACATCCTTTGGGGTGTGGTGTTTGGGTTTCATGTCACAAATAACGACTGCCCGGCGGAATATGATACAAGGTTCAAAAAGATCCGGAATAAACTTTATAGGGATATTATAACTGAAAAACCTTTGCTAGAGTTAGACCAAAAAATTATTTCCTTAAGCAACTTGACCCCCCAATGTGTACATAACATTTTTTGCATCCCTAAAGAAAGCAGGGGGAGAGGTATAGTGGACTGTAGCATGCCGAACGGGATATCGGGGACGAAGGCAAATATTTGTGTTGCATTGAATTATTTAACTGCTCCTCTCTTTACATATGTCGGTAGACTAGCAGCAGAGCAGAAACATTTTCAGCTTAAGTGCTACGCACCAAGTTCTATGTCTACGAGGGCAGTACAGGTAAAAAAATAGTTAGCATTTGTGGATGAATTTTCTGTGACTCATGCTCCGCTGCCTTGCACGTCAATGCAAGTTGCGTTATATGCTACTTGGCTAGCAAGGACTATGAAATATTCCTCTATCATTAATTATATTAGTGGTCTAAATTATTTTTTGAGAGAACAAGGTGCAACTCAAATTAATTACTCAGATTTTGTGATCGCTTCAACCCTGAAAGGTATTCAGAGAGAGTTGGGAGATACTCCGAAACAGGCGATGCCATTGCTCCCCAACATGCTTCGGGGCATCTTCTCGCACTTAACTGGTAATTCGGGGCATGTCACTTGGCGATCTGCTGTTGCTATGCAGTTTCAGGGGTTTGCTGCGAAAATCAAATGTCACGTTGTCTGATGCTATGCTGCTCCGGGGAGACTTCAGTTTTCATCCTTGGGGTATGTTGTTGACAGTTCGAAAAACGAAGACAATACAATTTCAAGATAGGGTTTTGCATATTCCTATATCTCGATGTCAAGATATACAACTGTGTGCGGTGTATTGGACAGAAAGACATTTTTCAGAGTGTCCAGCACCAGCAAATTGGTATGCTTTTCGGGTGCCTAATGATGAGGGGGGTACTACCCCGTTAACATATGATATTTATCAATCAACGTTAAAAATCTTTGGAGGCCGCATATGCATTGATGTTAACTTGTTATCTTCCCATTCTCTTCGCAGGGGTGGGTGTACTTACCTATCCATGTGTGGTGCATCCCTGGAGGAGATTCGGACAAGGGGAGACTGGACTAGCAATGCGGTATTCCAGTTGTTAAAAACTCCGTTATCATTACGCATTATTAATGATATGCGGGTAGCAGCCAGATTGGCGGCTGAAGATTGAGCTGGGTTGGGGGACTCCTCAGGTGAGTCTTTGGCATTATAACCCCCGCTAGAGGCTTAATAAATCAACTCAGCCCATCTTGGTGTTTACCTTCTTCCGTAGTGCTTATGTGTATTATAATTAACTAATTATAATAATATAAATAACGTAGATTGAACTAAGGTCTTGTCTTTATTATGTTACGATGTTTACCTGTATTAGGAGTCGCGCACCTGTACCTACCGGAGCGCGCGATTGGGGCGCCACCTGTACACCGCCCCAGGGAACTTCACTCCTACCATTTTTTCCTTTTTGTAGGTGGGCATTATAACCCCCGCCAGAGGCTTAATAAATCAACTCAGCCCATCTTGGTGTTTACCTTCTTCCGTAGTGCTTATAATGAATAATTCGAGAGATATGAGACAAATTCAGCGAGTAGCGACTCAGAAAAATTTGGGTAAACTGCTGTTGGAAAGTTATAAGGATGCTGTTGAGTCTAAAAAATTCGGATATTTATTGATTTGTCTACACCCACGCGATGTGGTAGATATTTCCGCATTTACTCGTTTGCGATCAAAACTCCATACTAATATATTTTTGGGAGAGGATTTAATTTCCTATTTACCTTAGTGAATAAACTCAAATATGAAGGATTATATTTATGGATGCATGAGAGTCTCTATGCAATTGAATGTGAGTGTATGTGGGGCTTCATACACAATCTTTCATTCATTCATTCATTCTTTCATTCAGGAAGCACACACACACACTCACACACACACACACACAGCCACATTTTAGTTATTTATACCTTGGATTCTGATGATCTTCATTCATTGGGAAGAAAAACTGTTTGCACATACATCATGTCATCACAACATATTCAGCATTGGAAGGAGTTTATTTTGTTGTTGTTGAAGTCGAGACCTGAGCAGGCTAAAGCTTTATTGGCGACGGCGAGTCGAAAACAGATTGAATGCATTGCTGAGATTTTAGTTGCATTATCAAAATTATCCATCTCCAGAAATACTAAGCGTTTATTGGAAAAGCATAAGAAACAAATTCACAATCTTATTCATCTGAATTGTATTACGCCTGCTTCAGCTACATCATAAAAAACTGTATGCGATTTTCATTTCAATTAAGTCAAGGTATATATCCCTTCTTCAAATAGATTTTGAAAAAGAAAGTATTCCAGAAAAAATCTTGGCAGAGGAAAATGAAAAAGAAAAAGAAAAAGAAAAAGAAAAAAAAGAAGCCATTCCTCCATCGCCTTCAGCATCGTTAGCTTCACCACCGATAACATCAAAATATGTGTATGTTTTTTGTAATCTCATTACACCTGTCGCAATAGGAGATTCTCCGCAAGGGGTATTAGCTTACAGCTATAAAGGAAGTGGTGGGAGTGGAGGATATCATATGACACCATCTGCTCCATTACACCAACCCATCAATACTCAATACTTGAATTCTATAAGAATCTCCATCAGAGACGAATGAGGAGAAATCCCTTTGATAGAAGCTGACGTCACTCATTGCATTCTTCAAATTTGTAGAGACTATGGCCTTAGTTCCGCTAGGTACAAGCTCTAACAGCTGGGTGCTTCATTCTAATGCTAAGTGTATCAGAGCATTAAAAAAACCTAAGAATAGCTTTAAAACTATTTCCAGTTTGAAGCATGTAAAGACATCTTCACCCAAAATAGAGATGGTTTCACCAGTTAGTCATGTATTAGAGCAAACCAAGGAGAAGCGGGAGCGAATAAATCTAACGACAGAAAACATGGTGGGGGAGATCAATCACAGCACAATTCCCTCTAAGAAGAAAAAGAGAAAAGATGAGAAAAGCGGAAGTAGGAAGAAGAAGAAGAGAGAATTGCATCAATCTACTATTCATTACTATCTACTATTCATTAAGTAGATTGATGCAGGAATGCATGCGTCAGTCGAATGGAGGAATAAAAGAGAGAAGAGGTAAAAGCAGTGAAGAGAAGAACAAAAAGAAGAAGAAGAAGAAGAAGGATCAAACGAAACGCAAATCTCAATCCCTACATTCTAAACATTTCAAACGAAAGAATAAGAAATGAGAAGTGTGAAGTAGAAGAGTGAGATTGTGAGTTTGAGAGATTGTGATAGAGAGAGAGAGTGAGTGTGAATGATCACAATTTCATTAATAAAATTATAAAATGCAGCAGGAATATCTCCTACAGGATGCGGTTGAGGGATATACCGAGAGACTGGATATTTTCTCCAAACCGCGTATGGATGCAGGGGTCTTGTACTCGGATTATGTTCAGATTCACCCTACGTCCACCATTTCCAATGAGGGATCGATTCTATTCAAAGTAGATGGAACGAATGGTGGATATCTCAATACTAGGAATATACAGATGACGATTTCAATGAAAATCATTAAATCGGTAAACTCCCCAGTGACGACTACTGATAATGTCACCCTAACAAATCAGCTGCTGTATAGTGTATTCCGTCAAGTGAATGCCACTCTGATGTCGGTGGTTTATATGCTCAAAAGAATTACTATAAATCATTATTTGGAAAAAATAAGGGGTTGAATTCTAGTTATAATAGAATGAAAGGATACTTTCCGGATGATGATCATGTTGAATTGGTGAATATTATTCCCAAAGAATCAGCCCCTTCCTTTAATGCGGGATTGAATGCGCATCATAAACTCACCAATAAGCGGCAAGTAGCAGAATTTAAAGGTCCTCTAGGATTAGATTTTATCGATGATTTAGATAAGATTTTAGTGAACGGATGTGAAATTATCTTCGAATTTCAACAGCATAGTGACGCCTTTAGACTTCTCTCTCCTACAGAAGGCGCAAGTTATAAGCTTCTAATCACTAAGAAGTATCGCACTGTAAACTATATTCGCATTAGACCGGAGATATTACTAAGTGATTCAGAGAAGTTTGCTCAGAATTCTGGGCTTAATGTAGCGCAATTCACTTATCCCCGAACCATGATGAGACTATTCACAATTCCTGCAGGTGTTAAATCATGGGAGGCTACAGGTGTTTTAGGTGATAAAATCCCTTATCAGCTCGCATTAACACTTGTGAATGATATAGCATACTCAGGAAGTTACAGTAGAAATCCCTTCAATTTAGAACATTGTAAACTAGAATATATTTCGTTGGAAATAGATGGACGAAGTTTTCCAGATAGACCCTTAACCCCTAATTTTGAAACTGGGGAGGTGATTGAATCTTTTCACGCAATGGTTAAAGCTCATAGACATCCAGATCTATGTACATTGACCCCTGATGATTTTCAAAAAGGAAGGACAGTATTCTGTTTCAATGTGGAGGAGTCTACCTACGGAACTGATATGGAGGGAGTATATCCTATTCTGAAGCGCGGATCATCCAGAATATGTCTCTCATTTAAAGAAGCTCTACCCAACTCGATGATCGCCATGATTTCAGCACAGGTCATTGGAGATTTCACTATTAGAAAATCAAGACTTGTAACAGTAAATCAATGACAAAGAGAAAGAAGAAGAGAGGGAGAAAGAGAGAGAGAGAGAGAAAGGAAAGAAAAGTGAAAGGAGAGAAGCAAGGATACATATAATGTTAGTTTTAGTATGAGTATCCTCAGAAATGTGAATGAATGTTTAGAATTAGTACTATTATTAATATTATTATTATGTTGTATATAATGAGATGTGAAGAGCAAAATATTTCTATCAATCGCTATTATCAGTAGATATTTGCTAATAGCGAATTTTATATGCGGAGTGAAGTGGAAGTATTATGATGCGGTGTATTATGATGTGATGTGATGTGATGTCTTGCGGTATGATGTATCATGATGCGATATGATGAAATGTGAAATTAAAATAATCCATCGTCTAATGTCTGTAGTTATTGCTTCTTTCTTTACAGTTCGAATTCATCTCCTCCTCCTGTTCATTGTTATGATTCCCTTCGAATAGAGAGTGAGATTCTCATATTACTTTAGTATTTTCTTTTATATTATTGATGTATGTATATATAGATATATATATCTAAAGATGAATAAATAAATAAATAATTAAATTAAGTTATATATATATATCTATATACTTGTCAAAATGGAGGTTTTCACTCTCTTCCTTTCTAAATACTAAACTCCACATCTCACAACACTCACTCTCCACTCTCTCACTTTCACATATCCGACACCACATCCACTTCAATTCAGTTTTCCCAATCCTATATATTAGGAAGTGAATATTGCAAATATTCTTTATTTATAGTATGTAAATTGAATATAAGTAAATGTCGATATAGATATATATATATATATATATAAATATATATATATATATATAAATACTTTTCATTAAACTTATTTCATTAAAAACATTCAATCACTTTCGAACATTCTCAACAATGCGAACTCGATTTACTTTTCCTCGTGCTTCAGTGTGGTATACACGATTATAAGGAGTGATAAGGAATCATGATTCAGTCATACACGATTCAATCATATACGTTGTGGAAAAAGGATAGGATGTGGAAAAAGGATACAAAAATCTACTAAATAAGAGAAGTATTTCTTTATGGTGTGATAGATTCACAGATGTCGTTATTATCGTGGAATCATGATGCGAACGACTGAGGAGGATGGTCAAAGAGTGTGAAAGACTAAATCTTCTATGGGGATTTAAACAAAAAACAAAAATAAAACAAAAATTGTTACACCACCCAAAACAAAATCTTTTCACAGCTAACACAATTAAAGAGATATGATTTAGTTAAATTGTGATTATTCCGATTTTCTTTGTTTATTCAGATTTTCTCTGTTTATTAGAAAGATGTTACTTTATTCAATATTTCTCACCAAGAATGAATCGGTGTTTTTTGAATTTGCTGCATTGTCTCCTGCAGGTGGTGGGATATCTGGAGTGTAAACAGTAGTAATAAAGTTGTAAGTGGAGTAAAGGTGAAGGTGGAGGAGAAAGATGTCAAAGGTTATTCAGTCGGTCAGTTCATTTGGTGAAAGTTCTGCTGAAAACACGCAGGCATATCTACAGACCGTAGTAATAGCGCTATAGGTGGAGTAAAGATGATTGTGAAGGAGAAGGGAATGTCAAAGGTTACTCAGCAACGGAATGAGTGGTCAACTTATTTGGTGAAACTCCTGCTGAAAAAACATGCATGCATGTCTACAGAAATTATTGAAAACATAAAGTGTTTAGGTTCAATGCTGGGTGGGAGATTCTATCTCTACATCAAGATTTTGATGGGAAAATAATATAAAATTGGACTTCACATTTAATATAGATCTGAGAAAACTTTTCATTCAGAATAAAAAATGAAGAGTTAGTTTTAATATATGTATATATTATATATATATATATATTTCCCACCTGGAGGAATGGGAGAGTGGAAATCTTGTTGGAGTTTTGGAAGATGATGATGATGATGTTGGAGGGGAGTAGAACATTTGAATGCTTCTATCCCATCCTCCAGATTCACTCCTCCCTCCACCCCATCCTCCACTTCCGTTACAATCACCAATCTCGCGGTTTTGAAGCCATCTGCATCGGGTAGGTGAAAGGAATCCCCCTCCTCCTCCTCCACCATCTCCTCTTCCTCTTCCTTCTCTTTCTCCTGTAATTCGAACAGATCCTTGGTGGTGGTGGTGGAGGAGTCAAAGGTGGGGGAATAAGTTGAGGTGGACTCACCAAACGCCTGCAGTGTCTCCCCTAGTAAAAATGCTGTGAAAAGAATAATAATAATAATAATAATAATAGTAATAATAATAATATTAATAATAGTAATATTAATAATAATAATATTAATAATAGTAATATTAATAATGACATTGATATGAAATAAAAGGGAAGATGATGATGAAAATGATTATTCTGATATATATATATTAATATATATATATATTAATACATATATATATATAACTTATATTAAGGATAAATGTATAACTAAACTCACCAAAAGTGGAGTCTGGCGCTTCATTTACTATCCTCTGTCGACAGCAACTCATGAACATCCGACAATGGGAGGGGAGATGCTGACGGAATTTTTTACAGCAACTTCCTAAGGAAGATTTCAAATAAAAAAAGTAGAATTAGCTGCATCAATATTATCATTATCATCAAGCATCTTCATCATTCATTATCAATATCTTCATTTTCTATCCGCATCTGTCATACAAATAAAAAAAGAAACAAGCAAACAATGCATTATTCATTCTCAAGAAATCATTTCATATAATTTCATATATCATATCAGTATCATATCATATCATATTATGTTATTTCATTTCATATCACACCAGTCTACTCACACCACAACAACACCATAACCCCTCCTTTCACATTCATCAATAGCAGCATTAGCAAAATTATCATCATCATACTTCATTCCAACATATCACAAATTAAATAAACACATAATTATTATTCATTCATCAATAGAAACATTAGCAAAATTATCATCATCATTCCAGCATATTACAAATTAAATAAACACATCATTTTTTTTAGTCATTGATACATTCATTCATTCATGCGCAAGAAAATATAACATCACAACTCGTAAAAAGTTACCTGTGTTCTTTGATTGGCGATAGTATCGCATGCATAGGCTGCATGAAAATAGCAGGAGGGTGCAGACCGCACCCAATGCAGATTTTAGCGCAATATCTCCTGCAATTATATCAGTAATCCTCCTCTCATCCGCATCCTCATCGCCAATTTTACTTTTACTCACTTTCTCTCTCCACAGAAATAATTTTCTAGTCGCCTCCTTTAGTTTCATCTTCAAAAGACTTATAATTGAAGGTGTAGTCGAAACTGAAGAAGTAGAAGAAGCGTGGGGAGTAAGAGAGGGAGTTGAAGTTGGGGTAGATGATGCTATTGTTGTAGTTGACAGCGAAGCCGTAGTCATAGTCGAAGTCGTAGTAGAAGCCGTAGTCGAAGCCGTAGTCGGAGCCGTAGTCGGAGCCATAGTCGAAGCCGTAGTCGAAGCTGTAGTCGAAGCCATAATCGAAGCTGTAGTCGAAGCCGTAGTCGAAGCCGTAGTCGTAGCCATAGTCATATCCGTAGTCGAAGCCGTAGTCAAAGCCATAGTCGAAGCCGTAGTCGTAGCCATAGTCGTAGCCGTAGTCATAGTCGAAGTCTTACTCGAAGGCGTAGTTGATGACATTGATGAAAACGAAGATGATGATGATAAAGCTGATGATGATGATGGGGCGTGGAAGAGAATTTTTTGAGTCTTTATTATGTTTAAAGAATGGGAGGGAGGAGACGGTGCGCAGTCGGAGGCGATGATTAATCCGCCTTTTACTCCTTCGGAAGGGATGGAGCTACAATCAAACGTCGTCAACTGTCTCGCAACGGAAAGAATTTTTTAATTCGGAAATTTATGTTGTATTCTAGTGATATTAATTCGAAATAAAAAGGAGTGATCTAAAAATAAGTTTTTCAAATAAAAATCATTTGGAAGATCCCAAAGATCTTCCTCGCTAAAGCGAGGACAGATTTTAGTTGTTTTTGAAACAAAGGTGCAATGCCGAAACGCATTGCATAGATCAAATTCCACCACCAACACCATTCCCACCACCCTCAGACACCACCACCTCATTCTAACACCTCCACCACTTCCGCCACCAGAAACAATTCCATCAGCGTAAACCATGTCTGAAAAGCAAAAGTGAGAAAATCATTCATTCACTCATTTTTCATTCATTCACTCATTTTTCATTCATTCCTTCCACTCATTTTTCATTCATTCCTTCCATTCATTTATTCATTCATTCATTCAAGTTTGATTTACATAATTGAAACATATTTCTATAGCATAATATTCATTTGATAAACTCTTTCATTCATTCATTCTTTCATTCATTCATTCATATATACATTCTTATATAGTCTCATTCATATACATTTACTCACTTACAAATAGCAAAATAAACATAATCAATTTGATAAAACTCACCTTCATTCATTCATTCCTTCATTCCTTCATTCATTCTTTCATTCATTAATTTTACATACATACATATACTCATTCAGTACATACATACATACACAACCTCATTCGTTCATATATACATTTACTTACATAGAAAATGAGTCTTCCTCCTTCCTTTTAATTGATCAAATTAAATAAATATCACATCATATGATTCGCTGTAGCTAAATTGAGCTATATTTCTATAGCAAAATAAACATTTTAATCAACTTACCTAGTTTTTTAGAGGAAAACTGCTGCTTGAATGAAAAGCGACTTTCAAACTGGAGGAGAATGTCTAGACGCGTTTTATCAAACCTTTATCTACGGAATGCAACACTAAACTTCATTTAGAAAATCTTATCTTATCTGTTCTTCTTTTTCTCATCAATAAAATTATCGAAAATAATAATAATAATAATAATAATAAATGCGAAATGAATATAATGCATAATATAATGAAATATAGAAATGAAGGCATATAGTTAATTTTATTTATTTTTGTGATTCTTGGTGGGTGGGTGTGATGTGCAGTAAACAGGTGGTAGGGTGGTGTGTGCGTGTGTGTGTGTGTGGGTAGGAGGGGAAGTGAACACACACACACTCACATATCTCACATATTACATTCATATTGTCATCCATATTCATTCTCTACACACACACACATATATATATATATATAAATATCAAAAATCTTCCTTGTGTGGAGTGGATGAGGGAAGATGGAGGGAATTCACTTGTGGAAATTCGACTGTTAGAATTGGGTGTAGTTGATGCTTGGGGTGGCTGTGAAAGTCTCATAAACCACTCGAGGTGTCCCGTAAACCTGTTCACCCCCCCCCCCCACACACACACACAGCGTCCTCTCCTGCGAGGGGGAGGGAGGGAGGAGTCACAGAGTATATGCTTGAAGAATATACTCCGTTCCGCCTCAGCTGTTAGCTGAATGGGAGGGGAGGTGAGTGGGAGGGAATAGGTGTGGGATGATAGTGGAATGAGGTATATGCTTGGAGAGTTAACTTGTGACAACTCAAATGACCCTCCCATCCAATGAAAAATAAGAGAAGGAAGTCCCGACACTCAATACAAAAAAAATTTTTAAAAAAACAACAAAAAAACCTCCAATCAAAATGAAGAAGAATATTAATATCATGGGGAGGGAGAATGATGCATAATTAACTAGGCGGGGTTTATGCATTCTTGTGACTATAAAAACTGTAGTTGCAGCAGAAGCTCAGATATCTTTTCACTTCAGTGAAAATATTTTATTTCACGTCAATACCGTGTGAGGTGAGATATTACACCGCGTGAGATAGACATCACACCGCGTGAGATAGACATCATACCGAGTGAGATAGACTGACATCACACCACATGAGATAGACATCACCCCATGAAGACGATCCATCCTCTCTTCTTGGAGCGGGAGTGGAATTGGGAGTGGATGCGAGATTAGGGGAAAACCCCTGGAGACGTCAAGTAACGGTTTTTTCTGACAGTTTTCTGTTCAGTGAGTGAATGAGTGAAGCAGTCCCACCATGTCTAAAGGAGCAAGCTTCAAGTATATCCATCGTCGAGGAAAAGGAGAAGGAGGAGGAGGAGGAGGAGAAGGGTAAGTCGCTATTATTAGTAGACTATTATTCATTCATTCATTCTTTCATTCAGTCATTCATTTGTTCATTCCACCTTTCATTCATTCATTCCACCTTTCATTCATTCATTCATATTTTCATTCATTCATTCATTCAAACCTCCATTCATTCCTCTATTCATACCTCTATTCATTCATCTATTCATTCATTAATTCTTTCATTCGTATATTACATTCATTTAATTCATCTATTCATTCACTCATGCATCTACTCATTCATTCATTCATTCATATATTCATTCATCCATATATTCTTTCATTAATATATTCTTTCATTCATTCATTCATTTATTCATTCATCTATTCATTCATCTATTCTATTCTATTCATTCATCATTCATTCGTTTGCATAGTCATTTGTATGAAGGAATGATTGTATGTCTACTCTATTATACTTTTCACGTTTTCAAATACTATTATACTTTTCACGTTTTCAAATACGTTTCTTTCATTCGTATAATCATTCGTTCATTCAATCTTTCACTCGTTTGTATTTTGTATGATCGTTTGTATGTCTAGTCTGCTATACGTTTCACGTTTTCATATATGTTTCATGTTTTCAAATACTTTTCACGTTTTCAAATACTTTTCACGTTTTCAAATACTTTTCACGTTTTCGAATAGTGTGTATTACTAAATGAAAATATCTTACTTTCATCAAATAGATTGAGAAAATGGTGTTGATACTGTCAGATGCGAATTTGATTATTATTTATTTATTCTCACTCTACTATTCTCCTTTTTTTCTCTAGATCTGATGCGCTCAAATACTTCCACTCGAGTCAAAGACGGAAATCGGGATCGATTGCTGCAATGAAAGATTGTCTCTGGCTCTGGGCAGTTTGGAGAGTGCATTGGAGGAAATGGACGCAGCAGGCGCCCAACTTCAGTTATCAGCATTAAGTTTGGCTAGTCGTGCTGACCTCCATTTCCCGCAGAGTATCGCGATGCGGAAAATGCGCGCTGTTGTACAGCGCAACAATGCAGTGATGCGGCGAGTGTTAATTCCAAGGGATATGAAAGGAGGATGGGAGGATAAACTTAATCAAAAAGAATAGATTTGGGTCTCCCTCTCCTTCTCCCTCTCCTATTCCAATCCTTTCTCCCTCTCCTTCCCCTAGTCTTATTCCTAATCCGTTACACCTTCCTACTCCCATTCCCACTGTAGCTTCTACTCCCTCTGTTTTTTCCATGCCTCCTCCTCCTCCTCCTTCTCCTCCTACTCCCATTCCTCAAACTTCCTTCAATCCCATTCCCCTCTCCATCTCCAATCTCTCCCCCATCCCCTATCCCAAAGCCCTCTCCAAAACTATTCCTATTTCCATTCCCGACCCCATCAATACTCCCTTTTCCATCTCCAATCCTATCTCAATTCTCTTTTCTAGTTATGATGAAGAGAGCAACAGCTCCTTCCTTCCTCTGGAGATCTCCACCCCAAATCCTAGTGTAGATATAATGGCTAACAGTGATATTATCTCTGACACTGTCAATGTTAGTTGTGGTGACACTGACACTAATAATAGTAATTTTCTCATGGAGTTCTCCCCACCTGCTCCACCTTCTCCACTAGCTAATGAAAGTCTGATTGATATGATTAATGAGTTTGTAGACAGTTCAAATTCAAATTCAAATTCACTCAGCTTTGAAACATTAGTCACAAATTTAAATCTACCTGAATCAGATAATCAAAATTATAATAATGAGAATGAAAATGTATTATCAGATGAAGAAATTATGATGGTGAAGGCAGGGGATATTTCTCCTCCTCTGATTTTGACTCCTTCACACTTTTCCTCATCCCCTCGTTCTTTGAGAGATATTCTAGAGTCACAGGATGAGGAGAACTCAAAATTTAGGGAGTTACACACTCCTCCTCTTCATTTTACTTCTCCCATTTCAATAGCTATATTACATAAACAAAATAGTGCTCTCTCTAGTAGCAACTCAGCTCTAGAGTGTGCTAGAAAGCTGGTAGAGAGAATGGATATGCAGCAACACCATCATCGTCAGCATCAGCATCAACATCATCAGCAAGATCATCAACAAGATAAATATGCTGATGTTGTAGCAGATGTTGAAAATGGGGATGAAGCTGTTGATGAAGTTGTTGTAGATGCTGCTACTGGTGATGATGATGTTAAAGTAACTGATGATGAGATTGTTGATGTTACTGCTACTGTTGATGATAGTGATGATGATATTGTTGTTGCTGATATTGATGATGATATTGTTGTTGCTGATATTGATGATGATGTTGTTGTTGCTGATATTGATGATGCTATTGATGTTGATGACATATGTGGAGGGGGGAAAAAGCTAGTGCTTGAGGGAGAAGATGAGGAGGATTCAATATGGAAAACCCCTCATCTTATTCGAGCTTTTCGGAAAAAAAACTGAGAAGAACGTCATCAAAAAAATGTATCTGCAATGAGAGATCTCGTTTCTTATATTCTTCCTCTGAAGAAAAGGGTTTATCAATCCCCAAAAACACAGGATGATGCTGTTATCATGAGCAATAGAGAGGGGGAGATTTCAGAGATTGCAGAACTGGAAGGGGAGTATTTCTCCCTTAAAGAAAGGAGAAAAGTGAAATTATTCATTCCCCTTAAAAAAAAAGATCATTATCTCCACCTTCTTCTTCTTTGATGCGAAAGAAAGGGGTGAAAGTAAAACTTTCTTTTGAATGATGAAACAACAACTATTACATTTGAGTAGACTCATTTGAATTAGGAACTGTCTATGATGCTGAAGAATATGATGTTGATAGTGATGAAGATGCTGATGAAATCGATGGAAGAAAAGTAATATCCATGTAACTGAGTGAGAATAAGTCAAAGTAGATAAAATGAAAAATGTTTTTGAAAACGTGTTAGTTGTTAGACAGATAGAGAGCTATAACCATTGATTTGATTTGAATGTATGAACTTGTATGAGAAGGTAGTGGTGGAAAAGATGATGATGATGACATGTGGAAAGTTCTCACCGAATGCACTCCTCCCTCCAAAAAAAGAGAACTTTCATCAAGAGAGGGAGATTTCACTGTTTCCAACATGTGTAATGCGAATATTGAAGTGAGAGTTGATAATAGCGATGAAAATTCAACTAATGAAAATTCAACTAATGAAAATAGTATTTTAACTATGTTAATGAGAAAAAGAAAATGTTGTGGAGTGCTTCTTATGATGTGCATATTCATTATATCCTTATTTTGCACTGTATTCTTCCCAATGAAAGAAATGATTCAAAGTGAAATGTTGTCTAAAATGTTGAATAGAAGCCTTCAATATTATTATTCTATTCAACAACATCTTCATGTATAAAAATGTGGAATAAAAGTCATGAATATTATTATTAGTATTATCATTTTATTATTATTATTACTATTATTATATTCAACAGCATCATTTTATTAATATTATTATTATTGTTAAATGGAGAGCTATTGAGAGAGAGTATGAATATATATTCAGTCAATATGAAAATAAATGAACATAACAAAGAGAAGTTGTTTATTTGTTTTGTTTTGATTTTATTAAACAAAGATAGTGATTGATGGTATGAACATCTTTGATATATATATGGATAGTGATAAGCCCCTTATCGCCTGTAATAAGCTCTGTAGTGCTCCTCCTTCCCCCCCCCCTGGGGATGGGGGTAGGGGGGGTGCCCTCCATGCACCGCTCCACCCCTTGCGCGGGGCCCGACACGCCACTCGCTGAGAAGTTTTAGGACGCGGTTGGGAAGTTTTAGGACTCGCTGGGAAGTTTTAGGATGTGACGGACGTGTTTCCCGCCTTCCCTTTCCTCCCTGGCCCATGCCGCTTTCACACCGCTTCTGCGCCGCCTGCGCTGAACCTCACCCCGGCCCGGTAAGCGACGACTGCACCCGCAACAGCCAGCTGGAGATGGCAGACCAACGGCAAACCCGTGCATCCAGCAAGGAGCGAGACCAAAGCATGGAGTCACTGGGCGACAACCCGGGAACGGCCCAGAGCCTCCTCATCCTCCTCCTCTTCTTCTTCTTCTTCTTCAACTCATGCTGATGTTTGGCATGAGATATAATATACTAACAGTAAAAGAAGTAGTAGTAGTATTAGTAATTTAATTCCTCTTCCTTCTTCTTCCTCTTCCTCAGACAAGTTTAGCCTTAGTCATCAACTGTGATAACTGAAGCTCCATAGGCAATAGTGCAACTCGAGTGCAGATATCGCACTGATGGAGTTTGTGGGATGGATCATAACACTTTACCTCAAAGTCTCCATGAGGAAAGAGGAATGAGTGGAGCTGTTCCTTCAGGAACTTGTTTAACTTTTCCAGTTGTGCGACATTCAAATACAAGCCCTGCTTGCAGGGTGTTAGCGCCCTTTTCTCCACAGGCTTCAGCTTTTCTGAACTTAGAAAAAACATTTACGAAAGTCGATGCGGGAACTGTCGCGTTCAACCACACCAAAGACACTACGTCCAAAGTTAACATGGAAACCCCCAAAACGCCGGTCTGTTTTAGCTGTTTTGAGGGTCTGAAGCATGTCATCTATGCTCTCGAGCAGGATGGCGATGGCGTTTTCATCAAAGTCCATAAAATAGCGATTGCTGCTCGTCAGCAGAGTCCTTCCATCAGGATTAACTGTTTCTGCTGACGGCGTTGCACTTCCCTGGATGTCATACCGCTTGCGACTGACATCCGCAGCCTAGTCCATAGGGCGACCTTTATACCAAGTTTTGCTCCTGCTCCTCTAACACGATCCACAAAAACTTGATTCCCCAGTGGTAGGTTGGTGGCATCAAAATGTGAAATATCAATTCCCGGGGGAATAACTAAGAATGAAGCGATCTTGCGACGCTTCTTACACCTCAGCCAATTATCACCCTCCTCCTCCTCCTCCTCATTCTTCTTCTTCTTCTTCTTCAACTCAATTTTCCGACTCTTGAAGGTCTCAACTCCATCCTCAAGTATAGAGGGAGAGGGAGAGGGGGAGGGAACGATAATTGTTAACTCCCCCTCCTCTTCTTCCATCCCCTCACTATCTGAGGAGGAATACATACTCGTTCTCTTGAGATTGATAGCTCTCGTTAGTTCAAGTGACATATCCACTGCTGGCGATGCGACTGATGATGGAATCGTTATCGGATTCGATCTCGGACACTTCAGAATGCCCTTCTGCATGAACATGGTGGAAGGTGAACTGATGAGAGGAGGGTGGAGCTCAGCAGGTTTTATATGCAGCGTCAAATTCGGTGATATGGAAATGAGGAGTATTCAAATCAAATGGGGTGGGGTTCTTTTGGGTGGGAAGGGGTGGAGATGACTGGATAGGTGGGAGGGGGAGGTGGAAGGGGGGAGAGAGGGAGTAGGGGAATGTCAACTCATTTTCATCAATCATCATACTCTTCCATCCAAAAAATGGCCACTTCCAATGCATTCCATATGAAAGTAATCGCACCTGGTTAAAGGCAAATGAAATCTCCTTAAAAAATGAAACTTTATTTGGTAGTAAAATACAGGAAAAGTTTCTATGTGCGTAGTTAAGAGCGCAAGAAATTAGATTATTATATTGAAAAGTGTCTGTGAGTTGTGGAAAATATTCACCACTAGTTCTATCAAAAACCCCAATCCCGCTACAATGAACTATAATATGAATGCATGCTCTATTCACATCTAATTGATCTCCTGGGGGGCGAGATTGAATATGTGAAGAAGAAGAAGAATGATATAAAATGATATAATCAATATCGTGATTCTTTATCAATTGTTCAAAATCCTGTAATGCGGTAAGCAGGGGAAGGAGTTGTTTAGGTAGAGAATGAAATCTGTTTTCCTTCCAGACAGCAATGAAGTCGTGAATATGATATTCATTCAAAGGAATACGAATACTTTGTATATTCCTATATCTTGTTAAATCCTCCATCAATGTGTGTTCAGTGTCGTGCAAAATAGATTGTATAACATCTCCTAATGAAGAAGGCATTATTATTATTATATTAACTATACTTATTAAAGTTAAAATGATATCAGAGAAAACAATCTAGTGTCGTTTGAATCATCGAGAACTCTGACTGGAATGGTGACGTCATCATTCCAGTCAAACAAATGTTAAATCAGTCCAAGCAAAAACAGATAACCATCCTGCAAGCGAAGTTCAACCAGAAACATGACATCATCAATCCAGTCAAAAAAGGTCAAATGAGTTCAACCAAAAACATCTGTCCATCCTGCAAGCGAAGGTCAAATGAGTTCAATCAAAAACAGATGGCCGTCCTGCAAGGTAGAACAGTGACGTCATCATTCCAGTCAAAAAGGTCAAATGAGTTCAACCTAAAATCCTGCAAACATGCAATGGGTAGAACAATGACGTCATCATTCCAGTCAAAAAGGTCAAATGAGTTCAACCTGAACAGTGACGTCATCATTCCAGTCAAAAAGGTCAAATGAGTTCAACCTAAAATCCTGCAAACATGCAATGGGTCATCTGAGGTCACTGATGCCCATTGTCCCACGGATGCAAACATGCAATGGGTCATTTAAGGTCATTGTACCGCATCGGTTCTCTGACGTGGGACGATTACGTAATATGGACCCATATCGGTCCTCCTATTACTACTTTTGTTCCAGCCTGATTTTTCTGGCTACTCTGCTGATCAGGCTGAATGGGGAAAGATATAGTAAAACGTGTTATTCCAGACAAAAGAGAAAGCATCCACTCGCCAAGCGTGTGGTTCTGGATGCCAAGATACATATTTATCAAGTTTTTTGTTCCTACGTGAAGCAAAAAGGTCTATGTCTGGAATTCCCCACTTTTGACAAATTATTTTTAAAATGTCGGGACTGAGTGACCATTCTAAATGTATTTTGAGTGCCTGGGATATGTGCTACTGTGATCCACAGATTTTGTTGTTCTGCCCAATCCCAAATGAGTTTTGCGATAGTGTTGCATGCCGAGGACTTTGTACCTCCCATGTTGCGGATATAGGCCATAGCCGTAGTGTTATCGATTAGAACTTGGATACTAAGCGTTTGTGTTTTCACTAAACTTGTTAAGCCGAGATAGATGGCTCTTAATTCTAGCACATTAATGTGGTCATCAATTTCGTTATCTAGCCAGCGGCCCTCAGTGGCCTCATTATCTCTGTGGGCACCCCAACCTTCTAATGATGCATCAGTAGTGACTGTTGTGTTAGGCTCATCCATGTGAATGGGGTTGTCAGAATTAGTTAAATGTTTCAACCACCATTGAATGTTGTCATGTCCTGACTTGGATATTGTCATCAGACATTCAAAATTTCCTTTAGCTTTGGTTAAGGCAATATTTTTATCTATTTCCAGAGATTTGATATGTGCTTTGCCATACAGCACCTCCGGTGCGTAAGCAACCATTAGACCGACCAGTACTGCTACTTGTCTTATTTTTGGTCTTGTTATTTCTAACAACTGAGAGGTTGTAGTGGTAAATTTTTCAATTTTGTCAGATGTCAAGGAGATTGTCATCTGTTGTGTATCTATGAAGAAACCTAAGAACTTTAGTAAAGTGGTAGGTTTTAGGACCGATTTTGTGTCATGAATATAGAACCCTAATTGGGTCAACATGTTACACAAGTCTTTTATGGCTAACCAACAATCGTTTTCCGTGCATGCTACAATGAACGAATCGTCAATGTATGGGAACATAACATGGCCTTTCTTGGCCATTTCAGCAAAAACTGGTTTTAGTAACATTGTAAATAAACGTGGGATGCAAGCCAGTCCATTAGGTAAGCATGTAAACTGATATAATTGGTTTCGCCAAATAAACTTCAGAAATTGTCTGTGTCTTGTAGATTGGTACCGTATAGTAGGCGTCTTTTAAGTCCACACTTGCGAGCCAAGCACCCGGCATGACAAGGTCGTGGGCTGTTTCTAACAAGAACATTTTTAAATGTTTATATTCGACTAAATTATTTAGGATAGTCAAATCCAAAATCATCCTAATATCCCCATTAGGTTTGGGCCTAGAAAAAATATTAGAAATGTATTCCCCTTTCGTATGTTGAACAGTGGTAATGATACCTTTACTTTCAAATTTAGTTATCTCTTGATCTAACGCTAGTTGTTCGTCTAAAGCTAGTCGGTATGGAAAAGGTACTTTATCCTGTATTGGAGTTTCTATGAACGGAATGAGAACCCCTGTAACAATGTCTAGGACTTTCTGATCTTGTGTAAGCTGTTCCCCCTCATTAAGATGGTTAGCGACATTTCCTGCACTAAAAGAGCTTACACTGGGCTGTGTGGCAGACTTTACTTGTTCGCCGGTTTGGGGAACTGCTTCTGGGAGGGGTTGTCTCTCCTGAAGGGGTGGTTGCTGTCGTTCCAGCCGTACTGGTTTCTCTGGCCTCGTCCCCTCAGTTGGTAGCTGTAGTTCAGGTTCCCGAATCAGCTGGTCGGTTGGCCGCCCTCGAAAATCCGACCTGGATTTCTTGAACTTGGACACGTTGGTGTCCTTCTTGCCATCCAGATGTTTCGACTGCTTGGCCTGGGTTTCGACCTGTTTGAACAGGTATTGGAGCTGGCCCCCAAACATTTTAGTGTGGTCCAACAGCTTGCCTTTGATTGGCTTTGGTGCCAAGAAGAGGGTGTACTCCTTTCCATCGTTGTCTACGACTTTCTTCGGACGTGCGACCTGTTTGCCGGCATCCATCATTACCGATTTATACACGTTCTCGAAACGACGGTACGAGAGGAAGTTGCTGGTGGCTGTGAGAGCAGCGATCGCCGAATTCATATCAGCCGTGACCGTAGTAAACTTGTTACCGGTCATCATCCGGTTGGCTACCGTTATAATTGCAGCGAGCGCCACCAGCACTCCTTTGTGGACAGTGTGGAGACAGGTTTCGAACTTCCTCCTGTCCTCACTCATCGCTACGTCTTCGTCCATCTCTTTGATGGTTGCGTCTGGGATCCCTTTAATCCCCGTGTACTGTTCCGCAAGCTTGGTAAGTGTCTCCGCGGGCTTAAAGGTGTCAAAATGTCCCCTTAAGTTCTTACACAAGAGGGAGCAGGTGTTGATCCTTTTCTTTGTTACTGCCCTGATTTTCTTGGCCACCTTTTCGGTTATGTCGGCAAATGTGCCGGCATGTGGGTCGTCGGACTCTGAGTCCGTTGTTGTGGAATCGTCGGAGGAGTCAGAAGAAGATGACTTTGCCTTCTTCTTTTTTTAGTTGGATTTCTTTTTGGTTCTCTTGACCTTCCTGATCTTATTTCTGGCCTTGTAGTATTCATCCCCTCCTAACGAATACTTTTTGGGGTGCTTCCGCTTTTTCCCCGAGGCCACCTCCGAGTCTGTAGTTTGTTGGTCGGACAAATCCTCAAAGGAAGCGTGCGTCTTTGTAGTAGTCTTAGAGGGTGGTGTAGGGAGCAGCTGTTGCAGCTGCTCACGTATTAGCCGAACCATCTGCTCGTTCCCATCGGCTTGGGAGGGCCCTGCCTCAGGCGATCGGTCATGTGACGCAGCAGATTGCCGGCTAGGGGTCACGTCCCCCTCGCTCACGGTGTGTGGAGCACTCTTGTTACCCTGCTTCGCGGCCATCTTGAGTCATCTGTAACACAATAAAATTGGGTTAATGGCGTGCTCAAGGAGCAACTGAACCAGTGGAACAGTGCTATAAGGTGCCCTCGGCACTAACAGTAATAAAACTGTATTTACACCAGGCGTGATAAGCTAAGGTATATCAAAAAAGTAACGGTCGGGTGAACCAAACCAAACCAATCGAGGGGTCGGGACCAGTGTACTGTTCCCGCCCACACTCTCTGTCCCATACACTTCTCCTTCCCGTGGCTACTATGCCAACCGAACGAAGAAAATATTATGAAACTCGGAGGTACGCCTCAGAAAAAACTAACGTAACGACGAAATGGCTCCGGCCAACATGTCTCTCCGTTCGGCAACGGGCGGCAATAACCCTATCTAAGCGACGAAATGACTCCTGCCAACATGTCTCTCCGTTCGGCAACGGGTGGCAAAAACAAAATGGATGCCTCAATCTCTACGGCACTGGATAAAAGCACAGCTTTACAATTAAAGCTGCGAACACACTGGACGCGTATCTCGCGTGTGCGTCAAGCGTCAGGCGTGCGTAAAAAATCAAAATGTATGTAACAAAGAGAACCCAAACACACTGGCGCGTGCGTTTCTCGTGCGTGCGTCGCGCGTGCGTCACGAATCGCTTTTGGAGCGATTATTTACGCTTGACGCGTGGTGACGCTTGGCTTTTGACCGACTTTGCCCGACTTTGCCCGACTTTGCCTGACTTTGCCTGACTTTGGCTGACTTTGCCGACTTTGCCCGACGTTGCCCGACTTTGCCCGACTTTGCCCGACTTTGCCTGACTTTGCCCGACTTTGCCTGACTTTGCCCGACTTTGCCCGACTTTGCCCGACCACATAGTGTGTTAGGTGTGTGTCCTTCCATTCCCTCCTCTTCCATTCCCTCCTCTTCCATTCCCTCCCCTTCCATTCCCTCCTCTTCCATTCCCCCTCTTCCATTCCTCCTCTTCCATTCCCCCCTCTTGCAATCTCCTCTCTTTCATTCCCCCTCTTTCGTTCCCCCTCTTTCGTTCCCCCTCTTTCGTTCCCCCTCTTTCGTTCCCCCTCTTTCATTCCCCCTCTTTCGTTCCCCTTCTTTCGTTCCCCCTCTTTCGTTCCCCCTCTTTCGTTCCCCCTCTTTCGTTCCCCCTCTTTCGTTCCCCCTCTTTCGTTCCCCCTCTTTCGTTCCCCCTCTTTCGTTCCCCCTCTTTCGTTCCCCCTCTTTCGTTCCCCCTCTTTCGTTCCCCCTCTTTCGTTCCCCCTCTTTCGTTCCCCCTCTTTCGTTCCCCCTCTTTCGTTCCCCCTCTTTCGTTCCCCCTCTTTCGTTCCCCCTCTTTCGTTCCCCCTCTTTCGTTCCCCTCTTTCGTTCCCCCTCTTTCGTTCCCCCTCTTTCGTTCCCCCTCTTTCGTTCCCCCTCTTTCGTTCCCCCTCTTTCGTTCCCCCTCTTTCGTTCCCCCTCTTTCATTCCCCCTCTTGTGTTCCCCTCTTGTGTTCCCCCCTCTTGCGTTCCCCTCTTGCATTCCCCCTGTTGTGTTCCTCCCTGTTGCTTTCCCCCCTCTTGCGTTCCCCCCTCTTGTGTTCCCCCATCTTCCTTTCCCCCTCTTCCATTCCCCCTCTTCCATTCCCCCCTCTCCCATTCCCCCTCTTCCATTCGCCTCTCTTCCATTCTCCCTCTTCCATTCTCCATCTTTCATTCTCGCTCTTCCATTCCCACCTCTTCCATTCCCCTCTTCCGATCCCCGTCTTCCGTCCCTCCTCTTCCGTTCCTCCTCTTCCGTCCCTCCTCTTCTGTCCCTCCTCTTCTGTCCCTCCTCTTCCATTCCCCATTCTCCATCTTCCGTTCCCCCTCTTCCATTCCCCTTCTTCCATTCCTCCTCTTCCATTCCCCCCTCTCCCATTCCCCCTCTTCCATTCCCCTCTCTTCCATTCCCTCTCTTCCATTCCCTCCCTTTCCATTCCCTCCTCTTGTGTTCCCCTCTTGCGTTCGCCCCTCTTGCATTCCCCCTGTTGCGTTCCTCCCTGTTGCTGGAACGAAAGAGGGGGAACGAAAGAGGGGGAACGAAAGAGGGGGAACGAAAGAGGGGGAACGAAAGAGGGGGACCAAAAGAGGGGGAATGAAAGAGGGGGAACGAAAGAGGGGAACGAAAGAAGGGGAACGAAAGAGGGGGAACGAAAGAGGGGGAATGAAAGAGGGGGAACGAAAGAGGGGGAACGAAAGAGGGGGAACGAAAGAAGGGGAACGAAAGAGGGGGAACGAAAGAGGGGGAACGAAAGAGGGGGAACGAAAGAGGGGAACGAAAGAAGGGAAACGAAAGAGGGGGAACGAAAGAGGGGGAACGAAAGAGGGGGAACGAAAGAGGGGGAACGAAAGAGGGGGAACGAAAGAGGGGGAACGAAAGATGGGGAACGAAAGAGGGGAACGAAAGAGGGGGAACGAAAGAGGGGGAACGAAAGAGGGGGAACGAAAGAGGGGAAACGAAAGAGGGGGAACGAAAGAGGGGGAACGAAAGAGGGGGACCGAAAGAGGGGGAACGAAAGAGGGGGAACAAAAGAGGGGGAACGAAAGAGGGGGAACGAAAGAGGAGGAACGAAAGAGGGGAACGAAAGAAGGGGAACGAAAGAGGGGGAACGAAAAAGGGGGAACGAAAGAGGGGGAACGAAAGAGGGGGAACGAAAGAGGGGGAACGAAAGATGGGGAACGAAAGAGGGGGAACGAAAGAGGGGGAACGAAAGAGGGGGAACGAAAGAGGGGGAACGAAAGAGGGGGGAACGGAAGAGGGGAACACAAGAGGAGGGAATGGAAAGGGAGGAAATGGAAGAGGGGGAATGGGAGAGGGGGAATGGAAGAGGAGGAATGGAAGAAGGGGAATTGAAGAAGGGGAATGGGGGAATGGAAGAGGGGAGAATGGGGGGGGGGAATGTAAGAGGGGGAATGGGGGGAATGGAAGAGGGGGGAATGGGGGTTTTATATGGGAGGTGTGTACCGGCCTTTAGACGCGTGGCAGACGCGTCCAGTGTGTTCGCTATTTACGCGTGAGAACCGCATGACGCACGCTTGTACTTGACGCATGCGCGACGCACGCTTCCAGTGTGTTCACAGCTTAAGTGTAAAAACGTAGCATCAACTTGTAAAAAAGTTGAGAAGTCTGTGCTATGAGTATTCATACAACTCTATGTCAAATTATGACCCGGTACTTACGATAGAAAGTGAGTAAATCCTGGTAATAACTGCTGAGCTGCTCCTAACGTCCTCCTGTTATGAGCGGAATATGCTAATTGCTGAACCCGGATGTTGCTTCCTTCTCCCTCGACCACGAGTAGCCAGAGGCTTAGTACCGAGGTAAAATAGTTATATATATATACATGGGATTCGAACTTCCAGGTTCACCCTCTGGCTAAGTCAAATCAATGACTCAAAAATGCATACTTGACACTACCTAGCCTGGTATTTTGGTATTACTAGGATAGGCAAAGAAGCGGTGGACTGAGGAAGACCAATTGTCTGTGATTGAAATTTCCTCTGCTTATTCAACTAATGTACCAACACACATCATCATCATCATGCTGTCGGTCGCGATGCGACAAAGACTGCTTTCAAGTTTCATTACTTGACTGCCGCTCTCCATTTAGCTCTCTGCTGTGAGAGTTGCGTCCATGAGTCGGTCTTAATGTCTCTCAGCTTCAGGTTTCTCTTGATGATATCCTTGAACTGGAGACGAGGGTGCCCTCTCTTTCTGTAACCAGAAGACAGTTAAGAATAGAGGATCTGCTTTGGTAGCCTGTCTGATGACATCCTCATGAGGTGTCCAGTCCACCGGAAATTCTTTTTGATCGGAAGATCTTCCATAGAGGGCAGCCCCGTCCATTCGAGTATTTCCTTATTTGTCACTTTGTCCTTCTAGGTTAGCCTCATCATTGAATGCAGATGTCACATCATGAAAGCATGCAGCTTTTTCACCTGTCGTCTGTTACATGGTTTTCTGTTTAGGGTTTGCTCCCTTAGCCTTTGGTTCTATCAAGAACCTGTACCACAAGGCAATGGTTTACAACTCTGCAGGGCAGGGGCATCAAACTCCCTGAGGTATTGCTATACCTGCAATACCTGCATACCTGCGTACCAACACACACACTTACACAAAACGACAACAAATGCACGATTATATTAAATTTATAAGGTTAGGGTTCTCGATTTCTATTAATTTTGAATAAAACTAATATTTTGCACTGGCCTACCAGAGGAGGACCAGGCACCGTCGGGCCGACGTGGTTTTGCCGCCGTCGGCTCGACGGCGACTGCCTTCATCGGCTCGACGGCAGCGGCCGCCGTCGAGCCGACGGCGGGAGGTTGGACAAAACAACGTCGGCACGACGACGGTTTCCACCGTTGGGCCGACAGAGCGGCCGCCGTCGGGCCGACGTTGGCCCAACAGCTGTGTGCTATCTGGGTCACGATTTGTGTTCCTATTCCCTTTTCCACCATTGTCTGTCTAATACAATTGGGTATGTTTTGTTTCTTGAATGCCTTATGTATGAGCTCAAATATTTGCAATATCAGTTGCTAGGATTAAAATTAATTACTCTGATTGAATATTAACTCGACATGCATATTTGATTGAATAGAAATATAATAACGCTACAAGAGACATAGGGAATAATGGTGTACATCTATCAATACACTTACTTCGTCCGTCGAATATCATCAGAGCATATTGAAATTTAATTATATTTGATTGTCGCTAATATTGCATAAAAGAAATGAGCAAGATTAGACTTGGTTTGATACTGTTCCTAACAATATAAACATTTCCTGATGAACTCACTACCCTCAGTATACTGGTACAACTTGTTCTCCAGGACTGCCCCCAGCTTCCACACTGGCTACATATAAATCACGATGTACTCACGCTGATGCCTCGGTGCTAACCTTGGACAACAGACAGCATATCAGTGACAACATCTCTCAGCAGATGTCACTTCAATAGCAGACCAAACAGCCGGCTCTTTTTTGTCAAATATACAAAAATCTGTACCAACTCCAAATATTGACATACACATGTACTATGATGTAGGCCTATGCACAAACTACAACAATACTCTTAAATGGATTCCGGTATAAATGTTAATAGTTCAATCATTGGTAGATTTTAGTCATGGAATGTAGTGATTTAGTTTGAATGGCATTGTTTTATGTGTTTTTCTTTGTTTGTAATACCGGCAGTATTGATCCCTGCAGCTGTGGCCTATCTAAATGATGTACACTGAATCAGAACCCCCCAGGCAGCTGTCACAACGATCCCTACCCCCTGTCAGAATATGGCTGCTCTGACAAAATGCAACATCAGCATTATATTTGCACAAATATAAGAAAGACCTCTTGATCACTGAAAATGTCACCATGGTTGGTCTAAACGTATAGCAGCTTTGACATAGCTTGTGTCAACATGTACATGCTGTTTTTCGTTGGTTCCGACGTGCCTGTGTGTATTTATATTTAACACTTATGCTAGGTACACGCCTACCGTTTACGACGCGATTCACGCATAGGATCTCGTTAGTCGTTAGGTGGGTGCGGACCCTTAGCACACCACACGTCCGCGATTTGCGATTACAACTCAGTTTTAGGGCTTAAAACTGAAATCGCAAGCAATTCGAAAAAACGAATCGGGACGATTGCAAATCGGGAGGTGCGTGCGGTCGGTCGTATCTTAAACGGTATATGCGTGCTAACCGCCGACCGGTCGCTTTTGAGTTTTAACGAACAACCAATCGCCGGGCCGGAAAATGCTCATGTGACGTTGTCCATACACAACTGATAAAAATGGCGGACTGGACGAGCGAGACGGAGATTGTGATGGTGGAAATGTGGGAAACGCGGCCCTGTCTCTTCGACGTGTCCTCCCCCGATTATTCCAATCGCAGCTCGAAACCTTGTGTTTTCACGTGCTATTCGACCGGCTACCAGGCTTAGCAAGTGGTCGAACTGATCCGACGGCATCCTGGTGTAGTTGGTGAACGCCTGTGGTTCATTCGCACGTAACCCAGCCACCAGTGAATTGTAGGCACCAAGCTGGTCACGTTGAGCGATGTGTGGACGAATCCACACTTGCCGACCTATCTTCTGACGTCGAACACGACATATCATGAGTATTGCGACCACGACAGCAGCTTTTCGCCTTTGCGAGATTGAACAGGGCCATGTAAATGTAGTTCGCGCAAAACACAGCGGATGCGTGGATCGAAGTCGAGAACACCGACGATATATGTACGGACTGCGCAAGGAAATTCCATAGAGAGACTCAGGTTCGCGCAAAACCCGACCCGGATTCATTGCTTGTTGCAGGGATCGCCCCCCACACCCCTGCTGCCAGGTGAGGGAGAGAAGCCCCCACACCACCCAATTGGCAGGGGAGAGGGCTTCCATAGAGAAACTCAACTCCTGCCACAGAATAATGCCAGACGGTGCTCAGGTTCGCGCAAAACCCGACCCGCGGCAGGCGCAAGGAAACTGCTAGATGGCGACGTAGTTCCCGCAAAACCCACCTGGTGCGTGCACCGCAGTCATGAATCGGCGCAAAGGAAGTGCTAGATGGCGCTGATGGTGACGTAGTTCGCGCAAAACCCACCAGGTGCGTGGCTCGCAGTCGCGAATCGGACGGTATATGTGCCCATGCCAGTTGGTATATGTGCGCATCCCTTATCTTCGGTTTTAATCGCCATCGGGTCGCGATCCGGTCGCGTTGGGCGCAAAGTTTTAGTGCGCGAGTCGTAAACGGTAGGTGTGTACCTAGCATTAGGCCTGTTTTTTGCCAACTGTTGTCTGTTGGGGTGACGCATGTGTACAGATGGGAGCTGGCGGTCCTTGTGTTTATGCCATTATGGAGTATGATTTGTTTGTCTTCTGTGACACGCGTGGTTTGGACTTGTCACTGATGGGGTGAGGGGTGATGTCACCAGATGGCTCTGATATCTCGCAGTGATTAATTCTATCAGCGTTATCTTTTGTTGTGCTTTTCCCCACCCACCCCCAGCCCTCGGTGATTTTTATTTCACTATTGTCATTTTACTAGGTTTGATTGAAAGAAAGCTTCATGAAAATCTGTTTATATGTAATAGATATTCACGCTGATGCGCATTCTCCTATTTACCTACTGTTATACTCATTGAATACCTTTGTGGGAATTTCTAAAATGAGAGGCAAACTCCTGCAATTATTATGACACATTTGGAAAAACTATTTTATATCACTACTCTATTGTTTACAGCTGCCATGAAATTTACAGGTTAGTATTTTCAACAGCATGCATGCTTTCTCTAGTTCAGAATGAATACCACAACTATATGGATAAGAAAACAATTAAATTAAAGTGGCTTGGTTTAGATATATTGAAACTGCGCTTTTCACCTTTTTATTTCCTTACAAATTCATTATTGTTTCTGCTTGTTGCGCCTCTGTATGGGCTTGCTGAGTTTTCTATTGAAAAGGAAACACCGTTTCTGTACTATGTTCTGAACTCTTGATAGAGGTAGACTCATTTCCTTTTAATTTTATTCCTAGTCAGCACGAATCTCTCCTCGCTTAAATTGCCTAGTCCGATAAAAGCATCACATTTTCAAAAATAAAACACTGATCTAGATTTTAACCTACATAGCCAAGATAGATACTGGTACAGCTATTAAGTGTTTAGTTACTATATAGAAGGGCATGCTAAGTCAATTTGCTAGAACCTGTTACTGCTGAAGCCTACGGGGTTAGTTTTGATAATAAAGCATGCAAGGAAAGTTACAGGAAGAACGACATCATTAGCATAGCACCACAGAAAATAGTTTTCCAAAAGTATGCACATAATTAGAAGAGTTGGCCTCTCATTGCGGCAGTTACCACAAAGGTATTCAATGAGTATTTTCAGCTGATCCGTTCTTTCATACACAGCTCAACTGGTAGTACGCACTCGGGAATAGTTCTTCTAAATGCCTGTGGCAGGTTTGCATGTATGGCCACAGAAGGGTGGCATTACACAAACAGGATGGCTCACACGATCCCACTGTCTAGTTCGGCCACGGGTCCATGAGGAGTGGGGTGTGGGGCGGGATGTGGGGTAAGGTGGGGGGCACAGAGAGCAGTCCTCAGATATGTAGTGTACACTCTAACACAATTCATACAGATGCATTAGTAGGAACCGACACACACACGCAGAGAGCAGTCCTCAGATATGTAGTGTACAATTTAACACAATCCATAGTGTACAGCCTAACACAATCCACACACATGCATTAGTAGGAACCGACACACACGCACAGAGAGCAGTCCTCAGATATGTAGTATACAATCTAACACAATCCACACATATGCATTGGTAGGAACCGACACACATGCACAGCTCCTGCTTGAAAGAGGCCTGAGTCAAGTGTGATTTGTATGTAAAATATATGCATATTCATATTATATATATTACATCATATATAGTACATATTAAAGGGACCAGCTATAGCTCGCTGGGACACTGAGCGTACTCTGACAAATGCTCTCCAAGCACAACTTTGTTTAGTTTTTATGTTTAAATGAACCAAGTATGTGTGGGGAGAGTAGGGGACCAGGGCGATGCTAGTCTGAACTGCAAAGGCAGTTTGTTGTGTCCAAAATGGCCGCCCCCATAGGTGGCGGCCATTTGCAATGGAAAAGCTGCGCTGTGATTGGCTGAAATTGCGGTGCTCGCCGGCAACAGGATCAGAAGTATTTGCTGGCAGCTGTTGTTTTAAAAATGGCTGGGTGAGTGGAGATAAGGGAGAGTAAAACTGGGGTATTTTCAATCTTCTTTAGAGTAGTTCAATCAGGAAATATATTTGTGTAATGTAAAATATATGTTAGTACAATTACAATGCATAATTCAATGAGAAACAGAAAAAATGAAAAAGTTTTTTTTGTTGATGAATGTAAAAAGTGTCCAGCCATGGATGGGGTTTGAACCCACACCACCAAACAACTTCAGATTACAAGTTCAACACTCTAACCACTAGGCCACAGAGACCCCACATAATTAGTAGTCTCACTTCAGGGTATTTGTGTATAGGACATCACATATAAAAGGTTTGTACATGTGTATGTATGCATGTATGTATGTACATTTGTACGTACATACGTATGTATGTATGTATGTACGTATGTACGTACATATGTATGTGCGTACATACGTACATACGGGTTTTTTTTGTTGTTTTACATCCTAGCAACATCTAAGGTCATATCAGGACAGGTACCGACTTGTGACAGTGCACGCGCATGGCAACTCTATAGTGCTGCCCCACTGGAATGCCATGCCACCAGTACCATGACCTGATATCCCACTCAGTCACATTATCATGACACTGAGCCAACCAGTCCTTGTCCTATCCTAATAATGCCGAGCGCCAGACTAGGAAGCAACAAGTATCAATTTTAAAGTCATTGGTTTGACTCGACCAGGATTCGAGTTAGAGCATCCGTCTCCGTGTTGTTAGATCGTGGGGTTGTGAGTTTGAATCCTGGTCGAGTCAAACCAATGACTTTAATATTGATACTTGTTGCTTCCTAGTCTGGCGCTTGGCATTATTAGGATAGGACAAGGACTGGTTGGCTCAGTGTCAGGACAATGTGACTGAGTGGGATATCAGGTCATGGTGCTGGTGGCCTGGTATTCCAGTGGGGCACGATAAAGTTGCCATTAGTGCGCACTGTCACAAGTCGGTACCTGTCCTGATATGACCTTAGATGGTGCTAGCATGTAAAACAACAACAAACAAAACAAACACATACACACACACGTTTTATATGTGATGTCCTCTACACAAATAGCCTGAACTGAGGGTAGTAATTATGTGTGGTCTCTGTGGACTAGTGGTTAGAGTGTAGGACTTGTGATTAGAAGTTGTTTGGTTGTGTGGGTTCAAACCCCCTCCACAGCAGGACTTTTTTTATATTCAACAACAATGATGAACTTGCTTTACCCTCATCTAGGTCACTCTCCTGTACACCACCAAGTGGAAAGGTTCAGTACTAAGCATGCACCACCCCTGTGGCACACATCTGAACTATTTCCGAGTTCGTTTGTTTTCCACGCGGCGGATAGCTGGCCGCTTTAAGCATTATATATGTATATTATATTTTATATCATATATTACTTATTTCATATATAAATCACACTTAGCTCATATACATAAATACATTTATTAATTTGGTCACTTTAATCTACTTTACTTTAGTTTAGAATAACTAATATTGGATTTAATAGACTGGCAGCAGTGACGGGTTCTATTAAATTGACTGAATATACCTTCTATGCAGCAGTAAAGGTTTAATACGTACACATGTGTCTAAGTTTGATATGTCGGATCACATCTAGGCAAGTGTTTTGGTTTAGAAAATGTTTTGCTTTCAGCGAATTAAGCCACTTTAAATAAAACACCCAAGGGAGAGATTTATTATGTTGTTATGACACCACACAATAGATAATAGAAATTTGTGGGAATCACGCATCTCGCCACCACCGGGTGGTAAGCACTATATGTTTGTTTGTTTGTTGGAGTTTTATGTACTGGCAACATCTAAGATAATATCAGGACGGGTGCCAACTTTTGACAGTGCACACTCATGGCGACTTTATAGTGATTCCCCACTGAGAGACCAGGACTCCAGCACCATGACCCGATTTCCCACTCAATCACATTATTCGGTTACTGAGCTAACCCAGTTCTTGCCTTATCCCAGTAATGTCGAGCACCAGGCTAGGTAGCGACAAGTATCAATTTTGTAAGACATTGGTTTGACTCGATTGGGAAGCCTGCGCTCTACCGATTCGACCACTACGTCCGGTGTGGCGGTTTCAGCGCCCGGTCCAGTTTCAGCAGCCTGTTGTGGCTTCTGCGCATGCGCGGACTTTCGCACGTTGCGGCGAGCACTGCTATTTGTTTTGTTTACACTCGGCGATTCGACGCTGATCTAGCTGCTACGTTAATATCGCTTGGAATTTAAGGTTAATTTAATTAAATTTCATTATTTGAGTATGTAATTCTGTTAAATATGATCGCATTCAATAGATTTTGGCCTAATCGGTCCCTAACACTGCCGGGCACCAGCTGAGCTTGTAGCCGGCGAGGCCTCGGGTGTTTTGACCATGGCAGGGCGCTGAAACTGACCGGGCGCTGAAACCGCCACACCGGTAGCGCTATCTAACACAGCATGCAGTCAGTATCGGGTCAGACTATTTTCATTATTACCACCATTGCTCGCCGGGACAGACAACGAGTGAGCAGGAGGTAGAGGGTGTGAGTTTATTATGGGAGCAGGCCCCTCAGCACACAATATATGCTGAATGAGCATGCACCCCACAACAAATTAAATGAGGATAAGGATGAGCATGAGGCAAATGACATATATGGAGATGTGACATAACATAGCATGTATAACAGGTATGTGATATGTATAAGCATCTGCTCGGTTGTCAGCTTGCTGTTAGGTCTATATAATAAATTGGTTACTAACTGGTTGTATGCTTAGATGTATGGCATTACTATATGAAATTATTGTTTATAGGTAAGATAAGATATTTTATATATGATCATTGTCTTATTGTTTACTCGTGGTGTGGGTGTGTGGGTTAAATCCGTGGGTGAGTGCTTGAGGGTGGTTGCGTGGCAAGTGCCGATGGCGAAAGTGTGCGCGCAGGGCGCGAGAGTGTGTGTGGGTGTGTGTGAGTGTGTGTGTGTGTGGTCGTGGGGGAGCTGAAGGCACAGCATGTGTTGCGGCCTGTCCAGCCCTGCGGGGAGCCGCAGGAGTGCCCCCTGTAATGAACGTGTCGACACCGTGAGCTTTGTGATGGAACTGTTTATTTACCTCGTCTGTTCCCGGCATGCCCTAGTCCCGACTCACCATGACGACTCCCCAGGATACATGACATCTCCTTTCCACACAACGTTTTAAATAATATAATGGTAAACTATGATCAAATCGATCATAAACAATTGATACATTTATCTTAACGGTAACAAGTGACATCATATATTATTTAGGCCTTAACTTCTTATTCTTATAGAACTGACAACATTAGATATATCTTCCATTTGTCATATATTGTTATGGAATATGTGTATCCGAACCAATTACATTAAGACCGGTATAGTACTTGCACATGGATGTATGACATATATCTGTGTTTATTGATACATATACAATTATCGTAAAGGTAACAACTGACATTATATATTATTTTAGGCTTCAACTTCTTATAAAACTAACAACATTAGATATATCTTCCATTTGTCATATATTGTTATGGAATATGTGTATGACCGGTATAGTACTTGCACATGAATGTATGACATATTTATGCATTCATTGACACATATACATTTATCGTAAAGGTAACAAGTGACATCATATATAATATATTACATTTGAATGTTACTTAAGTTTACTCTTAGGTCGTAACAAGCGCGACCTATAAAGTATATGGGTTTACATACATGTAATGATACTTATTCCTAAGTGTCTACTCTGTAATATTAATAACTACCATTGCTCTTTTATGGCATGGAACCTACAAGGATATGTAACATTCTGTAAGTACATTGTATTGTTCTTAAATACTATGATATCGTATTTAGGAATATCCCAACCTGCACGGTGGTTTAATGGGTCTTCCGTATCGCGATATGTATGTTGCAGGTACTATGTTATTATTAGAAGGCGCTGTTACCTTACATTGTTTACGTGTGGTAATTTCTGTATCCCTGCCTTCTCTACATGTCAGAACCTTGGGGCATTTATAAACGCATTTTCTGTTTCGGCACAAGATGTTTTGTTCCTTATTCATTATCTTATAATCCCTCGGACCAGGTGTGTGTGTCCCAATGATTGTACCAGATTTCCATTCGTTTTTATGATTTCTATACTTAATACTATCTCCTGTACCAAGAAGTGGCAGGGTGCTCCCTGCATGTTTGTCAAAGTAATGTTTCTGTTGTTGCTGATTCTTTTGCATTATGTGTAATTTTGAACCCTGTACGTGTGGCATGAGACCAGAATCAAGCAAAGGTAACCGGGTTCGTAATTTCCTGGACATTAATAATTGGGCTGGTGAGGCACCAATACCCGGTAAGGTTGTATTCCTGTAATTGAGTAGTCCTAGCTGGATGTCGCCCCCATCCCTTGTGGCCTTTCTTATCATTAATTTAATTGTTTGCACGAATCGTTCAACTTGACCATTGCTTTGCGCGTGCATGGGGTTGGTATACACAGGTGTGAAGTCATACTTCTTAGCGAAATTTGTGTATTCTAAGCTTTTGAACTGAGGTCCATTATCTGATACTACGTAACGTGGAATACCATACCGTGCAAAGGTCTGTTTTAGCTTATCCATGATGTTTTTGCTGGACGTTTGTTGCAATTCAATTACCTCTGGGAACTTAGTGTAATAGTCAATCATAAGAATGTCATCTGTACCATTGACATGAAATAAATCTACACCTATCTTATAGAAGGGTATGTCTACAATTTTGTGATTTATTAAGGGTTCCTTGTGTTGTTGATTCTTAAATTCTTGGCAAATCGGACATCTTGAAATAGTATCCTCTAATTGTTTGTTTATGCCAGGCCAGAAAACGGTGTCACGCGCTAACTGTTTACACTGGATTATCCCATAATGTGACTCATGCAGTTTACGTAATATCTCTGATTGCATAGAATGTGGAATTACTATTTGATCGCCTTTCAACACCAAACTCCCATGGGTTGTAATGTCGTGACTGTAAGTGCAATATGGTTTTACATTAGGTTGTATATCTTTGTTGTTATCTGGCCATCCATTAACAGTATAACTAATTATTTCTTGTAATGTCCTGTCAGTATTAGTCGCATCTTTTATGCGGTGTACGATATCGGTGTCCATACCCACAGCGGCTATGGACAGGCCTTGATCGAACAGATCGTTCGGTTCGATATTGCTGGTATGTGCCCTGGACAGTATATCTGCAAAATAGTGTGTGGGGCCCTTAGCATACAGGACTGTTAAATTATAATTTTGTAACCGCATACGCATGCATTGCATTCTAGCCGATAAGTTGTGGATGGGCTTCAGCATAATAGACACCAGTGGTTTATGGTCTGTTTGTACTACTATTTCATTACCATAGATATACTCATGAAATTTGTTACACCCAAAACAAATGGCTAGAAGTTCTTTCTCTATCACAGCGTAACTAATCTGAGTTGCATCTAATGCCTTTGATGCCATGGCAACAGGATGACCGTTTTGCAATATAGTCGCCCCTAGTCCATATTTGGACGAATCAACTTGCAATATTATTTGTTCCATACGATTGACAAATTTAAGAATGGGTGCATTGGTTAACAATGACTTTAGTTCCTGAAACGCTTTAATTTGGGGTTCATCCCAATGCCATGCTACTTCTTTTTGTAATACCGTTCATAACGGCTTAGTTATGTTTGCCATGTTTGGTATGAATTTGCTGACGTAGCCCATCATGCCCAAAAATCTCTGTACAGCGGGTTTATCAGTCGGGTCTGGCATTTCCACAATTGCTTGCACTCTTTCTTTATTGGGTTTAAGACCCTCTGCAGTAATCAAATGACCAACATAATTCACACTGGTCTGACATATCTTGGACTTTTTCGGGTTTAATTTCAGATGCATTTCTCTAGCACGAGATAGGACTCCCTCCAAAGGATCGTTATGTTCAGTTATTGTCCTGCCATGAATGAGAATATCATCAGATATGACATGAACTCCTGGTAAGTGTTGCAACATTTCGTTCATTTCTTGTATAAATATGTCACCTGCCGTTTTGATTCCAAATGGTAATCTAGTGTATCTGAAACGACCCCAAGAAGTGTTGAATGTACATAGCTTTGAACTGGCCTCATCCAATTGGATTAGCCAGTACCAGCTATTAGCATCCAGCACCGAAAAATACTTGGCTCCATGGATTCGAGCCACAACCTCCTCAACTGTACGTACGGGATATGGGACACGTAAGATTGCTTTATTAAGTTTTGTTGGATCTAAACACACTCTGATCTTTCCTGGCTTTCTTACTATTGTTATCGAACTGACCCATGGGGTCGGCTCAGTTTCCTTAACAATAACTCCTAACTGTAGCATACATCCTAACTCCTTTTTAACATCCTCACTAACTGCTAAAGGAATACGGCGTGGAGGGTCAATTACTGGGTATACATTATTATCAATATGAATGGTGGCATTGACTTTTATTAATCCCAACCCAGAAAATACATCAGAATATTTATTTACCACATCCTTGGCAGTAGCTGGAGTTGTGACTGAGTCATGTCCGATTGTCTCGATCCGGGCTAATAGCCCTAGAGTCACACACGCCCTCTTTCCAAGGATGGCACTCCCAGCATCTGTGACTTGAAATAGGATGTCGATCCCATTCACGTCGAGATGTACCTCCCCTTTTGGTTTGATTCTTTGTCCGTTGTACGTTATTAACTGACATCTCGATGGTCGCAACGTCACATCCACAAGATTTCTTCCAATGCGGCTGATGCGTCATTGGCACAGTTCGCCGTTCAGCGGCTGTTGCCACACTGTCGACACTATCTTCATATCTTGTTCCGTTACTCGACAGCTGTAAACCTCTGTTCTCACTCAATCTGCACATCTGGATGCATTCCTCCAAGGATAATTGAGATGTTTGCAACAACCTATCCCGTAATAAATTATCCTTCACCCCGCACACGATCCTGTCACACAGTAAAGAGTCTTCGATGACGTCATAACGGCAATGTGTGATACGTGACTTTAGCTCACGAATGTATACGTCCATCGTCTCATTAGTCTGATTGTACGAATTAAACTTATATCGTATCACTGTAATATTACACTTACCTCACAGTATTGTTGGAATGCAGCAATCAACGGACCTATCTTGTCTTTGTCGGAGTCCTCTATTTTTAAAGTCTTGTGTATTTTCTGCGCTTCCGTGCCAGCGACATGCAGGAAGACGCAGCATTGCACCCTCTCTGCCTTGGATGCGGCACCCGATGCAGTCGCATAAATCTCGTATGAAGTTATCCATGACCTCCAATTAACGGCCATATTGTCGTCGACATTCAGTGGACAGGGGGGCTTCAATCCAGTTAAAGCCATGTCTGGGATCTCCCTTACTCATCTGACACCATGTAATGAACGTGTCGACACCATGAGCTTTGTGATGGAACTGTTTATTTACCTCGTCTGTTCCCAGCATGCCCTAGTCCAGACTCACCATGACAACGCCCCAGGATACATGACACCCCCCACCCCCCACCCCCCACCCCCCACCCCCCACCCCCCACCCCCACCCCCCACCCCCCACCCCCACCCCCCACCCCACCCAGCCCCTCCGGGACTGTGACTCCCGCCCCTCCCTACAGCCTCCGCCCGCCCTGGAGGCAGCGATGTGGGGGGAGGAAGGGCCGGCAGGTGACCCCGAGGGAGGCGGCCCAGCTGCTGCCCATCCCCAGCAATGTCACATAATGGGTACCCACCCATATACCCCAATTCAACCAACGCAAGACAAGTACAGTATAAAGTGGTATTTATTCTTACTATTTCGTTGTTACATTTAAGCCATGAGATGGTTGATTTATTAAGATTTCGAGGATTTCAGGCACGTAGCCCTATGAATGTCACTTGTAGTTTGGGTGGGAGGGACGGCAAATCCAAAGGAGAGAACATGTCCTGCCGATGGAAATGCTCTGGTCGAAGTGTCTATAATGAAACTGGGTCGCATCTCGTTATGCCAATTTACAGAAGATGGCGCCACCGTCGGAGCATTATTAATAAGAAAGACTTTATAGATGGTGCCAGTAGTCGCCTCCATGTTAAGTATGTACTTTTACTTGCGGGTAAAATTACCCGTGTTGAAATCAACATCGACAATTCAACCAACGCAAGACAAGTACAGTATAAAGTGGCATTTATTCTTACTATTTCGTTGTTACATTTAAGCCATGAGATGTTTGATTTATTAAGATTTCGAGGATTTCAGGCATGTAGCCAGAATATAGCTCAAGTGCCTGGAAGCTGAGACTGGATGTTGTATGTTGAGACAGCAGCAGAGGTCCAGAGACCATTGTCTTACGTCCTACCTCAATGACCCCTGTAGGCAGAACTATGGAGAGTTGAACGCATAGTGTGTAGCGTTATAGCACCAGGTGCTAAGTGGCCCGCCACAGACAGGGCTAGTCTCATGATTGAAAGCACCCGGTGCTAAGTGGCCCGCCACGAACAGGGCTAGTCTTATGATTGAAAGCACTGCGCGCTAGGTGGCCTGCCACGGACAGGGCCAGTGTTATGATTGACATTAATCCACGAACATGTGAGCGGTAGCCACATTAGTCAAGAAGGCCGGCCGTCACGCCAATGTGGTGTCCCAGACACGTACTCGCCCCAAGCAGGTGCTGGGCAGAAGGCGAACCAGGGTTGCTGGAATGCCATGTCTCTAGGAGACGATGAGTTGAATGGTGTCTTGGATGACGACACGGACATACATGCCCAAGAGTGTTAGCCTCAGATCCTCGTGCAACCTGAGTGACCATGGAGGCCACCGGATGTCGTGAAGTTGCTGTGCAGTACCTTATTGTCCATGTACAGCCGGGAGGCCGGCTATGGTGTGTCGGAGGCACTAGTGTGGTATTGTGGATAACCTGGGAAGAGAGGCAAAATAATGCAGTCGAATCCCAGGTTATAATATGTGGTTGTGGGTGACGGCGGTTAGTGGTTGAGCCCATACACCCTGCAACGTATGGAACCACCCGACCTTCGGCGAGGTCCTCCGGTGATGCGACGATGCATGCTTTGAGTCAAAACTTCTCAATGATATGTTAGAGTTAACGATGGTATTGTCATACAGATAAGGCTACAGTGCGTGCCCACCAGAAGACTGGACCTCAGATAGCCCGACATTGCACCAAGAGAGTACTTCCCATAGAGTCCCCATGTGAAGCGCCCCTATGATCAGAGCACTGATAGCAATGTCAGGTTCTGGATGAACGCCATGATGGCCCAGAACGTCCTTATGGGCCATCCCAGAAGGAGCCCAGCAGTCAACGTGTTGGTGACGGGTAAGATTGACCCAGATCGAGCCTGAATTAATGGGTACCAGCAGCCAGTGTTATGGTTGTAATCGTCGATGTGACACCTGTGTGACCCCTGGGGTCAGAGCAGTGACTAGGACCCCCTCCCGTATGGGTGTACTAATCCATCTGGGCAGTAGTAGTTGACACCACCCTGTTTGGCCTATTTTAGCTATGTGAAGATCGTCCGTACGGATGATTTAGTTGTGGCTATAGCTGCTTGTCCGTTTGATGACTGATTCGGACCAGCCAAAGCACGAGCTCTTAATGTGCAGCCTTGTATAACAGTGTCAGTAATTATCATAGCTACCACTTGTATGATTAGTAAGAGTAGGACAACCCGAGCACGAGCTGTCTATATGTGTGTAAAGGCGATATGAGACTGTGTCAAAGCGTAGTAATGTACCCCTGTATGATGGAATTACTTGTTTCTATGGCTACTATGCCTATGATTGCTAGAGGAGCGCCATCTTGGTCGATAATGGCCTCATCGCATATTTTGACCTTGTTCTAAGACTATATGAACACCGTCCGTATGGATGTAATCGGCGATGTGAAGCCCGTGGCGAATATCATAACGCACCCCTGCATGAGTGACATTCTCCAGTGGCTATGGCCACCGTCTGTGGGAGATGATAGTCGAGTTGTTAGCAAAGGGTAGGACCAGAGGCGTTAAATGTGCCTATATGTTGGTTTTGTCACACCTTTTGTTTGTATAAAGTTACATTGATAAGTGCTTGATTTGCGTGTGCCTATGATTGTTAGAGGAGTTCCACTGAGGCTGTGATGCAGAGTCTTTTGCATACCTTTGTATCCTTATTAAAGAGGTCTTGATGTGTGTCGTAGGTAGAATGGCCGGCCCTCCCAGCACAAGGAAGACCGCCTTGAGGAGTAGGCATAGGGTTTGACTCATGGTAATGACGACTGCTGGTGCAGATAATGACCTAAATGGCAGCCGATTGTACGAAGGCCGACGGTAGCATGTTGAGGCATGTATTTGTTGTTTGTGAGACATCGAGTATGCTGTCATGGCCGCCTCCACGTGGCGTGATGTCACAAGTCCTTTTCACGGCATATTATACTGATCGATCCGGGGAATGATCCGTCATTGATATCGTCCGTCTGTTTGCAACGTAGCCAGGCCACGGTTAATCCAACATCCGTAGCGACTTGTCTCGTATCCGTGTGTTGATGTGGTTCCTATTAACGAAGGCGAATGGTATGATGTCGGGGCATCTGACCATCTTAGTCATGAGACCTGAGCATGCTGTCATGGCCGCCTCCATGTGGCGTAACATCATGAGTCATTTTCAGCGGTGTAGTAGACCCCGACCAACGACGCTCGGTGTTTTTTTAAGCTGATCGACCCGAGCATGGATCCCGTGAGTGACATCAGCCATCCGTTTCTGCAAAATAGCCAGGTGACACTTAATCCGACATCCGTAGCTCGGTTTTGTGTCCATGCGTTGATGTAGGTGTCGTGTCAGCAGGACCTGGACCGATCCTTTGTTGACAAGCAGTTATTTTCATCGTAGATTAATCGGGATAGCACTGACTTTGTCCTACCTTTATGCTTCCTTGTTAGGAATTAGCTTGTCATTCCGGAGACTTTTGTCTCGATCCTTGAATCGTGTGTGCTTCGTGACCGGCATTTTAATTGACTTAAATCCAAAGGAGAGAACTGCTGATGGAAATGCTCTGGTCGAAGTGTCTATAATGAAACTGGGTCGCATCTCGTTATGCCAATTTACAGAAGATGGCACCACCGTCGGAGCATTATTAATAAGAAAGACTTTATAGATGGTGCCAGTAGTCGCCTCCATGTTAAGTATGTACTTTTACTTGCGGGTTAAATTACCCATCTTGAAATGAACATCGACAATGTCACCATGGTCACGTTATATAATATTACTGGATGCCCGGCCACGTTTGGGACACCAGATAATACTCCAAAACTCTCCCCTTCATCTCAGCTGTCTATCAACTCATTAACCAATGCTAAGGAAGAATGAAGACAAGTCACACAGATAAACAGTGGAGAAGTTGTGCTTTAATAACACCAACTCCTGTCCACCTACCAGTGACCTATCATCCACACCCCTTGCCTTCTAGCCACACAAAATCTCATTACTACTTTAGCCTGTATAGAAGCAGTGCCTACAGCCCATGGGACAGGAGTCATATGGCTGTGTACACACTCAATTGGAATAGATGAATTTTGATAGCATCAGACAGAGTGTCTGGGGTTCCTGCTCTAGAGTAGGTGTACCTCACTCCAGAGCCAGGAGTAGAGTGATCTCTCTTCAGTGTGTCTGAAGCAGAATCTAGAATAATGATCTCAGGTTTGAGGCTAGTGTGGTCAGAGGGCCAATGGGGTGCAGGTGACTGGGCAGTCCACAGCCAGCCAATCAGGCACCTCCACAGTCTGGGTGGGTGGCACTCGCCCCAGTAGGGGTGGCTGTCACTCAACCCAGCTGCAGGTGGTGCCCTGTGTGTATATGCAAATTAGGCTGGTGTGCCCACCCAGTGGTCATGTAGGGACAGGTAGCTGCATACAGTTACAATAGATCTCTGTTAAAATGGTCTTTTCTCCAATTGCACTCTTTATGGATGCATAGAGAAACATGTCAACAATACTGTACTGAATTTTATATAGGAACATTTCTTCATTAATCTCAGGCATCCAGTATGAACATATATTTCACATAGCTTATATCATGTCACAATGGGAGTGGGGTATTATTGCTTTTAGATTACATAACCTTGTCCCCACTCCATTGCCCAAGAATAATAATGCTCTCTGCCAATATATAATTCCGAACCGAAAATCCGTATATTTTTACAATGTGTGGGAATAAAGTACATTACTTTGGAAGCTGACTTTACACATGTAAACATGAGGAATGATCCACTGTCAAATCCATAGAAATACTTGAATACATTTATCTTCATGTCAATACACATTCCATGACTGGATACTTTTGTTGCAGCTGTCTTCTTCTATTAATTTCACTATGTTGGATAGGTGCTTGAGGGGTAATATAAATATTGTAGTTGCCATTACAGGACGTTTGAGACACCGATCAGGGAACCAGGTGTTTATCAGCTTCGATCATGTAGCCAGATGTTTATAACTTGTTTTATTTACTTGAGCTGAGTTTAGAGCCTAGCCTTCTAGGGATGCATTTGAAGAGTTTAGACATAAAACCATGTAAACGCCAATCCAAAAATTGACTTTCAATAACAGATTTGCATCCGAAAATAAGTTTAAAGCTCATTAATTCTGCTCGTCATATGATCACATTGTTATGGAGCAATACACACAACAGTAGGAATGTAAAGTATAAGCTGTTTGAATGTTTGATTCCAATGTTTCTCTCCATTTTTGGAGTGGCGTTTACATGGTTTTGCACCTGAACTCTTCATTTAATATTGGGTCTTTATGGTGCTGTCACATTACAACGTTTCTCACTGACGCGCCGCCAATGCACAAGATATTTTCAATGGGTCGAGGCACGTCCAACTGTTAGGTGTGTTGGGAGAAAACTCGACGCAGCGCAGCGTGTTAGTAGCGTATTATTAGCATGCGGCCAACGGGTTTCAACATGCTGCGGAACAAAAAAACACAAAAAAAGGCTGCTTGACCTGGTTTACTCCCGCATCTGTCGGCGCCTGTCAATGTTCCGCCAGCGGGTTCCCATCGTGTTATCAGCGTGTCGACAGCGCGTTAATCAGGGTAGGCGGGTTCCCAGCATGTTATCGGCGTGTTGTCGGCACGCTGTTGGCGCATTGACAGCGTGGGGGTGGCGCGTCATTAAGGCGTCCGGTGCTTTGATATAAATAAGGGTGGAGTCTTTGTTTGTTATCACTTCTTCACAAGCCAACGTCCAGTCAACATGTCTCTCTGCCTCAGTCTACAACAGTCTACAACACTCAACATCTTCTCTCTCTGCCTCAGTCTACAACAGTCTACAACACTCAACATCCAGCATGCCAGGAAAGAGAACCAGCCAGGTTGGTGAGGGCCGTGAGAAAGGCAAGGGCAAGGGGAGAAAGAGGATTATGGAGGAGAGATCTCCATCACCATCACCATCTCACTCGCCATCGCCACCACCAACTCCAGAATCTGCTGCATCTCCAGCCTCGCCGTGCATTTCACCATCTAGGCAGCCTGGCGACCCTGGACTGACGATGCAGGTTGAGGCCATGTCTCCGGCGCACCAGGCACACAGGTCGCACCAGGCACCAGTCGCCTCTACGTCGTCGCAGCAGGGTCGACACAAGACTGTGCAGAAGTGCGACTGCACTCTGATGGAGGCAGAGGAGGAACTCATGCTTGAGTTCCTCCAAGACAATCCCATCCTTTGGAACGTGCGGTTGATGGCGTACCGGCAGACCGATAAAAAGGCAAAGTTGTGGGACGACCAGTCGCAGTCGATGGGCAAGAGTGGCGGGCATCTGCAGGGGTGGTTTAAGTCCCTGCAAGACTGCAACACCAGACTGTACACAAAAAAAAGTGGTGACGGGGCCCCGGTGCGGAGCCAGAGGGACGAGTGGGTCCTCCAAAAATTCCAGTTCCTGAGTGCTGTCATCAAGCACCGGCCTGAGCCGTGCCAAACTGTAAGTATTATATATTTTACAGGATATTGTAACTTCCGAGCCTGTGTATTGAATTCATTATAGAAATCGTTCAAGATAATCTGTGATTTGTTTTTTATATAAACAGGTTGTTACTGTGGCCATGATAATGTATACGGTCGTTTGTATTTATTTGAATCCCATAAGGATTTGCAATGGGCTTGTTTTTTGTATGAGGTATCTAATTATGGGCAATGCAAGGAAATTCTAAATACCAATTGTGTGGCTGTTTGTATTTACATTTGTCCCCAATACATATTATTCATGTCACTTATTCTGGTTTCTTAATTGTGTCTTGCAGGTGTTTGGCACGATCGCCTCATCTCAGGGGGATCTGGGGGCTGCCGAGTCAGCCTGCGCCGACCTCCTCATCGGGAGCGATGATGAGCCCCCCAGCCGCCCACCTGCAGCCCCCCGAAGCAGAGCCCAGCAGGACCCGAGCCTCCTGGCTACACTGGAGGATCGGATGGCCCGCTCGGGGGAGCTGCTTGAGAAGCTGCAGCCCACTGCAGCTCCCCAGATGACTGTTGAGGCGGCCTTTGGGAACTTCGTTCGCGACACCCTGATGATCATGCGCAAGGGGCAAGCGACTAAGGCACGGATGGGCATATGCCGCGTCCTCACTGAGTCGCTCGACGACGATGGGGACAGTAAAGTGGTGTCGCTGGCGTCCTCATCCAGTGAAATGTATCAGCCGCCTCCACACCAGTGGAGATACCAAGCACCACCAGCATCACCATGGGCCTCGCAAACCGCGGACTACATAGCGCAATATATGATGCAGCCATTGCTGCCTGCCATGCCAGTCACCCAGCACACATCCGATGGGACCACCGCAGGGCCACCCAGCGGCCCACGTACTGCCACATGGCATGCAGCCACTGATGCATGGACAGGAGCCGATGGCTCCGCCTCCACGGCTGGGGGTGCAGGCAGCAACAGCTACACGTCTAGCACCAACACCTACACGACCAACAGCACCGACAGCCCATCCACCCCCACCGCGCCAACCCAGCAGCAGCACTACCGTCGACGCCCAAGCGGTGCTGACCCAGTCCAGCATTCCAGCAGGGGACAATTCATTGAATTTGTCTGGGCTGTCGGCGATCTCCACCGGCTCGCATATTGACATTGAGCCAGATGATTTGTTCGACACTGGATGTGCGGGCCATATGGACACCCCCCCAGCAACGGACACTCACAAGTGATTGGTGGTGGTACATAAGTGTATATATTGATTTTTTGCCATTTGTAAATATTGTATATGTGATGGTTTTGTGCTATTGTATGCTATTGTTGGTATTTTGTTACTATGTGCCTATGTGTGTAAATAAAAGTCTCTGTATCCTACTCCAGATTTACGTCTCTGAATGTAATTCTTTGTAATTCTTTGTAAACAGTACTTATCCTTATGATACAAATGCAATGTGCTAAAAATATATTGTAAGAAATTATAAGTACAATATACAAAAGGTAATCTCACGTACTAAGCACCGGCCAACCCCCCTGTAAATAAGTGAAGAGTAACATTTTTGCCTTCACAAGTATTTAAAACTTCCCCATAAAGTAAACTTCCCCTCCCTACTTTATCTCATACATGTAAATTTGTCTGTCTTATATGTTCCCCCCCAAAATATGGCCTAGTAGTTGTGAGACTGCAACACTTTAACTTTAGCATTTAAACAATTTCCTGGGAGAGATAATCACCCCCCCCAATTGGTTTTTGTCACTGTATATAAACTATCCTCCCTGTGATATATGCGTAATAGACGTCTAGACCTGTGGGTAATATATGTTAACGATATGCAGAGTTGGGGACAAAGAGATATGCAAATGAGATGACGTCATGGAAAGTTTAGCCGGCGGGTCAAGCGTGCCCTACGCCGTGAATAAACCATTCAGTATCCAGAACTCGAAGTGTTCAGACGTTGTACTTTCACATGGTGTCAGATGAGGAAGAATGCCGCCCGCAAATACTTTGCCGGGATTGCAGCCGCCTGGTCAGCTTGTCCTCAGCAACAACGCGAGATCGAACTGGAAAACATGGATCAGAGCATATGATATATACGCCACTGCGGCAGGTGTCATATTGAAAGGAGAACGAGTGCAATGCTGCATCTTCCTTCACGTTGCTGGTGAGGAAGCGCAAAAGGTATTTGCCAATATGACTTTTGCGTTCGTCGATCAAGACAAGATCAAGCCGTTAACTGAAGCATTTCAGGTTTATTGTGTCGGTAAAAGCAGTATAATTATCACACGACACAAATTTAATTCGCATAATCAAGCGTCAGAAAATATGGCGACGTACATCACAGCGTTAAGGGACAAAGTCAAGGACTGTGAATACGGAGCGGTGGAGGAGTCGCTTTTGCGCGATCGAATTGTGGCTGGCGTAAAAAATGTGAATTTGCGGAACAAATTGCTTCAAACTACTGAGTTAACATTGACAAAGTGCATAAGTATGTGTGAAATGAGTGAGTTCAGTTCAGATCTGTTGGAGGACACCAAATCAGACGTGGAAAGTAAAGACATAGATTTCATTCGGAATTATGCTAATATGCGTACCGGTGCACCGGCGGTCCGGTCAGCGGCGACACCATCTTGGAAATCGCCATCTTGGATTGCCGGCGGCGCCGGTGCAGGAGATTTCAAGATCCGCTGCCAGAACTGTGGGTATGAGCACCGCCGGGGAGTCTGCCCAGCGAAAGCAAAGGTGTGCATTGCCTGTAAGAAGATCGGGCACTTCGGGAAGGTCTGTAGGAGCAGGCTCGGGAGAGTCAACGAGCTTCACGTCGAGGCGCCCGACCCTCACAATGCTGAGCAAGACCCGGATCCGGCGGAAGTCAATGTACTGGCAACGGATCTGTTTGTGGGCGCCGTCGATCGCGGTGCTGGTCGGGATGCCGAGCTGTGGCATGCAATTGTTCGGGTGAACGGTTGTCCTGTCAAGTTCAAGCTTGACACTGGATCGGAGGCAAACGTGCTTCCGAGGTTTGTCTTCGACAGAGTCGCTCCGGGGAGGCTGGCGAACACCAGATGTTCGTTGGTGACGTTCTCCGGTCACCGGATCACGCCGGATGGAGAGGCACTGCTTGATGTCAACGACAGTGTGCTTCGGTTCCAGGTGGTGCCGGATTGCCAGCCCATCCTGGGCAAGCAGGCTTGTGTGACTTTGAACCTGCTGGCACATGTGGATGAGGTGCACAGGGCCATACCGACGAACATTGCCAAACCGACGAACATTGGCAAACCGACGAACATGGCCAAACCAACGAACATTGCCACACCGACGAACAGTTCCAGCACAGGGGCAGAGAAGCTGGTAAGCGAATACAAAGACGTATTTCAGGATTTGGGGTTGATCAAAGCAAAGGCTATCATTCATGTCGATAAGTCTATGCAACCTGTCATAGATCTGCCTAGACGGATTCCGTTTGCAATTCAGAGTAAAGTACGCAGTGAGCTTGATCGTATGGTAGAGTTAGGTGTTATAGTGGAACAGGATGAGCCTACCGAGTGGGTGAATTCTATCACGATCGTAAAAAAAAACAAATAAAATTAGAATCTGTCTGGATCCGACTAAATTAAACAAAGCGATAAAAAGAGGGCCATTCCCAACCAAAACTATTGATGAGATTATTGCCAAAACAGCTGTTGCTAAGTATTTTTCAGTTTTGGATGCAAAAAAAGGGTATTGGCAGATAGAATTGGATGAGGAAAGTTCACGTTTGTGCACGTTCAATACTCCGTGGGGCCGATACAGGTACACACGCTTGCCTTTTGGCATCAAAACAGCGGGCAACATTTTTATTCAGGAGATGCACCATGTCATGGGCGACATACCCGGTATCGGGATAGTCACGGACGATATTTTGGTATATGGGTCAACGGTTGAGGAACATAACGAGCGGCTCCGAGCTGTTTTGGACCGAGGTAGGTCGGTTAATCTTAAATTAAATGATGCTAAATCGTTGCTATGTAAAACTACAGTAAAGTATGTAGGTCATCAACTTACCCAGCAGGGTGTAAAGCCTGATCCAGACAGAATACAAGCAATAGTAGACATGTCAGAGCCGCGTGACAAACAAAGCGTCCAAAGGTTCCTGGGCATGGTTGGATATGTGCGCAAGTTCATACCCAACATGTCCGAGATAGCTAAACCACTACGCACGCTCCTAGCCAAGGACATGGCGTGGCACTGGCAAGCCAAACAGCAAGGTGCGTTCGATAAATTGAAAGAGAAGCTAAGAACTGCTCCTGTATTGACATATTACAATGTTAAGAAGCCTATTGTAATTCAGGTAGATGCTTGTCAGTCAGGTTTGGGAGCCGTGTTGATGCAAGATGGTAAACCAATCGCACTCGCATCTCGTGCGCTTAATGCAGCGCAGTGTGGATATGCCACTATTGAAAAAGAAATGCTCGCCATATGTTTCGGATGCCAAGGGTTTCATGAGTATATATTTGGCAAGGAAGTTCAAATTCAGACAGACCACAAGCCGTTGGTAGCCATAATGCAAAAACCAATACACAAGCTGTCGGCTAAAATGCAAAGAATGCGAATGCGATTGCAGAATTACAATATTCAGTTATGTCATGTGAAGGGCTCTTTGATGTTTTTTGCAGACACGTTGTCCAGGGCGCATACCGCCAAAGTAGGTCATGATAGCCTGTTCGATGACACGTTCTGCATTGCTGCAGTGGACGTGCAGTCGTCGAGACTGTTGAGTAAAATTGTAGCTGAGTATGAAAAAGATGTATCTATGTCTATGTTGATCTCACACATTGAAGATGGGTGGGACACTACGCGTATACAGACACCACCGTGTCTAAGACAGTACATTCCGTACAAGCATGAGTTGACAGTTGAAAATAATCTTGTAATGAACGGCAATCGGGTGGTGGTTCCTCCAGCTCTTCGTGGTGAAATGATAGAGGTGTTGCATGAGACGCATTTGGGGGTGACTAAGTCCAAGCAGTTGGCGTGGGACTGTATGTTTTGGCCAAATATTAACAAGCAAATCGAGGATAAAGTCAGTCGGTGTGACACTTGTCAAAACAACCGGAAAAATTTGCATAACGAGCCATTGATAAATCATCCGATCGCCTGTCAGCCATATGACAAAGTGGGGGCCGATTTATTTGAGTTAAATCATAGGAATTACCTGATAACTGTAGATTACTACACCAAGTTTCCAGAGGTAACGCTTTTGGGCGATACGTCGTCTGTCACTGTTATTGAAGCGTTAAAAGACAACTTTGCAAGGCACGGGATTCCTAGTCAGGTAGTGTCGGATAACGGTCCACAGTTCAAGAGCCATGAGTACAGGGAGTTTGCACTGCATTACGGGTTCAAGGCCGTGTATTCCAGTCCACAGTATCCGCGTAGCAACGGTCAGGTTGAACGGTTCGTACAAACAGTTAAGGACATGTTAAAGAAGTGTGAGAAAACTGGAGCTGATTTTCAGTTAGCATTGCTGAATTATCGCAATACTCCGTTGCCTGTCCTGAACGTATCTCCAGCGCAGTTGCTCATGAGCAGAAGGTTGAGAGGCAGATTACCTATGGCAAAGGGTATTTTGGTGCCTGAAACGCAGGATCCTAAGAAAAGGCAGACAGCTCAGCTGCATGGGCAGTCAGAAAGCGTTTCATGACCGGAAGTGCGGTAAGGCGCACAAGCCCATGAAAGTTGGAGATAAGATAAAGTACAAAAATAATGCTGGGGAATGGAAAAAAGGTGTTATTTTGGGACGGACTGGGGTGTCTGGGAGAGAATATCAGATTTTGAATGAGTCAGGCAACATGTTATATCGTAACCAAGTGCAAATCATAGGAGCGCCAGTGGAGGGGCGGCCCGAGTTAGTCGTGCAGACGCAATCTGGGTCAGCGTCAACGCCGAATGTAAACAGTACGGTTAATCTAAGTAGGTCAGGTCGGCTGATAAGGCCGGCGAGCAGGTTAGATCTATAGTAGGTCAGTGTGCTTCCGACGGTTGCAGGATTGACATGTGCATGTACAGTTAAGTTTATTTCAGCTTTTGTGTTTACTGTTGATACATATGGACAATATGAGATATCAGGCATTACGCATGTTGAGTTTCAACATGGATAATTTACGAATGCGTATTGAGCGCACTACTTTCCTTACACTGGACTACTTTTATGTCACACTTACCTTGCTCTTCTCACTTCTTCTCTGACGCTTGACCGTGATAGTCATTTTATTTCACATTCCTTTTGGTGTCGACTGTGTTGTGAAATGCCACCGAGGAAGAAGAAGGAAGGTAGCTCGGTATGTCCGTTACGCGACTCTTCTGTGGTGATACGGAAGAAGGTTTGGAAGAGTGGGAGAGTGTCAAAGGCTGTTGCCAGGCTGGGGACGCCTCCAGTTCCAACACGCGTGATACCGGTAGCGGGGTCTGAGCCGGTGCCGTCAACTTCGGCGGTGCCAGATTTTCCTGACCCGGATTCAATGACTCTGTACGAGATGCAAAGGGAGGTCTTGGTTCGGAATAGGCAGTTGGCAGTAAGAGTGGAAGATTTGGAAAGGGCGGTGGCAGCTACACAGGGTGAAAGGGGGCAAGTAACAGCCGGTGTTTCTCCTCCAAGGTCTCCGGTGGTGTTCCCAGGACGAATTCCGTTCGTTGAAGCTGGAGTGGAACGGCAAGTACGAGCTCAGCCAGTGGTCCCTGCTGTCTTGCCGGTGCAGGTGCGGCACTCGGGAGCAGTCGAGCCGGTGACGGTAGAGGCTCCGCCCACAGTCCAAATGGTGGCGGTGCCCGAGTGTGTGACAGTACCAATGTCAACCCCACCTGTGTTGACTCCAACAGTGCACGCACAGCAAACAGCCTCGGCGCTAGCGGAGTTGCTGTTGGACGGGTCGGCCAAGTTCAAGAAACCGGCAGGTATTTCGTTGCAACCTCACTTGTTTATTACTCGGGGGGATGGCTGTAGACAAATAGCAATGGGTGAGGCGTCGTGGCCGGAGTATTTTGGCGCATTAAAACGGCTAGCGATGCATCCGTCTGTCCCTCCCGCTTGGCTGCCGGCGTTGTCCCAGCATGAGGAGGACATAGCAGAGATGGCTGAGACGTGGGATTGGCCTACGTGTCGCAGATGGTCGGAGAAAGTGTTTAAGAGGATTGTGGATGGAAGGCTGAAGGCAGGGTGGAAAGGTGAAACTGCAATTAAGGACTTGCAGCGTGACGTGTGTTCGGCAACGATGAAGCAGTTGCAAGTTGTGTATCATCAGTATGCGGGGCAGCAGGTGCAGCCAAGGCAAGCGGCTGCGTCAGTGGCTGCTGTGCAAGGGGGGGGGCGGCAGTCTCCGTTCAGCCAGCAGGTCAACCGATTAACCCGAGAGACGACTACTCGAAGGAGGTGAACGGGAGGCCGTGCCATAAGTGGAATTGGGGTGATCCGTGTGGATTTAATGAGTCTCATGGGGAGCTGCCGGCACGTTATATTCACATATGTGCGTGGTGTGCGCTGCGCTATAAGCGCCTGCTTCCTCATCGTGAGCAGGACTGCTTGAAGAAGCGGAGGTTCCTGGATAAGAAAGCGGCTACTGCGTCGTCTGCGGCAGGATCGGAAGTGAGTGAAGTTGAGTCTGTGGGACGTGCGTCAGAGCGGTGTGTGCTGGATCGGTCAACAGCTGTGCTGGGCGGTACTGCTGTTGTTGTCATCGAGGGGCACTCACCCGTGTCGGCGTTGAAGGGCGTCACGCCGGTGGCTGGCGATCAGCTGGTTGACCTACTGCCGCGTGTTGGTGCGGCTCTCGTGTCGACCCCGGTGTCTGGGCTGCGAGGTCACTCGGACAGCACTGTAGTCACGAGAGAGTTATTTGATAATGTACATGTGCAAGATACTAATTCTCTCTCTTCTCTTCCTTCTACTGATTTGTTTACAGACACTGTTGTGGTTAAAAGTTTGGTATGTGTTGAGAATGATGACCCTGATATATTGTTTGATGATATTGATATGCCGGTTGAGTTTCTGTTTGATTGTTTTGATGCGGGTTTTGTGTTTCTAGACGATCCTGAACCTGGTTCGGCAGTGGAGGAGTATGCGCCTCCTGGTCCCATAGAGTATAAGAATTCCCTTCTCTCGTTTTGGCCTGTTGCTAATATGAATGTGTGGGAGGGCTGTGAGCATTATGTCAACATATTTAACGTTGTTAGGTCTACTGGCCTTCCTAATTATATTGAGGCGAGAGTCCCAGTTCCCTCTGCCCTGAATATAACTAACTGGCGTTTAATGCTGGTGGATTACCCAGATATTTTCTTGGTTGACCATCTTGAATTTGGTTGGCCGTTAGATTATACGGCTAACTTCCCTCCTACTCCTACCCTTAAAAATCATGCGCGGCATGATGAGTTGAAAGAGCACGTTGCTCCATTAGTGGAAAAAGAGTGTGGTTTTGGTGCTATGCTTGGTCCGTTTCAGGGCTTGCCTTTTAGGCCGTGGGTACAGTTTAGTCCAATGATGACTAGGCTGAAGAAGGACTCGGTCGAGAGGAGGGTGATAATAGATATAAGTTTTCCGCTAGGTGAGAGTGTGAATTCAGGTATAAAGAAAGGATTTTATCAAGGTAGACAGTTCTCGTTTTCACTTCCCTCCATAACTACGTTGTCTGATCGGTTAATAACGTCAGGTTCGAGCTCATTCCTGTGGACAGCGGACTTAGCTAGAGCTTATAGGCAGCTTAGAGTTTGTCCACTGTCTGTGCCGTTATTGGGAATTATCCTGGATGATAGCTATTACATTGATATAGCCCCGCCGTTTGTTTGTCGGACTTCTGCGCTGGCTTGTGCGAGGACTACTCGTGCGGTGGTGTGGCTGATGAGGCAGAAGGGCTTCTTCTGTCTTTGCTACTTAGATGATTTTGTTGGTGTTGAACGATCTGAACGGAGGGCCATTAGAGCGTATAGTGTCTTTCAGGAGCTGGTTTCTAGACTTGGTTTAGTGTTGGCGCCGAAGAAGTGCTCTCCGCCGGTCCCTAAACTCGTGTGGCTGGGTTTCTTAATAGATGCCTCGGAGATGACGGTAACGATTCCGGCTGAGAAGTTAGGAGAGGTCTTGTATGAGTGTTTAGCGTGGAAAGAGAAGGTGGTAGCGTCTAAAAAGCAATTGCAGAGCTTGGCCGGCAAGTTGCAGCACGTAGCAAAGTGTGTGAAGCTGGCTAGAGCCTTCATGAATAGGGTGCTGGCGGCGATAAGAGCTGCTCCTAATGCTGGGAAGCATCCTTTTTCGGACGAAATCCTGAAGGATCTGGACTGGTTTCTGAAATTTGCTTCCAAGTTCAATGAAAGAGTGTTGCTTCCGTTGAAGCCAGTGGTAGACTGGGTGATAGAGTGCGATGCAACTTTGGAGGCTGGAGGTGTCTTTTCCCCGGTAGCGTTCTATGCCCAGCAGTTTCCCAATGAAGTGGTCCAGTCTCTGAAGTTTATAAATCAGTTAGAGGCGTTTAACTTGGTTAATGCGCTTTTGTTTCTTATGCCAGAACACCCTCGTAATTATAATTTGTAATTAATACTGATAATCTTGTCTCTCAGCAAGTGCTGCAGTCTGGAGCAGGAAGGGACCCGATATTGTGTTCATTTGCGAGGCAAATTTGGTTGATAGCGGCAACACAGAGCTGTTCCATAACTATTCTTCATAAGGAAGGGAAAGCTTTGATATTGGCAGATAATCTGAGTAGATCCCACAAGAATGGTAAGGCAAAAGAGGATGCGAGGCGAGAATGTGAGAAGCGTAATCTGACTGAAGTAGTGGTAGTCTTCTCGTTAAAGAATATTGATTTTTCGTTGTGACTTTGCATGATAAGCTGGAAGATAGTCAATATGTTTGCTTCTATCTTCCAGCCTACACCATGACAGAGCATCTTGAGTTAGTATCTGCTTTCTCTACTGCTCTCTCCGGAGGCACGTGGAGAAATAAAGCCCTTCATCTACAGTGCTACAAGACTTTCTGCGTCAGGCACCAGGTTAACCCGTGGAAGCCGGCTGTCTACGATGTGCTAGCATATGTTGTGTTCCTGACATCTCGTTTGAAGTCCCCTGGTGCTGTGGCTAATTACTTGAGTGGTGCTAAGACGTGTGTGGAGGCGTTTGGTGGTGATCCGGCGCCATTTAATGCATATCCTGTCACTTTGCTTAAGAAGGGCGTCAAGAAGAGCTCCAGTCATATAACGAAGAGAGCGCATCCGTTATCACCGCAGGAGCTGAAGGCGATAGTAGATTACCTGTCTGCATATGGAACTCAAGCCTTAGTTTATATTGCGGCGTTGCTAGTCACCTACTTTACTCTGTCTCGCCAGAGCAATGTGACCTCCCCTGTTAATTGCCCGCTTGGACCACACACGTTGTTAACATCTGATATCACTATTGTCCATGAAGGGATGACCGTATCCGTCAGGTCATCGAAAACTAGATATAAGTCTCAACCTCCGATAATTTATGTTCTTCCCGCTCTTCCCCACTCTGATTATTGCCCGGTGGCAGCCTGGTTGAAATACGTAAGACACTTTCTCCCGTCTCCAGCCTCTCCTGCATTTTTACTTCCAGACGGGACACCACTAACAGCTGCTAGGCTAACAAGAGTCCTTACACTCACGGCCTCATCTCTGTTTGGCCCATCTCCTTCCCTAACTCTACATAGTTTACGGAGAGGTGCGGTGCAAGCGTGTGTCACGGCGGGTTTGAGTCTTGATGCTATTCAAGAAGCCAGTCCCTGGAAGAGTGATGCCATGTTGGCGTATATGTCGCCCCTAATAGTGTCCCGAGTACCCTCAGCCCTCGGGATTTTGTTGGGTTGAGGGCTGATGTTTTGTTCTCGCTCATTCATTCCTACATGCTAGATTTCCTGTCATGATTAACGATATGAATTTACCTTGACTGTTGCCCTGATTCATTGATAATGATTTGACTGTTTATATTCTCTGCTTGTTACCGATATGATACTGATATGTTTGACAAATGATCGATGGTTGATGCTTGATACGATACACGATATCGAATATGTTCTCCAGACATTTATGAGTTACGATATGTTACGAGATGTTCTCCATTAAATTTTTAAAACCATGTTCTCCGTTTGTCTCTTATTACGCATGAGTTAATTACGCATGTTGAGTTTCAACATGGATAATTTACGAATGCGTATTGAGCGCACTACTTTCCTTACACTGGACTACTTTTATGTCACACTTACCTTGCTCTTCTCACTTCTTCTCTGACGCTTGACCGTGATAGTCATTTTACCCACCCTCCCTCCCGATGAGTTGTTGGGTTGAGGGCTGATGTTTTGTTCTCGCTCATTCATTCCTACATGCTAGATTTCCTGTCATGATTAACGATATGAATTTACCTTGACTGTTGCCCTGATTCATTGATAACGATTTGAGTGTTTATATTCTCTGCTTGTTACCGATATGATACTGATATGTTTGACAAATGATCGATGGTTGATGCTTGATACGATACACGATATCGAATATGTTCTCCAGACATTTATGAGTTACGATATGTTACGAGATGTTCTCCATTAAATTTTTTAAATCCATGTTCTCCGTTTGTCTCTTATTACGCATGAGTTAATTACGGCCGGATTGTGAGGACTTAAGTGCATTGTGCACTCAGACATTTGCAAGTTAAGTGCGCATATATTTGATATTGTATATTTTGTGTTTCTTCATTGTTATTTTGTAACATTTCATGTTTCAGAAATACTTTGAGGGGGGGATGTGATATATGCGTAATAGACGTCTAGACCTGTGGGTAATATATGTTAACGATATGCAGAGTTGGGGACAAAGAGATATGCAAATGAGATGACGTCATGGAAAGTTTAGCCGGCGGGTCAAGCGTGCCCTACGCCGTGAATAAACCATTCAGTATCCAGAACTCGAAGTGTTCAGACGTTGTACTTTCACACTCCCCACCCAGTTGAATGAACTGACATGTAACTTTGTCAGTCTATATATAATTGGCCACTGAAAACATAAAAGAAAGCTAGGCCACTCAAATTAATAACAAACATGTTAAGTATGGTTCGGTATCAACAACAGATATTGATACCTTTTATTAAAACCAATAGAAGTATCAATTTTGTTTGCATACAAGTTTCACACTAAATATCAGAAATGACACAGATCACCATACAATAACATCGCAGTACGAACACATCACTAGATCATATTGTCCTGCCATGCAACTGCACCAGCTGGAGTTGGTCTAGTCCTTGAGGAGATTACGCTGCTCCTTTCCTGCCCTGGAGCCAGTGTTCATGGCAGGTACAGGATCGTGCAGGTCTGGCAGGTTCTGGCTATCTCTCCATTGTCCGGGGATGACGGTGTGCTCTTCATTGTCCTCACGGTCCAGCTGCTGGTTCTGGAGCCCGGGATATCGCATCCTCATCATGTTGTGCAGCACCATTCAAGCTGTCATGATGAGCTTCACTATGGAGGGGTGGTCCTGCATCGTGGTGAGGAGAACCTGGAATCAGTTGGCCAGGATCCCAAAAGCATTTTCCACCACTCGCCTAGCGCGTGAAATCCTATAATTGAAAATGCATTGTTCATTCGTCATACCCCTCCGGCTGTACGGTTTCATCGTTATAGGCCGTAGGGCGAAGGCATCGTCCCCGATCAGGAAGTAGGGTACTGCATTCTGCCCGTCCACGATACCTTCGCTGGCAGGGAAACTCAAAGTACCATCTTCGACGGCCGCCTTCAGCTCGGATGCATTGTAAACCTGCGTGTCTGATGCCGAACCGATGCCACCAACATCTGCCCAGATGAATTTGTAATCGGCATCAACGAGCGCAAGGAGAACGATCGAGTAGAACCCCTTGTAGTTGTAGTAAAGGGATCCGCTCTTTGGGGGACACTGGCAGGCGATATGTTTCCCATCTAGTGCTCCACATGTGTGGGGGAAGTTCCACCTCGCCATGAACTTGTCCGAGATGGCACGCCATCCATCAGGAGTCGTGGGGCAGTTCATGGTCTCGTCGATGTATTCGGCGATGATCGCTTTACACACCTCTTGCACAATGAGTGATTGCGTGTTGTGGGGGACCCTCCACCCAAACTTCATGGACGCATACTTGGTCCCAGAGGCGAGGTGGCGTAGAGTGAGGGCAACTTCAGGCCAGGCTCCAGCGGTTCTCGGAATGTTGTGTACTGTCTAGTTATCCGCGGACTCACTCTGGCTAGCATCTCGTCAAACATATGGGGAGGCATCCGCATGAAGTTTGTGAAAGATGCTGTGTCCTCATTCCGCAGTTCGACCAGAAGCTGGTCGTAGAGACCGAACTGTCGCCGCCTCCAGATTCATGCTCTCATCCACTTTCTGGTCTGTCGACATATCCTCCTTCTTCTCAGATGGTAAAGTAGTACTTGGTTAACATCATGGTGATGTTGGAGAATGGCTAGTTCGTATTCGCTGACTTCGTTTGCAGGGACATCCATGACCTCCCAAGACCTGAGCTGTTCTGGCCAAAGATGGAAATCCCTACCATTATATACTCAAAGCCAAACGCTGACGAAACATTCACAGAACGCCGGGTAATGTTAGGCGCGCGGCAGACACGCCAGCAACACGTCCAGTCATGCCAGCAACACGTCCAAACGCACCAGCAACATGTCCAGACGCGCCAGCAACACGTCCAATGCGTCGAGAAACGCTGGAGCAATGCCAATAGCATGCACATTATCGATGTTGATCAACGTGCTACGAGGGGTCCGGCAACACGCTGATAACGTGTGTCAACGTCCTGCAAACGCGCCCGTAACACACGACCCAACACGTTGACGCGCGTTGTGGCTCGTCGAAAGTTTTGCGCATGCACAAAACCTTCGACGTGGCCCGACGCGCGCTAACGTGTGGGTCCAGATGTTGCTGTCACTCAGAGTGTACTGATGTGTACCGACGCGCCGGTAACGCGTCCGTAACGCGCCGGTAATGCGTCCCGATGCATGCTGACGTTTCGCACAAGAAGGCGACACATCGGCATGCGTCGACGTGCGTTGGTGAGAAACGTCGTAATGTGACAGCACCATTATAATGCCATTTTAAATGAATTTATCTATTTACTGCATCATAGATCATACAATTCAGTACACCTCATTGATATGACCAATTTAAAGTTCATTTGTGAATCATTAATATTTGGTTATTTTATTGGTTTTGCCTACTTATTAGGATGGCAACGGTGTTTGCGTTATTTGAAGGAGGTCTTCATTATTCCATTTTCTTTACAGCCTGCTCTAGTGTGGACTTCTGTCGCAAAGAGGATCTCATTCAAGGCAGTCCTTGCCATCATGTGCTTTCAAAACTCATTGACGTTGTGATAGCCCTTCCACTGTTTCTGTTGGTAGAGCAGGTTGATGCACTCCAGTCCTGGCTGGGGGTGCGCACAATCAGCGACTGTGGCCGGTCACCAGAGAGCCTGTCAATGAATCAACAAAATTCACTACTAAAGTACTTAGTCACAGAATCTACTGCAATGTTTGCAAATATTATCTATGGGATTAAGCATATCCTTGATTAATCCAGTGTTAGACAGTGGAGAGACTGTATGTATTTACACGATACATTTGTTCACAGTACTTCTGGATATCTAAAGCCGTGTTCACACGGGCAATGTAAATCAATTCGTAGAAATTGACTTGCCTAGTTCGGGTTACATTTCGCATGTGAATGCGTGGCTGAGTCGGATTAGGGCTGAATCGATTTCTGTGATCCGCATATTGTAAACCACTTGTAGAGGTCGATTACGTAAATCGATTTCTGTGAATCGATTTATTTTGCCCATTTGAACGCACTGAGGCGGATTAAGGACGTGACACTATATAATATAATTTGGTCTATGAAACCGCTGACTGTGCACAGATATTTTTGTCATCATTTATTTTTAGGGTTTCACTGCCCAGCAGAAGTTTTGACCGTTCCAAAACAATACGATTCAGTCCATACATATCTAGGTCGAACCCACACTCTCTCGTGGCGACGTTGACTAACCGAAGCTGGCGCTGGTTAGTATCGCCTTGCTCATGCGCTGATATCGATTTGCGGCCCAAGTACTGCCCATGTGAACGCGCATCTAAATCGATTCATATGATTCGCCTTGGCTGAATCGCTTTACATTTTGCCCGTGTGAACACGGCTTATGCCATCAACAAAAGCTCAAACTGAAACATACATGGACCTATCTGAGCAGCAATTAACACACTACATTATATAATTAGCTCCACTCAGGCGCCATATGTCTCCTCTCATGGCAATCCCATTTCACGCTTAATTATTCATAAGCTGGAGAATCAATTTGCAATCGCCTCCCGAGGATGATTGATGACAGAGGAGCTTGAATAGCAATCCCATTATGCCTAGTAAATATTTATAGCAATTATTGACTAATATTAACTTTAAAGCTTAATTCTTCAGGTTCCTAAGACTTGGAACTACACAGAAGCAGGCGAGAACTAAGTGTTGTATGTTGCACTGACTATTAATATTATTATTGAATTTAGTTCTTGTCGACTTCTGGTATGTAGCACTATTACTAACAGACAGTGCTGCATTCTTGGTTCCATTCCTGTTCACATGTTTACATTTGCGATCCTGTACAGGTGACTTTTACTAATATCTAGCAGTAGCAGCCTCCCGTCTTTAAGTACCACCTTAGAATCTCACAGAATCATGATACACACACACATACCGATACCTCTTTTTTTATTTTACATTTGTTGATTAAACGGGCGAAACTTTAATTGTTGACAATTGGTCTTCCTGGATCTACTAGTCATTCTCTTATTCTAATATGGCCGCATACCAGACAAAAGTGTGTCATGGGGGTAATGAAAATGGAAAATATTGCACCTAGAGCAGGGGCCGTATTCATGACGTATTTCTTATCTGCTCCCGTGTTAAATGCCCGTTTCTGGTTAGCTAAATCCGGTGTTCCAGATATGTCACGGCGTATTCATGATGACACAGCGTGGCGAATATACTTAACCCTACGGCTATTTTTAGATATGGGGGTATCCCTCTGAGCCTGTTCCGGTGACAAGCGCTCTTCGCGTATTACCATGTGTCAAAGCGGCCGGGTACTTTCGGTTTTGCTCCTACTGCTCACGTGCGTCCACAACTCCGACAAGAACGACTCACCGACTCACTACTCTTCCAACTATATTCACGCCCTACTCACGCTCCAACCACACTCTCAACACAACTACTTATCCGGCTAAACTCCGCACATCATCGGAGCCTCCCAACTACGGTCAACGGCCACAAACGACCTAACTCCTCAGGTAAATTTCCCTATTTGTGTACCATGTTTTCCCTCTCTGACACTCCGCTGGCTATGGTTGCCGACGCGGCGGCGAAAATTTGCCACTATAGTGACAATGAGCCACACTGACCGCAAATGCCGAGCTAATAACAAGTAAGTACTTTTTATCTCTTTTAAGACATTCGCAAATGGTTGGGGTTTGGGCAAAGAACTAGACACGGTCTTTCAACTATCGAATAATTGCCAACGCGCAAAGACACTTGGTGAAATGCAGAAAAGTGGGGCAAATCCAAACTGGCGCCCACAAAACGCGGGCCATGTCACGTTTAAAGTACAGTTACATATATGTTGTACGATGGCTTGTACGATGTGTGCCCAATCTATTATAGCCGGTTAATATCCACATATTTTTTACGCTTTACTTTACGTTTATAATTATATTTCTGGTCACTTGACTTGCACGTCACGTTGAAATTAATCCAGCCATTTTTCGACTATGCTGACTTGTTGCTCGTCTGCAGCAGTACATTTTTATGCATGTATCAAAATTTTACCGGCAGCTGTCGAAAACTCGTAGAACCCTGTGCGATACGACAATAGTAAATACTATTCTTACTTATTTCCTAAATAGGCTACGTGTGCCAAACAAAGTAATAAAGTGTTAACAAAAGTCTGCTTAATTACAATATGCATTTTCCATTTATTCTCCCAACAAATCAAGTCATCTTTGACGTTAGTTACAAGCAAAAATAACCACATGATGCATGATTTTAACAGCAAACCGGTTCACAATTGCAGATTTAGCATTGCCTGAGATATGAGTTTAAAAAGGTTATATTTGCATATTTACGAGAACAAACAAAATTACATACGACGTACTATTCATCATGAACCGTGTCTCATTAACGCAAACAGTTGTGCCGATTGAGCGTTACTTGTAAAGCACTTTTCTATACAGAGTATCGATATAGCTAATCATTTCACAGGTGCCTTAATATTGCGCTTCCTCCTTTTCACAGGAACAAAAATTTTCCTGGCGATTTGGCGGTAACTGAGAATAAGTTTTATAACATCCTGTACAGTTGCAGGACCCACAAACTGTGCAACTGTTCTTGTTGAACCTTTCGACTAAAATTAACTGGCTACACCCGATTTAACATGGAGGAGAGGCTGCAGGAGCGGGACATGGCAAACGAGGCGGAGCACCGAAAGCCCTCCTCAGCCACATTAATCAACAGTCTGGCACTTCCAATCGCACCCAAATTACCAGTTTATATGGAATCAAGTAATCCGTAAATTTAACAGCATCGTATATATCGTGTCTAAAATGAGCGCTCGTGTAAATACTTACATCCTGTCACAGTGAGGGCAATCTTGGAAACAGAATAATCTAAAGTTAGCGTGCATGTCTGTCATTGTTTTACACGGCTTTAATAGTCATTATTTGCTCAATATGAAAATGTGATACTTAACTATATTCACAGTATTTTTTTTAATTAACCTGACAATTGTTTATGTACATTTCGGAACCAGGATATTATAAATTCACTTTAGATTTATATATTTGCTTTACAATCATATTTGTTTACACTGTTTGCCAGACTTTGTGCGCTTCCTACTTTGCATATTACGAAAATGTCGCAGTAGTTCCCGATCTCACACGTTTGTTCAAGTTTGTTGACTGACCTCAAAGTAGCATCCTGTGTGGGATATTATACCAACAACTAGAGAAAATTGTTATATACACAAGTTAGTGAATTGTTCAACTATTGAATGAGTGTCTTCCAATTTATACTCAACCCACAAACATATATAACAAACTCAAATTTGTGCGTTACACTTATACTGTGAGGAACAGTAGCCCTTCCCAACGTGATCTTCATGAGCCATTCTAGGGGGCCACCATGGAGGCGAACACTGTCCCTCCAACCGTAGCAGCACCTAGAGAAATATTGATGGGGGGAGAACATTTAGGTAACACAACACTTGCAAGTTGTAACTAGTTCAAAACCATTAATAACAATATGTTCGTCTTACATCATTTTAGATTAGGCTGTTTAAACGGGTAGTTTCGCAGTATTCATTACACTTAACTCCTCTCTCTACTCTTACCAACAGATTTAACGTGTAAGCCAACTATAGCATCAGTATGTCTTCGGAGCCAACTCCTTCGACCTCTGCCAGCAAGAGGCAGCGCAAGGCCAACTACGGTGATCACGAGATACGTATTCTGCTGGAGGAACTAATGCTGGCCCGGACCGTACTCTTCTCCGCATTCAGTAATAAGATCACGTTACAAGAGAAGAACAAGGCCTGGGATCGGGTGGTGGGGGCTGTAACCGCCTGTGGGATCGCCCGGCGATCGAGGGTCGAGGTGAAAGAGAAGTGGAAGGCGATGAAGGCTGATGTCCTCGGTCGTCAAAGGCGTTCAGGGCAAACTGGGGGCGGTCCTCCTGACACACCCCTTCCCTTTGAGGAGAGCATTCTGCAAATAATTGGCGCAGATTCAAATTTGTTCCAAGGCGTAGCAAGTAAGTTTGTACTTGACGCAGTCATATAGCTCTCGCTAGTAAACGTTTTATATACCAGACAACATGTGCCTCGGTGACAGTTTTCGGCAGTATGCATTGTAAAGTGATATGCGCTTATTAATCGGATATTGAACCCAACATGCTTCTTAGCTATCAAACAAAGTGCTATATACCGAAAGTTTGTAGCTTTTAGTTTGTGTACGCAATGGACATTGTCACATTTCGTGCTATGCCTGTTCAACAATTTAATGTTCAAGTTTTAGTTTATTCACGCCTTCTTTGTTGCAGCTTCCTATGCCCTCAGCTATCTCGGGCCAGTTGCGGCGACAACCAGCTCGTCAGCAGTGACGGCGTCGACGGGCCCGGCGGAGGAGATCCCAGACGCGGATCTTCGCTGGTCACACACGGTGGCACTGTCAGGAGTGGAAGGAAACTACACTGTCCCGGAAGCGGCCACCTCCTTCTCCGCGGAAGACATTGCATGGCCTATGCGTACTTCAACGCCACTGGGGCCAGCGTCGCTGGAGGCGACAACTGTCAGTCTAGGTGTACCTGTGCCATTCAACCTGTCAGCAGGGGGGGCCAGTGTAACCCTCCGTGCAGGGTTTCCTGGGGAACCGGTGACGGTGATGGCAGACCCGGAGGACGCGGCTCGCCCTCCCTCCACTGGAAGCAGTTCACGGTCGCGCGCTGCCAGAGGACGGTCTAGGAGTCATCCACACAAAGAGTTTCCCGGACAGGCGGCGGAAAGGCAGGCCTTCATGGCCTGCCTCGAGAGCACAACCCAAAAAAATGCTGCGAAAACAACTGTGCTAAACGCACGCGTCGAACACGAGGCAGCCGAACGTGAGCGCGCGGATGCGAAGGGCCTCCTTGAGAGAGACTTACTTGTGCTAAAGTACCGCAGGGAGCTTCTGACCATTGAGAGACTTGAGCGTGAGGGGGAAATGGAAAGGGTTTGGGTGGAGAGGGAATTAGTCACTATGAGACTGAGGAGGGAGACGCTAGAAGTAGCAAAACTTGAGAGGGAGATGGGGGGAAGGGTATTGGATGGAGATATTGTTTTGAATAAACAAGGGTGAAGATGGTCAACATACATCGGCGTTGTCGTTATTGTTTCCCTAATATTGTGTGCCAGTAAGAACTAACCCTTTCAATCCTTGAAACAGGTACATAAGGTAAGCATATGGAGACGTCACTCACCGATTTCAGAAGAAATTGTCCACCGTTCTCTGTCTCGCTGCCTTGCCCACTTGTGCGCGAACGCGCTCTGAACCTTGATAGTTGTCGGGACGGTTCGCTTCTGCTTCATTGTCATGGTGTTCATTTTCATTGTCCGAATCTGCGTCCGACTCAGAATCGGAAGGGTCTTCGAGGTTTAGGATCCGCGCCTTGTTGTGCAGAATGAGACAGACCGTGATAACGTTGCACGCCTTAGCGGGCTGCAGTCACAGGCGACGGAGGCAGTGCCAACGTCTCTTCAAGACCCCGATCGATCTCTCGACAATCGACCTTGCCGCTTTATGATGAACATTGTACGCTTCCTGTCGTGGTGAGTTTGGATTGAGGAAGGGTGTGAAGAGCCAATCACGTTGCATATACCCACTATCCCCAAGTAGGATACCATTTACTGGTTTCTGGTCGCTCTCAAACGCTTGGAACAAAGGTGATTCCCGAAGGATGCGTGCGTCGTGCACGCTGCCCGGCCATTTAACGATGCAATCGATGAAACGCAGTTCGCCATCACATATCACCTGAAATATATATGGGGTAAGTGATGTTTAGAAAGCGCCCAAACAAAACCCTAAGTCCAACTGACGCAGGCTGGAAGGGCAATTTTAAGAAAAGAAGGCCGACATATACGTGAGGAGATTACATATTACGAGCATCTACCTGGACATTGAGGGAGTGATAGTGCTTCCTGTTCACAAACTCGTGTTCGTAGTCGGCGGGTGCTTCTATGCGAATTTGCGTGCCATCTATGCATCCAAACACATTTGGGAAGCCGAAAGTGTTGAATATTTTCGCTTTTGTCCGGTCCGCTGCCTCCTGAGTCGGCAGTTTGATAGATTGGGGCAGCTGTTGCACCAAAGCTGCGGTGACTCTGGGAATAGTCCTCGAAACGGTTGGCTGTGAAACCCCCACTAACTCCCCGCAGACATCCTGAAAAGTGCCACTTGCGTAGAATCGTAGGGCGATCATAACCTGCAGAAACAAATGCAAAACACAATAAGTAGAGAAAGGATTTAAGCCAAAAAACAACAGACAGCTTAGCAGCAATAAATAATAGAAACGAAATATAATAGCGTGCAAAAATAAAAAGTAAAAACCTAAGGAAAGAGTAAGAACGGTCACAGAAACTAGATAAGATTGAAATATAATGTGTGAGTTCGTTGTTTCTACAGTTGAGCAGTATTGTGGAAGTTATTAGCAATTGTGAGTGTATTTACGAAAGTTAAAGACGAAAACTGATAGCTCGGAAGCCATGTTATTGACGCCCTAGTGTGGGACATTTAGTAGGTGACAGTCAAAACGTTACGCCAATAATTGCCGTACAGAGTTGGTAGATAGGATTCCAAAGTTAAGATTTGAGTGGTTTTATTAACAGAACGATGTAGTTCACGCTGGCAAACTGGCAAACGATCTAGCAGTGACTTGGGTGAAAGGCCACATGACCTACTTTTGAATGAAAACAATGCTGGCTGCGAACCGATATAAAGCGTACAACGTTGCGCGTTTTAGAAGGAAATCTCAGGTCAGTATAGCTCCCTGAGGCACAAAACGAACTAGATGGAGCATAGGAGAGGGCTGCTGTAATTTAATGGGGCGAACGAAGAGTGGAGAAATCGCGGTCTGAGTATAATGTAAACAAGTACCTGCAGCAATGGCACAAAAACGAACTAGATGGAGCATAGGAGAGGGCTGCTGTAATTTAATGGGGCGAACGAAGAGTGGAGAAATCGCGGTCTGAGTATAATGTAAACAAGTACCTGCAGCAATGGTGGAAGCGACCCGCGGCGACTCGGAAGTTCGATTTGCTCAGCTATGGTGTCAGTGATGGCTAAAATGTTGTGTCTTCGAAAATTAAACTTCTTGAACAGATCCACATCATCGTACTTTTCAAATGGATGTGTCCTGTCGCGGAAAATTTGATTCCTGGCCAAGTTACGTCTCTCGAGAAAGCGGCGATAAATGAAGATGTCCATGTTGAAACACTAACTCCGGCATTAAACTTGGTACAGAGCGGTGTTAGCCGAAGGCCTTTTAAGCTCGCCGAGTTACCGTAACACTGACACATGAATACGCATTTTGCGCCCCTAAACCAGAAATCCCCGCCAAAACCAGTTTAGCCTCGCTAAACGACCATCATGAATACGGCCCCAGGTTTCGAAACCACCTCTAGTGCCATTCTGGGGCTAAAGTTGTAACCATTACACTACCGAGACGCCCTGATGCAATCACTCTATCCATGCCCACCTGTCTATGTGGCTCATTGCTTGAGAGTTCAGTGGAGAATACTAGACTCTACACTCATCCTCCTGGAATTGTTCGTATTTTAAATGGTTTATGTCCACAAGTCATTTAATGCTTACAAATATATGCATACAGGCAATGCACTCACGTATACATACAGAGGGTAGGCTTATCAACCATACAGTGTGCATCTTGTACATGATCCAGGTCATCGCTACCAGTGTTGTGGGGGTGAAGAAATTCGGAAATATTGTGCCTCGAGCAGGATTCGAAACCACACTTCTTGCCATTCCGGGACTCACCTGCTAACCATTACACTACCTAGGCTCCATGATGCAATCACCCTTTCCACGCCTACCTGTCTGTGTGACCCTTTTCCTCAGAGGTCAGTGCAGACTACTACAATAGCAACATGTGCCAATGGTGTAAGTCGTTGGCTTGACTCAGCTAGGGATCAAACACCTGACTTCCCACATAGGAGGTGGGTGTTCTACTCATTCGGTAATTTTGAACCTGGGGACTGCTGACCATTGCAGTTTTGCTCACCTGACATATTGGATCCGCTGATGCAAGCAAACATGCCATGTTGATACTGAGCTGATATATATTATTTAACAAATCTGCCAATCGATTCTCGCCCTACAAACACCTCCAGATCTGCACTTGACATTTGATGTTTACTGCCAAGGCTTTCTGTGTGTTTATCTTGCAACTAAAGGCCCTGTCACACTACGACATAACGACGTCAGTGTAGGGAGAACGTGAAAAACGTTGAACTTCTTGGCGTAGTATGCAAATTTGGGCACAAGTTGAACGTGGATGCAGCGTAGTTGACGAGAGCGTAACATTGGTAAAGCGTAGTGATAGCGTCATTCAACGAGAGAGGAAAACATAATTACACTCACGGAACGTTATGAACGTTATTCCATCACCAGAACTATGTTGCTTTATGTTACGTGATGTTACATACGTCATGACAAGGTGACAAAATACTGAATGTACGTTGGATGTACGTTCGGCGTACATTCTCCTGATGTTCTCCTGACGTTCTCCTGATGTTCCTATTACGCTGTGTGGACGTTTCCACTGGCTTTAATGTGTGTCAACATAGTGGAACGTAGTGGAACCTAGTGGGACGTAGTGAGCAGCATTTGACTAACATCCGTTTAACGTCATTGATGTTTGCCGAACATGTACAGAACGTACGGCGAACATAAACCCTTACGTTCGAGTTATGTCAAAAGTTTTGAACAGGTTCAAAACCTTGATGCGCACCGACGTAACACGACGTAACGTGACGTAGCTCGACATCAGTCTAACGTCATTCTGACATCATCATAACATAACCCAACATACGTCAACGTAATGACCAAACATGAGCACATCAGGCTTATGTTGGCTCATTACGTTGTAGTGTGACAGGGGTATAAAACAAACATTGGTAATTTACCATTCCATTACCAGAGCACATTTAACGCAAATGGCATTGGCGCAATACTGCACAAAGCTGAAGCGTTGCAATGTTAAAGATGCATAGTCCGATGATAATATAATATTTTCAACACCAAACCACTTACCTAGATTTGAATCTACAGATACTGGTGCATTTATTGAGCATTTGGTGCTGCATAGAAGACGATACTAAGTCAATGTAATATAAGTTGGGACTGCTGAAGTCCATGGTGTCAGTGTTTAGATATATGCCGAAATTATTTGTGTATGTTTGCACTTCAAATATCTCCAAAGTTAGCCATTAAAAATAAAAGTGACACCAAACTAAAGTAATGTAGATGATAATGATCAACCCAATACATTGATCTTTTAAAACTGACGCAAACTCAAAACCAGCGAACTAAGCAATTTGATTAGAAACATGGTTTCATGTTTGTTGTTACTCTACATCCTAGCAACATCGAAGGTCATATCAGGACGGGAACATGGTTTCAAGAAGCTAGAGTTGTTCATAATAAAACATAATGAGTATCACCGTTGTAGTCAAACAAACACAAAGATGATTAATTTAATCCGCTTTAATGACAGACGTGGCACCCACATAAACTCTATACTAAACATCACACATTGGCGCATAATTTCAAATTGTGGTTAATTCGGCGGGAAAGACAGTGCTGACCCCTGGACTCTACTCCCCACACTTAGAGGGACACCTCTGCGCCGCCACTCGGGCACTCAGCCCGGTTCCCCCAACCTGTAACGTTTGCTTGAAAGGGACAGACAGCGTACGGATACACACGATGATTGAAGTAATTATCACCCATCATCAGTAGACATCAGCTGAATATAAGATGGATCTACTAGGATAACCCGCATAACCGGAGAACATAACATAGGATTACCATCCAAGTACACTGATTATCGCTCAGGTGCCCCGTACGACTAATTATCGCCCAAATACACCGATGATCGCTATTGTATTTAGCGTCATTATTGTGTTGAAACCCAAGAATGCTGGAGGATACGAATTCTTGGGCGATTTGGTTCTTACAAGCTCATCAAACCAATAACTTGTACGTGCACTGGTGTTTCGAATTAAACAAGTATATTTTATGAATTAAACATGCGTGGTTGTACGGCGTTGTTGACCGCCATGACACCACCCGAGGCAACTACACCACACAGGAGGACTAGAGACAGTCGACAAGTTTTTGCAGAGCTTGTGTTAGACAGTTGCCGGCAGTTGTGTGTATGTGTGAGTGTGCCTTTACTTGTGTGTCTGTATGTGCCAGTGTGTGGTTTGTGTGCCTGTGTGCTGGCTAACGGAAAGCCAAGTGAGAAATTTACACTTTATTTGCGTGTGATAAAAAAGACGCTTTCAGAGACTTGCTCGTTTGCTCACAACGCAGTGGGACTGTAATAAGTCAGAAATGAATCGGCGAATGTATAGACTGCTGGCGGGATTTGGTAATTGTTGCGAACTGGAACCAATGTAATGACCACCAGAATAGCGTCAATCAATACGATTAATGCCATTGTCATAAATGGTCTGTTAGTCTTGCCCACACCCAACTCAGTAGTTCCCAGGAGCTATCGACGGGGGAAAGGAACCCTGTCGTGTTTGCACTTCGGATGTCTCAAAAGTTAGCCATTTAAAATAAGTTACCTCAAGTGAATGACAGACTCGGAACCATCAGACTATCAAACTTTAACGCTAGCTACAAATGTAAAATGGCACTGTAATCAGCATCGGTTCAGACATTTTTCTGCGAGTCATTTTTCAGTTTCTCTGCGTAATAAGGTCTATATCGGAGAGTGCTGGCTATCGAATGTGTTCGCCTTCTTTTTTAATCGAACATAATGGAGGCAGTAGTTGTAAGCCAATGGTGGTCAGCCCTGCCACACACGTAACGATAATTTGTTGTGACACGTTGATTGGCTATCGCGAAAGTAGGCATGTGTGCAGCGCTCAGTGTTAAGCAAGTGTCAAAATAAACCTAGATGGATTCTATTGGCTTCCAAGTTGTGATACCTAACTCCCATGGATGTGACACACATCAGGTCCCGGCTCGCTCCCTACTGTTTGGCCGAGCGACCTGGAACCTGCGCGAATGTCATGAAAATGGTTTCCACCAAGGAGGAAGTGCATGGTTAGACCAAAGCCAGCAGCTACCCACCAGCCAGTAACCCTCCTCCCGACAACACTGACTGACACCTCCTCCACCCCCGGACTCAATGTGAGTGACCTGTGCATGCTGACAGCGGGCACAGTGCTAATATTGCTAAAACTGAAAACATAAACATCGGCGATTTAATATCTGTTAGGCCATCGGCCCAAGGTGCATCACACCATCACCCACAGTTGACAGAGGTGAGGCCCGCACACATACTGACGCTGATGCTGTAAGCACTAGCAATTTGATGTCAGTCCTAAACAGTGGTGACTTTATCTCTGCTGGGCCATTGGAATGAGCAGCATCACACAACTATCCTAGTGCATACAAATCTGTAACCCTTGGTGATTAATGCCTGTTGCGCTATGGCCAAGTGGCCCCGACAAATCACAGAGGTGATGCCCCACTGACGCTGACTCTCCCTGAAACATACACTTAAGGAAGCATCACTAACATAAACATCAGCGACAACTCTGTGTTTAATGTGCGGATTGTTGCCGAGGAGGGTGGGCAGCTCCGGCCAGCTGCGCGCCTGTGGTGCCTTGGGGCGCCCCCTCCCACGCCATCCTCGGGACAGCGAAGCCACCTGGCTTCCCGCTACTCGACTGCCTCCCATATGTAAGGATTACCCTGCAGGGCAGACCCCGCACGTGGCGTCACTTCCACGGGGATACTCCCAACTGCTGCTGAAGCTGGTGCTGAGGTCCAACACTGTCCTTTGCATGGGCATTGTGCCCAAGGATCCCCCTGCATGGGGAAACCCCACCCATTGCGTCACTTCTGCGGGGATACCCCCACCTGCTGTTGAAGCTGGTTCCTGGGGCCCAACACGGGGCCTTCAGTGGGCACAGGCCACCGGCGCGGGGAGCTAGCCTTCCGCTGTGTAAACGTTCATGATTGAGAAAATCTCTGCAAACATTGGTGATCTGAGATTTGTTTAGGCAGCAGTGATTGCGTACCTGTGTCGTCATCATGACTTGATGTCTGCTAGGCCAACACACATACTGACACTGAGTCCATAAATATCAGCCATGTGCCGCCTCTGTAGGATGAACGACTTGTTGCCTGCTAGGCCAACACACATACTGACACTGAGTCCATAAACATCAGGGATGTGATCCTGTGTGAACACTGACACCGATATCGCATCATAGAAACATCAACGTCGTCAACCACATCAAACAAGCCAGTGACCATACTACTGTCGACACTCGCCCAGGTATTACTGCGTGATGTAACAGTCACGTCGCCCCAGTCCTGCACGTATACTGCAACACCCATGAGGTCTCCATGCCGAAGTCATCACGCGGATCACTCATGTCCATAAGGTCACTGCGACCACGATGTAACCCATGTCCATGGCAACACCCATGTCCAAAAAGATGTCACCCATGTCCATGACGCCACCCACATCACTCTCAGCAAGGATGTCACCCATGTCCACAAGGTCACCCACGTCACCCAAGCCAAAAAACAACGCCAACGATGGCACCCATGTCCATGATGCCACCCGCATCACTCTTGTCAGTGATGTCACCCACGTTCAAAAGGTCACCCATGTCACCCAAGCCAAAACGATGCCAATGACACCACCCATGTCCATGATGCCACACGCGTCACTCTCGTCGGTGATGTCACCCACGTTCAAAAGGTCACCCACGTTCAAAAGGTCACCCACGTCACCCAAGCCAAAATGATGCCAATGACATCACCCATGCCCATGATGCCACGCGCATCACTCTCATCGGTGATGTCACCCACGTCCACAATCTCACCCATGTCAACACATGAGCAGGAGCACGGGCAACCCCCGTGTTGTACCGGCGACACCCAGCTCACCGCTGTGACCAGACCGGGCCTGGCGCTGTAGTGTAGGGCCTGGGTTGTCGTGCGGGTGCCCTCGGGCACCCCTGCAGTCATCACCACTCCGACACCCTACTGACCCTGCTGAGGGGTATCATGCTGCTCAGGGAAGCCCTGGAGGGTGTGGCTGTCCCGGGCCAGTTCATACTGCACGATCTCGCAGGGGGCGCTCTGGGCGTGCACAGCCCGTGAGATGGGCCTCAGGGCACTAATGGCCTCAAAGTTGGGAGTCGGACACGATTCACTCCAATTAGCTCCCTGGGTAGCCTCGGTAGCCCCTGAGCCCTAGCTTAGTGTTTGGCTTGGCTCGGGGCTCCCCTTCAGTGGCTTCGAACCCGTGACCCGTGCTGCCCTGTGCAGAGATGTAGGAGGTTGCCTGAATGAATTAACTAACTATGACCTAAAACTAACCTAAAATTGACTATGATTGTATAAGAGTGTTATGTGAATAAAACCTCCATTTCCCAAAACTGATATCGCTCTCTGGTTTTCCTGTCCGAATTGGCGCATAATTTCAAATTGTGGTTAATTCGGCGGGAAAGCCAGTGCTGACCCCTGGACTCTACTCCCCACACTTAGAGGGACGCCTCTGCCCCGCCACTCGGGCACTCAGCCCGGTTCCCCCAACCTGTAACGTTTGCTTGACCACACCCACCCACCCTCTTTTTTAAATAGGCTCGGCTCCGGGCTCCCCCTCGGTGGCTTCGAACCCGTGACCCGTGCTGCCCTCTGCAGAGATGTAGGAGGTTGCCTGAATGAATTAACTAACTATGACCTAAAACTAACCTAAAATTGATTAAGATTGTATAAGAGTGTTATGTGAATAAAACCTCCATTTCCCAAAACTGAGATCGCTCTCTGGTTTTCCTGTCCGAATTAAAAGCTTATGCCAGTCTAACAAGGGTTGGTATAGATAATGTGAGCCACATCCCAACGAAACATGACTGTGACATAATAGAGCAACAGTCATATAATCTACAAGTAACAAATTATACAGCGTTTCCCGCAAAAGAAGTTATACATTAGGCAGTGTATCTCTTGTCCTTGTTGCTCTGCCTGTGTCTTTATGGTTTGGCGGGTGTCTTTATGGTGTATTGGGGACGTCCTAGAAACAGTTACAGTCAAACCACAACTGATACACTGAATGTATTTGTAATCGAACACCGCAAATTGGGAGTTAATCGATTGTTCAACTTCTAAGCACAAACAACAGACAGGTCAGTAGCCATTAGCCATGAGCGGAATGTGCTTTGCGTAGACGGCAAACTAGATCGCTACATGGTGTGAATGCGTATCCAAAATTGGGACTTACTGAAAACGCATGGGTATTCGTATTTATGGGAGTGCACAAATTGCATGCCGTGCATGTAGTCCCATACTGCATGCCACATATATGGAATCCCAGCTTTAGGCTTTGTATGAGTCTAGCCGGGTGTCAGGGTTCTGACCGCATTGCGCTCCTAGGGCCTCCTCCAGGCAGGCGGACTTTGTGACTGGGCTGAGGAATGGTCCCTTATCCCGATAGTGTGGGTGGAGGTTCCCACACAACCGGACAGATAAACAACGAGACATGGCACGCGTGCTGTTTAGCAATACAGCCCTGGAGTGGAATGGCATTGGATTGAAGTACATGTACATCGCTTTATTTTTCAAATTATTCTTTTAATTGCGGTTTCAGTTCAATTAAATATCTTTTATTCCGGAAAAATAAATTCATATTCAAAAGTAGAGCATAATGAGTTGAAACTCTACAGAAAAAATGGATGTATGAAACCAGTTAGTTATAAAAATGAACAAATAAAGCATCCACAGTCTTTTAAGGCACTGTACTAAAAAAAAATTGAGTGGGAAATTGGGTCATGGTGCCAGTGGCCTGGTATCCCTGTGGGGCAGCACTATAATGCCACCGTTGGTACACACTGGCACAAATCGGTACCCATCTTGATATGAGCTTATCGATTGCCAGGATGTAAAACGCCAACAAGCAAACAAATACGACATTGACGAGTTTTCAAGTTGTTGCATCAATTGATGTTGCGTATATGTGATACTGTTAGCAGCATTACAGGAAACCTTGAACGTATCTGGTGAACAATGACAATGCCAGTAACAGTTCTGACGACAGCCTTATCCAGCACCCAGTAGCACTGAGAGGCGGGGAGGGTGGGGAGGGGCTTCTCATGGCACTACTCACGTATTTACGCCGGATGGGCTCATAATTCCGAATTGTGGTTGATCCGGCGGGAAGCTCGAGACGCCCCCTACCAGGCCTCTGGGAACCTCCCCTCCTTCCCGCCTTTTCCCCTGACCTGCATTCGGGCCTCATATCCTCACGTCAATGGATTTAAACTCTACGGTTCCGTCCCCACCCACGTCACCCACGTCACAAAGCGGCAACGCGATTAAAAGGTCAGCACAATGCAGCGAACCCGTAGGGCTGCAGCTCCGAGAGGCCGTCCCACTAAACGTGCCTCAAAGAAAAGAACCCCCACGCTGACAGCCGACCTGAGCATCTCGTCCGAATCACAAGATGGCGGCGCTTCTCCGAGACAGGCCGTCCCTCAGGCCCGGCCCCCGTCCCGCCAGTCTAAGCGGGCGTGGAAGCCTACCCTGAAGGCGAGGCAGGCCGACTGCTTAGCCAAGATGCAACTCACCATCAACGCCATGGAGGAGCATTGGACCGTCATGGAGAGGGAGGCTGCGGAACACAGGAAGGAGGCGGCCGAGCAGCGGACACAGCTCGCGGCTCAATCCAGGGTGCTCGCGGAAGCCACCGCCGCTCTGGCCACCGTTACCGCCGGCGCACGCCGCCGGGAGACCGAGGCCCCCGCGGCGGCCACGGCGGCCGACGCGACGGCACGCCGTCGGGCCCCATCGGCTTCCCCCTCCACGCCACGCCCGGCGGCGACCGGGCGGCTCCGCACCAGCCGGGCGTGATCACTATCCCCGGCATCACCGTCGGCCGCATACGGCGGCCGCGCCAGGACCCGCACCGGCTCATACCCCGCCGTCGGCGCCGACCAGAGCCCGCTCAGCCCATGGTCCTCGCCATCACCCACGCCGCCCCGACACTGCCCCCGGCACCGAGACGCTCCCCATGTGGCCGGGCGACACGCCGCACGCCGCCGACAACACGACACGGATGACTACGGTCGCGGGGCACGCTCGACAGCGGTGGAGGCGGTGCGCCTCATCGTAGCGGCGGCCGACGGGAAGGCGCACACACGGAAAAAAGGTATTTCCACGAAATATTTGTTTCCCTACGATCTGGTTGAACGGGGGGACGAGGGGAAAGCAATAAAAAAGGGCGAGGCGACTCGGGAGGAGTATACGCTAGGACTGAAGCGCCTCGAGTGCCAGCGCGGCTTCCCGGCGAGCGGTCTCGACGCCCTTTTCGCCCATCAGGAGATGGTTGCGCAGGACAATTGTGCGCTGGCATGGCCAGTGGTGAGGCATTATTCCGAAGAGATCTTCACACGCATAGCAGATGGGAGGCTCCCTCAGGGATGGAGGGACGCGGCCGCACTAAACGCGGTCAGGATCGAAATAATAGCGACGGCGGGCCATGCCGCCCCCGCCCCCGCCCCCGCCCCCGAGCGCCAACAGGCCGGGAAGCCACACAAGTCCGGCGCCGACAACTGCAAACACTACGACAGGGCGGCGCTGGGCGCGCCCTGCCAGGCCTGGAACAAAGACCCGGCTTCGTGTACCAAAGCCGCGAAAGGAGCCTCGCAAGGGGCGGGCACCCAGAAGCTTGCGCACGTGTGCGGGTACTGCGCGAACGTGCGCTGGATAGTTACGGGCCACCCGGAGGCAAGCTGCTACTCGAAGAAAGCCAGGGAGCGCCCCGGAAAAACATCACACCGGGATTTTTAGATGGCCGGCGGGAGGACACAGCCCCGCCCCGACGGTCAACTCGACACCGAAGCCCGCACCGCCCCCAGACTACCCGTGTAGCGGCCCGCCGCCCACGCTATGCACCCACTATAAACAATAACGGGTTCTTCACAGCTGTCTACGTCGATGACTTCGTCGGGTGCGAGGCTTCCTACCTCGACGCGATGCGCGCGTTCGACTCCCTCCGGGAGGTGTGCGCCTCCCTCGGGCTCGAGCTCACCCCCGACACTGGCTGGGCATCGAATTTGACACGGAGGCCATGGTCCTCCGCATACCTGATGAGAAGATGGACGACGTCATCGAGGAGTGCGAGCGCTGGCTCGTCCGCCCCACACTCACCAGGAAGGCCCTCCAGAGGCTCGTTGGCCGCCTCGTGCACGTAAGCACGTGCATAGTCGCGGCACGCAAATTCATGGGGCGGATCCTCTGGAGGCTCCGCACGGCCCCCGCTGCGGGTGCCGCAGACGTCGACCCAGAGCTCAGGAGAGACGTCCGGTGGTTCCGGGACTTTGCGGCAGCCGGGAACGGCGTCTGCCTCCTTCCCCCAGTCGACCGCCCCCGATGGATTGTCGAGTGCGACTCCTGCATGACCGGCGGGGGCGCGTTCTCTGCAAACGCCTGTTTCTCCGAGGCCTACAACCAGGAGATGATGACGGCCTACTCCTCAATCCACGAGCTGGAGGCCGTGAACCTCATCCTCGCGGTCCGCGCCCTTGGGCCCGACGCCCCGGGCGGATACCGGATCATCATAAACACTGACAATGCCGCCTGCGCGAGTCCGGCCGCGCCGTCGACCCAACTCTTGGCGCGTGCGCCCGCGAGCTCTGGCTCCTCGCGGCTCCTTCGACATTACCATCCACCACAAGCCCGGCGTCGACCTGGTCCTCGCGGACGCACTCAGCCGCGCACACTACTCCCGGGAAGCCCTCGACATAGTCCGCAGGGAATGCCGTAGTAGGGGGATCCGTAGATTACGTGTACGGCACTCGCCGGATATGTTCACCCATGACCTCTAATCTTTGCAGACTATGGCGCGCGCGCTCACGAGCACCTGATGATGCTCCACCGCGCCGCCCTCGCACCCGGGACCTGGCGCAATCGCGATCGACACGCCAGGCGATACCTGGAGTTCGCCGTCGAGCGGGGAGTCGACCACCTGGCCCCCGCACCCTACGACGTGGGGCAGTTCATCGCCCATCTGCACCGCCTCCTGCCGTCCCCCGCCTCCGTTGCCAACGCTTTCTCTGGGGCCTGCTCCTGGGTCCGCGAGGCCGGGGGCGACGTCGCGCCCTTCAGCGCCCCCTTCGCGTCGCGGGTGAGACGCGGCGGCGAGCGGCCCGCCGTACTCCACCCGTCACCCCCGAGATGCTACCCCTCATCTACAGACACATGCGCGCCCAGGGGCACCTCGGGGTTGCCCCTTGGACCGCAACCATCATCGCCTTCTTCAGCTTCCTGAGGCAGTCGAACATCCTCTCCCCCTCCCACGCCCCGTGGGGGGGGGGCCTCACACCTTGCGCAGGGATGACGTCCAGCCGGTTCCCGGGGGCTTGCGCGTCCGGGTCACCTCCTCCAAGACCATCCGCTCCCCGGCGCAGGCCGTCTCGATCTTCGTTCTCGCCCTCGCCGGATCGCCTCTGTGCCCAGTCCGCACTTGGCGGCGCGCCCTCGACCTGCTGCCTGCGCCAGGGGACGCCCCGGCTTTCCTCGCCCGCGCCGGCGTCCCCCTCACTCCGTGGGACGTCACCCCCCTCCTCCGCGCCGCCTTGGGCGCGGCCCTCGTGCCCCGCGCCGAGGAATTCACCCTGCACGGCCTCCGCCGAGGCGCCGCGCAGGCCTGCGCCTCGAGGGGCATGGATCTCTCCGCCATCATGGCCCAGGGCACCTGGGAGTCCGACGCGGTGCACACGTACGTGCCCCGTCAGGTGACCGCGGTCGCCCCGAGAGCCTTGGCCTTGTGCTTTGGGTCGGCTCCCGGGCCTACCTCCTCCCAGATCCTTCCGGGCCCCTCTGCGGACGTGGACGAGGTCGACTGACCTGCCCAAGAACATTTGCATGCCCTCTACTACCCCATTGCTTCATACTGATTATGTACCTGTTTTCTGAATAAACCCTCCCTTATCACTCCCACCTCCGTCTCGGGCTTCCTCTGACCGGTTCGGCTCATAATTCCGAATTGTGGTTGATCCGGCGGGAAGCTCGGGACACCCCCTACCAGGCCTCTGGGAACCTGCCCTCCTTCCCGCCTTTTCCCCTGACCTGCATTCGGGCCTCATATCCTCACATCAATGGATTTACCACACCCACCCACCCTCTTGTTGTAGGTCACTGCGTGGGGGTCGGCTCCCGGGCCTACCTCCTCCCAGATCCTTCCGGGCCCCTCTGCGGACGTGGACGAAGTCGACTGACCTGCCCAAGAACATTTGCATGCCCTCTACTACCCCGTTGCTTCATACTGATTATGTACCTGTTTTCTGAATAAACCCTCCCTTATCACTCCCACCTCCGTCTCGGGCTTCCTCTGATCGGATCTGGCAGAGTGCGCGCGCATCTGGTGACGACCATTTGTTATACTTATAGTTATAGTCACGCACTTCAGAAGAAGATAGCTCCAAGTACTTAATCTCGGCGATGGTAAGCAGAATGGGTTTGGTGGTTTAAGTGACACGGTGACAGATAATGAATGTGTCTGGACTGAATAGAGAGGCATGATATAGATGGGCATGGTGGGAACATGCGGCAGTCACCGATTTAGGGACTGCACTTTTGTCGATCAGCTAACCTGAGCTGCAACCGGCTCGACCCGTATCCAGAGACAGGGTGGCAGAATAAGTTGAGCACCCGCTTCCTATTAGGTATCACAGATGATTTTTGTTAATGCAAAATAGTGTTACACTTTTGCATCCACATTAAAGAGGGTCAATGTTGAAATTGATTAGTTTTTATTTCATCAAGATATCTCAAACGGTTTAGTTGTGAGAGACATTTAAAGATTAAAAAAATTGGGGTTAATTTTGGACTTGTAAAAATAGGACGAAAAGCCATTTTCAGGGACCCATATCTTAAAAACTAAGAATATTATACAATCAAGGCTCTGGAAATGACTTGTATATACTACATTCATTTTATTAAGCAAATTACAGTCATCACACTATTCATTTGTTGAAGTTACAGGCATATCAATTAGGCAGATTATTTTAATCACTGCCCAACCAGAAATGCACAGACGGCACAAAACTGCTACTTTGAGAAACCACCTGATATATATACAGAATACATGTCTATTTTTGTTCGTGCCTCTGTATACATTAGTTTTAGAACTATAAGACTTCAAAAATTGAAAATATGCTAATTTTACCCATGTCCGAGGCTCAATTTTTATGGAAAAATACCTCAAATGACCCAAACTTCAAAAGTGCCTCATGACCAAACCGTTTGAGATACAGACATGAAACTGGCAATACAACCATGTTGGACAATGCTCTTGACAATGTAACCAAATTGGTTTCATTTAAATTAATATTTGCATAGCTCTAGTGGCATTAAAATATCCCATTTTTCAGATAATTTAGCATTGTTTTCAGTATGGAAAAAAATTGACCCATTCTTCAAACATGTCCCATGACCAAGCCATGTGAGGTACGAACATGAAACTTGCACTAGAACCATTGTGGCTCATGTTCTTTACTATGAAAACATATTTGGTTCATTTAGACTAATATTTACAGAGGAATAGTGGCATTAAAAGGTCTTTTTGTCTGTCAGAATGCACAGACACACCCCCTTCCCCCCAAATCTCTATGCCTTAAAGACATATATCAGAATATTCCTTGTACAAATTCTCAAGATCTGTGAGCCTAGGTACAGACCAAGACCGTAAATTAGAAGCATGGACTTCAAAATCATGAGCTAAAACAAAACAGGACTCAACAGTTGCAATATCGTCCACTCGTGGCCATCTGAAAATATTTCTGGGTCCACGCTTAAGGAACTGGACCGTAGCCAACATCGGATTGTCTACCTTAATTATCTCTCCAACATAGAAATGCTCATCATAAGCAACTGCAACCCAATTCCCTTGGTTGGACTTGCAGAACTCAAAAGTTTCTTCAACTTTAAGAGTATCATATGTCCTTTGTCTTTTTAAATTACCACTACCTGAACTCTCGGTCTCACTCTCACTAACTTTCCTTTTCTGCCCCTTCCCTACAGTCTCAATCTGATTCGCATTTAGGCCTACCTCTGGTGTTACAATTTCTCCATCTACCACTATTTCCCTCTCCAAGTTTAAACTTTCATCAAGAACAGATTTTAAATCACACACTAGTGTAGCCAAATCTTTTTTTCCCCATACTAACCGTTTACTTTTTACTCCCAACACATTTTTTAGGTATCTCATTTCATTATGTACCATGTCCTTTTTCATTTTGAGTGTCGCACACTTTTTCAACCCCTTATCAACATCGGACTGTTTTGTACACGGCCCACCATGTGCTTTGACTTTTGAAGCTAGATCTGCCCGCATTTGAATTTTTTTTGCTGCACTTTCTTCTTTTTTTCTGAAGTTTGCTTTTATTTTTTCCTTTGTATTCTCCAGTACATCCTTTTCTGCAGCCATATGTTTTTGTCGGAGTTCACTGCTTTTGCCTCTGGCCATGCTTAGCAATTTTGTCTGCTCTGCTTCAGATTTCCCTGCAAGCCATACTGAAATAGTCTTATTTTGCTTGACCATTTGGATGCCAGAATGAAAATGCAAAGAAGCATGCCTTCGTCGAAACTGAGAATAGTCTAAATCGCCAAACTCATATTCTGATATTAAGTTAGTTAGCTTACAATGCTTCATGTCAGCACGTAACTGAGGAGTTGGTGCCTGACCATATTTTCCACCAGGCAAGAAGTCATGGAGTTGCCTTTCAGTGACTGACACAAAACCCTGCATAATAGCACAAAGCACCTGTTTTGTCATTTGTTCCCCATTTTGATTTGAACTGAAAACACTGCTATTTTCACTGGCAATTTTAAATTCAGGCCACATTGCAGTTTCAGGGTTTAAAAGGTCTGCACTGTCTTCAGCCCAACTACGAAAACAATCATACATTTTCTGGAAATAGAGATACTGGTCCACATATTCAACCCCACCATGTAGCATATTCCAAAATGGACCGGTAACTTTAAAGTAAAGTATCCCCAGTGCACAAATTAATGCATTCATCTCTTCACTTCTAGCATCATGCAGGACACTTTCAAGTTTTAAATTTAATATTCCTTTATAATGATCAAGAAAGTCAATTATTTCCTGGTTCTGGCTATGCAAGGCTGCTGCTCCTTGAAAAAAGTTATTAAAACGGTTCATTCTAAAGCTTGTTATGCTAGATTCCATACCAATAATACTACAGTATGCCAACCAGTCAGTTCTACAACCGATTTTTTCATCTCCTCGGGGGCCAAAAACATCACAAGCAGTCCGCACATATCGAGCAGCAGTGGATTCCCCGGATGTCCTAAAATGTTTGTATTTGTCCATAGCATCCCTACCTAGCCCATGGCCAAGCTCACTGACAATTTTCTTTTCAAATACCCTGAGAATGGATTCACACTGGTTAGTCATGCCTAATAAAAAGTGAGCATTGCAATAAAGAAAATGTAGCTCATCAGATTCTCCGAGTAAATCTTCCCTGTATTGGGCTAGTTTTTGATTGTGGCATTTATTTACACTTGCACGATCTGACATCATAGCAAACATTCTCTTTAGAATTTCTTTGTACACCTTCTCCTTTTCAACAGAATCACTATATATATCTGACAATTCATCCATCATGGCAATTGAATTGTCCAATAATGTAGAACTGTCCTCAGTTGCCACAGAAACAAAGCCTACAGACAGTGTCTTCCCAGAGTCCAGAGTCACCTGATTTCCTAAAATTTTCTTATGATCCCGTGATGTCCCATCACCATGTAAATCCCATTTGTCACTGCTGATAATTTCCTCTGCGACCTGAAACTTTGACAGTACATGGGCCCTATCAGCCATGCTATTTGCTGTAGAAGCACTTGGTAACTGGTCCAATGGTATTTTTTTATCAAATAGCCATTTTGCTACTGTTTGTATCACCTGGCCACATTTGTTGGTAGGCACATCTAACTCGCCCACTAACTCCATTACACATTTCTCAAGAGAGTTGACATAGGGTTGCCCAGGAGTGTCACCTTTTGTTCTGAAGTCATCATGTGACATTGCACTAACCAGTTCCGCTTTTAGCGCCACACATTCATCTCTCACCACTTTCAGTTTTTTACGAAGCTGTGTACAATTGGATACATAAAACTTAGATTTTTTATGTGAAGCAGAAAGCATGGTTTCCACATTCTTAATTTTCTTTTTTAGTTCATCTCTTTGGTCACACTTTTTGCACACTACTGACCCAGGAGTACTAGTTGCCCTTTTGAACTTTTTTATTTTACGTTCTTTTGCACGGATGTACTTAGATCTCCTAGAAAGTCTTTTATAAAGTGCACCACCTTTAATGTCTTTTATTTCTGCACTGAGCTTGTTGACATTTGCATGGAGGTTACTGTTTTCAACTGTTAACTTAACAATTTCGTCTTCTGCTGCTTTCCGGTTTCTTTCTGTGTCTCCAAGCTCTTTCTGTATAACTACAAATTTGTTGTTGCACTCCTCATACATTTCACCCAATGTTTCTGCTTTCACTTGATACTCACCCAATAAATTATCTTTCATTTCTAATTGGGATTTAGTTTCTTTCAGGTCTTTTGTAGCAATTTTCAGTTCACTGACTTCAGGCACATCAACTGGCTTTGGCATTAGTTCAGCGGGCTTTGGCTTGAGTTCACATGGCCTGTCACCTGAGTCTGTTGTTTTTACAAGTTTCTGTTTGAACTCTAGAAGCTTGGACCCTTTTTTTGACTTTGTGGCTTTCTTAAGACATACTCGCATCTTCCCTACATAAGATTTATAAGCATGCATATCAAGAAATAAGTTTGGCCAGAGGGTTTGAATAACATGAAACGTATTTACCTCGGAGTCCTCCAGTTCCAGGAGGACTCCATTTGTTGGTAGAGAGCTCGGGAGTTCCTTTGGGAAAGGTTCATTGACTATCAGACGATCGATTCCCATCTCAGCACAAAAGGGACCTGAAATGAAATAAACAATCCTATGACTGTACGTCAATATCATTTAAATATGCAGTTGTAATTTGTATAAGTAAATCTATTTTTACTCACTGATTCTATTAAAATCTGTGACAAGGTTGTAATATTCCTTTCTGTCTTTTTCCTCTGCCAACTTTTCTGCTTCTTGCACACACTTTTCGATGATGCTTCGGCTTTTTGATTTTGCCCAATTAGATAAAGCAGGGAACATTAACACCATCAAACTTGCAACATTGTCCCATGAAACACTACTTTCTAATTTGATATGATACACTTGTAAAAGTAGAAGATTTGATGCTTTATCATGAAACTTGGGTATATTTGGTCTGCGACCTCTACCTTTGGCACATAGAATACTTCTCAGTAGCTTCATCTGTGCATCATCTGAAATATAAAAACAAATTGTGAATTTCGTATTCAATTTCAGTTTGTTTGAATGCTAAACCAATGTTTTTACAAGCTGGTATTCACACATAGCTAGATACAGGCTGGCGATCAACACTGGGCGATAATACCAGTCCACTGAACAGCAAACATTGAGTTTCACCATTTTGAATACCCCCGGTCTTGCACCTCCCGAAAATTGTTATCACGGTTTTAATATTGAAGCGCATCATTGGTATCATTACAAATGAATCAGTTTGATTCAAAACATCATAAAAAGTAGTCATGATTTGTTTCATGGAGTTTTTCGATGTGAAACGGAACATTTGAGAGTCCCAAACTTTGTCTCTGTGCCCAAAATCCAGTGGAAACCCGGACATTTCACCATTGCTGTATCATGTATCAACAAGTTTAATCAGACAAATCTCGTAAACAGGTGCAATTAATTTTAAATGAACTTGTCAGAATATTGATAGGCATCTTATAAATCAATCACTTACCAATTTCTGTTCGAATCTTAGTGGGAATGTCCTGATCCGAGTCCATTTTGATAGCAAATCACACCGACGAAGTATACCGAAAATGGCGGCCAGTCTGAGAGTGACTCGGCACGGATTAAGTAAAGCCAACCGCTTACAGTTCTCGAGTTGCGCATTACCCCACGTGGTATCGAAAAACATAATTTGATTATTTAAAAGGAGGACACAATTAGCTTTCAAACAACATAAAATAATATATATTGCGAATTATGAGTCGTATTGGGCATCATTTTGAAGTTTTTAAACGTTTTTAAAAGATATTTCCGTTCAAAGTTCTTATTAATTAACGAGACGGAGACAGAGGTATTATATAACGGTTATTTACTTCTGATCGGAAGGGCTCACATACGATACAAGGTCAATCTGATACATAATAACAGGTAGGTTCAATAAGTCAGATAGATACATATAGTCAAGTATGATATCAGATATGCAGAACATTGGTCAGTTATGATGGTACAAGATTGGTAACCGGCAGTCCAGAGCATTCGAAGCTTCCCCAGTCTGTGTGAGTCAAGTGGTTAAGGACCGGGACTCAAACTCTTGACCCTATCGTTACTCTCCATTTAACGGTGTGGGTGGGTGGGGGAAGAAAACGAGAGGGGTGCTTTGATGACAGCGGCTGCGGCGGTTCTGATCGAATCTGGAATGATCTGGTGGTCGTGTGACGCAGTAACTGCCCGTGGCGCCATCTGGAGGAACCCCAGGAACCACGTTATGCTTGTAGTTTATCAGGGTTTCTGCCAGATGGCGCCACCGCACCGGTGTAAGTCAATTCGTGGTGTTCCTGTCTCCGCCGTAAATTACCAATGTTACGCGTAACATCCACAATTAACGAGACGGAGACAGAGGTATTATATAACGGTTATTTACTTCTGATCGGAAGGGCTCACATACGATACAAGGTCAATCTGATACATAATAACAGGTAGGTTCAATAAGTCAGATAGATACATATAGTCAAGTATGATATCAGATATGCAGAACATTGGTCAGTTATGATGGTACAAGATTGGTAACCGGCAGTCCAGAGCATTCGAAGCTTCCCCAGTCTGTGTGAGTCAAGTGGTTAAGGACCGGGACTCAAACTCTTGACCAATTTAAGGGAGAGTTTGAGGCCTAGGGCATATCTGGTCCCTAGGGACATATGTGTGGACTGCCGTAGAGGACCATGCCCCGAGCTCCATTATCTCCTTAAGCGAGGCTCCAGATGCAGCACATGCCTGGGCACCACCCCTTCTGAGACTGTGTAGAGAGTAGTCGTCAGGTGTAGTGTGTCCAGTGGCTAAGAGGGCCATTCGTAGTGCTGCCAGGAGGATCGGCGCTGTAAGGGGGCCCCCTCTTGGCAGTGTGAATGCAGGGCCTGCCTGTGGGGGAGCGTGTAGTCGGATGTAACGGCTCCAAGCTGTCACTGGGCAGCACACGGAGTGGGGGCGTGGTGCAATGGATATGGTGTAGTCTTGTCCTGGTCTCCACCTGGTCTTTGTGGATCGTACTGTTACGGTGAGCCCTTCGCTTGTGAGTGTCAGGTCGTGTCGTCGTAGTGAGTGGCCAGGGTCTTGGGGGGCGTGGCTGGCTAGCAGGTTCCCTTGTCTCAATAGTGTGGTGTAGCCAATCAATATGGCCGCTATCAGCACAGCAGCATCTGGTCCGGCAGTAATCAGGTGCCGGACCACTGCCTGTATTGATGATGGTGATAGGGGTGGGGCTTGTCGTGTTCTGTGGTTTGATAGTCTGAGTACTCCGCGCTTCATTAGAGTTAAGGGGTACGAGTCAAATGCTGATGTTCTGGCCCCGCTAATATAATTCATTACAGTACCTGGTGCTATCAGGGATTCGTTGAGTGATAATATGTAGGCGAGGAGGTCATACTGGGCGGGGTCCAGAGGGTCAAAATGGTGGGTTGCTGCAAATCGTAGGTATCTCTTTGCTTGCAGGGACTTGTTCTTCCACGTTCCGACCGCCAGCCCGGCGAAGTAGAGCTCCATCACCCTGGTGTGTGTGTCGTCTGGGTAACCTGGGGATAGAGGAGCAATTATAGTCGAGATCCACAGGTTATCCTAGAGACCTGTAGTGAAAATGTCATCGAATGTTATGTTAATTTCAGTCAAATTCATTTCATGAGTGAGTTTGTTGGCTTTCTTAGCAGCAGTATCGTCAATGCTTTTTCTACTGAGAGCATCGGCAAGGATCAGATCCTTTCCATGCTTGTGAAGAATTTCCACGCGACAGTGTTTGGTGGCAGCATACAACCAGATCTCTCTGGCGCAGGCCGTGAGGATAGGGTCTCTGCCCGCACCAGATGAGAGGACCTGTTGGCTTGCCATGTTGTCAGTGTTGATTACAATAGTGTAATCTTCCGGATTGTGAGGGGCGAGGTTCTTCATTGCGGCTACGAGGTTAATCGCCTCGAGGTGGGCAATGTTGGTATGTTTCCTCGTGATGTCGTCCGGGTAGGTTTGAGAGTAGTAGTGCTCACTGGAGAAAGCGCCTCCCGCTTTCAGGCATGAGTCACATTCTATCACCCATATTTGTTTTTTAGTGGGGTCTAACAGAACTATGCCATTCGAGTTCGCGGCATATTGAAGAAACCACCTGATGTCAGATCTTAGCTCATCAGGCACATCATGTTTACCAGTGCATGGAGCGCTGCGTAGGGCGTCGAAGATTCGTGACATGAAGCGTCTGGCTGGCTCCACGCATTTGGCAATGTGGTGGAGCCTGCCAACTAGTCTCTGGATGTCTTTTTTGGTTGCCTTGGGCTTCGTCATCCACGCGCGGCAGTCATTCATGGTGTCATCAAGTTTGTCTCCGGGGATGGTAACCGTCATGTCATCTGCGGATATGACAAAACCGAGCCACTCAAGGGTCTTAGTCGGGGGTATGCACTTATTGGGGGAGAGATCCAGACCCAGTGTGTCTGCTAGTCGCTTGAAGTCGTCATATGCGGCGGTCGCTGTCTGGAGTGTGGGTGCCACGCCCACAAAGTCATCAAGGTAGCAGTGTAGAAAGTGACCACGTTTTCGGAGCAGGTATACGACCGCATTCGTGGTCCGAGCACATGCCATAGAGGATGTCCGACACCCGAATGGAGGAGCGGTATCAGTATAGTAGTTTCCGTGTAGGTGGATGCCTAGCAAGGGAGTGGAGAGTGGGCAGGTGCGGAGTTGTCTATACGCGCGTGCGAGGTCAGCAGACCAGATATAACATCCCGTGCCCAGCCTCTCCACCTCGTCGGCGGCGTCCATCACATTGGGGAGTGTATAGACTCTCGGCTTGCCTTGATAATACCCTTTTTGTATGCCACTGTTCACGCTTGCCGTCCTAGGCCAGCTGAGGTCCACGATGACACGCCTGCTTGTGGTGTTCTTCTTTGGGCGTGTCATCATGGGGCTGGACTGAGCCCAGGGTGTGAAGGGAGGCTCACAGAATGGTCCGAGGAGCGCCCCATGTTGAAGTTCCGTGTTGACGTAGTCTTCAATGTATGTCAGGTGGGCGGGGTCCTCCCTGTGGTTCTCGGTGGTTGACGTGGGGGGCGTGTCTGCAGTATAGTCAACGGGCCAGCCAAAATCAAGATAGTCAACAAGTTGCTTGTCATGGTAACCAGTAAGAAGGCGCCTCCATTCAGGTATATTGAGGCCTGAGGAGATAGAGATCCTAGCGCAGATGTGGTTGGGGAGTGCTGTGAGTCTGACTTGCCTATATATCTCTAGATACTCGGGGTGACCCGCCCATTGTGCCTCAAGTGGTTGGGGCCATATCCTGTCCAAGATGGGTCTATATGCAATGGGGGTGAGGGGTGGGGGTAGCAGTTGGCCGTCCACCTCACAAACAGGAACATCATCAAGAATTTCATGAATATTCTCAGTAAAGTTATCGTGCTCGACTGGACTCACTGGTGGTGCGGGGGCGATTGTCGATACCCATGGCTGCTCCCCACACGCGTGACTCACATGCCCAGGTGGAGTCCACTTGTCTGCATGGTCGTCTTGCTTGTCGGCGGCCATTGTTTTTGATATCCATCCGTTGGAGTGGCCATCCGGGGGGCGACCATCCTGGATCCCGTGGCAGTGGTCGGCCAATGATGTCAGCCCTTGATTCGGCGGATATCTTATTTCGGCGGCGCTGGTGTGGCCACGTTGTGTTGCGGTGGTGTTGTCGTCCAGTCTCGGTGCAGGCTGTACATAGCCACCGTTGTTATGATGGCGGCCTTCAGCCTTTTGCTTCCCACCTCTCCCAACGGCTTTTTTGGGTTGGTTGGGATCGTTCTCCGAGTCAGTGCTGCTGCCATCTTTGATGTATTTATTCAATCGGGCCTGCCTGTGTATTTCCGGCGGACCTGCGGTAATTTGTGCAGGGGTGGAGCAGTTCAGAATTAAGTTACTACATGGTAGATTACTCACATTGATCGTTACGTGTCGTTTCGTGTCGTTGTTGTTATTTCGTTCATTCTCAGGCTCCATGCCTGGGTCTGCACTGTTCATGGAGCCATTAATTAAAAACCCTGGTACGGTTGTGTTGTGCCCGTGGCACTGGGATGGGCTGCCTTCTTCTCCAGAAAACGCCTCTTATTTTGGCAGTCCTTCTCCTTATGGATGTTGGTGCGCCTGTATTTATTGGCGCACCAGGCGCATATGTGCGGCTTTTTGTCAGGGTGTTCACCATGTGTAGATTCGAAACCACAGTCGTTGCCCCAATTCCAGACATTGCAGGGCTTACCGTCCGTATCGCGGTTGAAGTCTTGCCTACTGTTAGCCATGGCGGGGTAAGGGTTGTAGGCATTGATGGTGGTGGTGTTTCTGTTGGCGTTATTGTATTTAGCGGTGGGTCGGTTGGTGATTTTGGTGCCGGCTGCAAATGCGTCCCTTTGGAGGTCCTTTATGGCATAGTTATCTGCCCACCCGAGTGGGAGGCAGCCGTCATCTATCATCTCGAAGACCCGCTCCGACCAGCGGCGGCATGTCTCCCACTCCCAGACGGACGCCATAGTAGCTAACTGATGAATATGCTCAAGGATCGGCTCCCTCCATGCTACCGGAACTTCCACCACTTTCGTCATTCTACACAATGCAGCTATATATTCAGGCAGCGTTGCCTCCGCGAGTCCGACTTTCTCGTGCTTATCACCACGCACAACAAACAGATGAGGAAGCAATGCGGTTTTACCTTTTTTCTTTATGACTGCGGTCCCGGCGGCAGCCAGCAATTCGTTGATGGCTTCCGCGTTGTCGGCATGGTCCATGCGGTCACCAAGCCGGGCGGTCTGTGTCCGTCGGTGCGATCCAGTGGGTGCCGCGGGTTCATGGTAAGCGTCATTGTACTGTGATTCCTCCATGTGTTGGAACCTCAGTGGGTTCGCTATCCTCCTCTTTTGTTTTTTCCTCGACTTGGTCTTTGGTGTGTCGCAGAATTGAGCCACCGCTGTGTGACTGCGTTGACCAGCACGTATCGTCACCACTTCTCCAGTGTCAGTTTCACTTCCAGTGTCACTGTCACAGTCACTGTCACTAGTATCCTGAGTGTGGTATTCCGTATTCACACTACTTTTCTTCCTGTTTGCCGCCTCCAGGGCCTCCATCCTGGTGACGAGATCAGTCCTCAGGCCCGTGACCAGGTCGTGCATGGCTTGAATTATGTCGCTGTTGCAGCCATCAACAGCGCTGGCCGCCGATGCTTGAGCCAGCGCCAGTGTGTCCTCGGGCGCTGCTAAGTGTGCAGCTGCCGGCTTCTTGCGTCGGGAAGCCCGTTGGTTGCTGGCTCCTCGTACTTCTTTGTCCTCTCTCTCTTCAGGGTTAAGTTTTTTTCGGCCTTCCCCGCGGCTTTTGAGCCGTGTTCTGCCTGGTATGTGTGGCATTCCTGGTTGATTTTTTGGATTGCGGCATTTCAGCTACGTGGCCGTGGGGTTCCAGAGAGAGATGAGACAGTTTATCTTTCCTTGAAAGGCCTAAAGTTCACAGCCGTTCTGGGTTTAAGGGAGAGTAAGTCTAAATATATATAAGGTGTCACAATAGATCAGGTAAATGGTGTCAAGTCAAGTGGCGTCAAGTAAAATGGCATCTGAGTAACACCGGACCAGAACACACCGGCACAGACAATTAATTTCATAAGATAAAGGAATAGGTGACACTGGCCATGTTATTGGTGAGTCGCATCCGGTAAATGGCGTCAAGTAAATTGATGTGAAGTAAAAAATGGGGTCAAGATCCGGTGCGAATGGAATTATGAGCGGCAGTGCACACCCAACAAGAACACACCGACACACACAATTAATGTCATAAGGCAATGTAATAGTTGATACTGATATTGGTGAATGTCGCCGTCAATGCAACCACGGGTCCATTAGAATCAGGTAAATGGCGTCAATTAAAACACAGGCTGGACATCGTAGTGTTGTAGCAATTCATAAATATTCCGTCTCGAGTTAGCAGCACAGCACAATAATGTAAGATAATAAATAATGTATATAATGTGTAAATGTAATAAAATAAGTTTCATATAAAATAGTCTAGTCCCAGTGTGGCCAGTCAACTGCCGTGCTCCACGTCCTCAATGGCGTTAGATAAAACAGGCGTAATGTGGAAATGTCAGATACAAAATGGCGTTGACCGAAGACTACACCGGCAGACACTAAAAATTGGCATAAATGCAGTAAAAATGTATAAGGTATATAGAGGAAGAAGCAATGCACTGTCAGAACTTGCTATAAACCAGCAGCATATATATATACTACTTATCCACACCACTAGTAGTTCTTGGCCAAATACCAGACGCCGGTATATAGTACACAGCCGGCACGTGACTGTCACAGTTGAAAACAGAAGATACCACACATCAATTCAATCTCAATAAACACATATCAAGTGTCACAAGATGGGTGCTGTCACAGTGGCAGCTGCGGCCAGTGCAGTCAAACTTGAGAACGACAGTGATTTGAAGAAATACCGAGCAGTGTAGACAGGTTCAATTAATGTTCAACGATACCCATATGCAGTTCATAGTGTCATAGCAATTCCCAGCAATTCCTTCTCGACTTAGAAAGTGGTGTGTTCAGGCAGTGAAACTTCTGTTGCTCTTGTAAGAAGGTGTAGTTTTGCGTAGTAGCCTTTGTATTATCTTGAGATGCCGATTAATAGAGTAAGAATATATATATATATCGAAATATGTTCTTCGATTTGGTATTAGCGCTTTGCCGCTGCGCTATGGCAGCATTTGGGTTCAGGTTCAGGCTATGGCCCGTACTATGGCGTACCGGTACCCGTGGCCCGTACTACGGCCCGTACCCGTGTGATACTCAATAAAAACATTCACAAATCGTTCTTGTAACCGACAAAATTGTCGAATTTAAAAATGAATCGACTTCGTTAATCATATTGTGTCGACGCGTTGATATTTGTTTTCTACGATACCGTCTGTGTTGATTTTTCCCTCGCAGCCAGCTGACGGGCTCACAAGTGTCGACCCGCACGGGCGATACGCAGTAGCAACAGAGGCCTGCCCAGCCTCTCCACCTCGTCGGCGGCGTTGATATTTGTTTTCTACGATACCGTCTGTGTTGATTTTTCCTCGCAGCTAGCTGACAGGCTCAGAAGTCGTCGACCAGCACGGGCAATACGCAGTAACAACACAGGTAGCATGTAGACTGTGTGAAACGAGAGGGGAAGAAAACGAGAGGGGTGCTTTGATGACAGCGGCTGCGGCGGTTCTGATCGAATCTGGAATGATCTGGTGGTCGTGTGACGCAGTAACTGCCTGTGGCGCCATCTGGAGGAACCCCAGGAACCACGTTATGCTTGTAGTTTATCAGGGTTTCTGCCAGATGGCGCCACCGCACCGGTGTAAGTCAATTCGTGGTGTTCCTGTCTCCGCCGTAAATTACCAATGTTACGCGTAACATCCACAATGTTTGATACTAAACTGTGGCTAAGAATCTGCTCTATCACTTCTATGTAAATTTGCACGTGAGGCACCTATGGGGTTTTGCGCAACTTGAATTGAATGCTGCGTCAACATTTCTTGATGGTCGGGAGATGCGGCCAAAATATGTGAAATCCACAAATTCTACTCTCAAATATGTCACTTTTACCCAAAGTTCTGTACAGTGACACAAATAATAAATAAGAGATACCCAAAGAACAGTTCATCTCCTTTTATTCCATATACTTTTTATTACAATGGATAGATTTTAAGACAAATCATAGTGAGTTTAAAACGGCCTTTGTTTGTGCCGAATCACATATTTCCAGCGGCCTGAGGCGCTCTATTGGGATACCTATTCCTATGTGACAGATCGTGGGATTCTAACCCATTGGTTTGGCACCCAACCGAGACAACTCACTGACTTAAAAATTGATATGTGGCGCTCAACACTGTTAGGATAGGGCAATGAACAGAGGAATAGGATAGACCAATTGCCTGCAGTTGAAATTTCTCCTGCTAAAAAATTAACTAAAAAAGAACCACAAACAAATACAGGAAATCGCTAGAGGTGCTAGAAATACCACAGTCTTCTCATAGCTGCTGACCCATCCATTGTTGCTGTTTGGAACTTGAATAATCGATTAATTCCCGATCTGAAAAATCCGATTATATTTAAGAACACACACGGTGTACCAGTTCTGAAATGACATTGGATATTTCTAGGATGTAAGACCACAGTAAACCAAAGCCAAACCATAAACATACACGCAGGACAGTAATATCCACAGGAGGCACGGTCAGTTATTGCTAGTCATTGTTTGCATTTTAAAATAAACCAACTCTTTGGGAGTTATGTCTGGCCTAATCTGGATTGGGATCTTCCAGCTCTAATTCCCAGTCAGGATATAACGCGTATTTGTGCATGCTGGCAATCATGGCTTCCTGGTGAAATACAATCGACACTCTTTAGTATGTTACTTTGTCGATGCATCTCAATATTCCTGACAACCATTAAAAATCCACCCATTTTCCCCATCCAAGACAATGAATGACCTTCCACCCCCTTATACTTTTCCCTTGAAGAGGTCACCCGCAAAACCACGTAGACCCCAATCCAAAAATGCAGCTTAATAAAAGATGTTCACCTGAAAATAATTTTGATTCTCATTAATTCCACTTTTCATATGATCACATCGTTATGGAGCAATGAACAAAAGAGGACGAATATAACAAAATTAACTTGTTGAAGGGTTGAGTCCAATGTTTATCTCCATTTTGGGATTGGCGTTTACATGGTTTTGCTGCTGAACTCTTCACTTTGAGTTTCGCTGGTTACTCAGGAAGGACAGAGGCTGAGACTTAGCATATCGGTCGCAGCTACAGTTTATCCGGCAGACGGTAAGGCTGGTGTCCCTCCCACCCCCCATACATTAAACCTACTTCGCACTTATAACCACATATTACCTGATCACCAAACTTGGCAGAGTTCTTGCCAGACACTTGGTTCTTATTAATATTATTACTAAATATAAAAAAGCTCATACATTGTCCTGAACATTGTCCTGAACAAAAACCCTTTCGGCCTATTCATGCGGAAGCAATCTGGTGTCCCATAACCTCCCCTGCCCCACCGGTTCCCCGCCCGGCCCTCGTCCTACATGACCCGTCCGGTGTGGCGGTCTCCGATGCCACAAGGCTGATATGCCAATCACCCGAGCCACTTTTTGGCGCATGCGCACATCCTGCAGACTCGGGTCGAATAATCGAATACGGTTCTCCGCGTAATTATTTATTTTAATAACAAATATACGTACAGCAAAATAGGATTTGAGTTTTATGTCCTGGCACCATCTAAGGTCATATTAGGACGGGTACCGATTTGTAACTGCGCGCACTCATGACGACTCCACTCGCGGTGTTCGATTTGAAATTCTGACGACTCGGATGACCCGAGTCGCCCGGGTCGTGTTAATCGATTACGGCCTTTGAGACTGGCTCAGTTTTGACGCATGCGCAGACGACGCTGTTGGATTCTGACGCATGCGCAGAAGCGACATTTGGCATATCAGCCTTGTGGCATCGGAGACCGCCACACCGGCCCTCCAGTTAATTGGCATTGCCCCTACGTCCCGACATAAAGCCACACCAACGTGCCATAAAGTAACAACATGGACATGAACCTTACTACTAAAGCAGATCACTCATTAGCACGTTCATATTCTGACAGGTAGCGGCCTGAATGTGCTTCGGTGTTTGAAAATTTACATTTTCCTTATTAGTTGTTCTGTTCCTAAATATTCATTTTCTTTCTTAATAAAAAAAGTCTTCCTCAATACTTTCTTTTTAAAATATTGTTTCTCTTGGATAGTTCCTTTGCTAAGGTACCAAGCTTCGTCTCAATTATGTATGCTTGTCACTACGTATAATACGTTATACAACAGATATATACGTGATGTGTGCCGTAGAATACGAGTGCCATTTGAACATGTGAATATGGTTGCAAGATATATTGGTTAGTTATATAACACTAGATTCGATGTAGTTAGTGGGTGCATAGTTCAAACCAACTACACCTTAGCCATATTCTCTTATCCTATCATACACCATTCAATACTGGCATTGAAATTATCTCCCGAAGGATTTGCACCGGAAATGCTATGTAATAATATTACTTGCCATTCGATGCAACTCCACTGGCTACTGGCAGTAACAACAGCGATGGTATCGACCAGTCGGAGCGCTTGTACCTGAACACATCACCAGCTGCACCATCAACTTCAATCTGCCGTATTGCATTAAGTCTAATGCTATTTCCCGTGAAGTATAGCATACAACCTAGTTGTGCCATAAATATGAACTAAAAAGTATCATTATTCTCAACTATCAGACTATATTCACTAAGCACTATATCAGAACTTCCACCTAAAATATTTGAAGAAAGGAAAGTGATTTGTTACTTACAACTGGATAATCCGATGAAAGAATAACAAAACACTGACCTAAACTTGATCCTACATATCCAACTCAGATACTGACGCACTCATTAAACATTTATTGCAGTTTAGTGTTCCTATGCAACGTTCGAAAATGAGTAAACAAACCTTATAATATCCAATATTTCGGTGTGCACACCAAAATTAATTGTTTTCATTTAAAATATTTCCAAAGTTAATCCTTCAAAATAAAGGTGCCTTCATATTTTAAAAAAAAGAAGTAAAGCTGATAATACAATTAACCTAGTGGATTTATCTAAAAGAAATATAACAGAAACTCAAAATTATCGGAATATGCAACTCATAAAAGCATATCATACAATGTCTAGCACGTCATTGATATTCTCTTCTTACATCATCTCACTTTACTGGAGAAAATCCAGGTACTTCCGGTGAGCTATGGAGCTCGGAAACTCCCTGAGGATCTCATGACGTCACAAGATAACGTCCCTATTGGCGCAGGGTCGCTCGGTATGTCAGCTTGTGGTACCACTTTATGACTTCGTTGTCAGGGGATGAGTGACTAAAGCTGTATTCACACGGGCAAAATCTAAAGCGATCTACAGAAGGCGAATCATATGAAGCGATTTAGATGCGCGTTCACACGGGCAGTACTTGGGCCGGAAATCGATATCTGCGCATGAGCAAGTCCAGACTAACCAGCGCCATTTTGGGTTTGTCGACACCGGCACGAGAGAGTGTGGGTTCGACCTAGACATGTATTGACTGAATCGTATTGGTTTGGAACGGTCAAAACTTCTGCTGGGCAGTGAAACGCTAAAAATAAATGATGAAAAAAATATATGTGCGCAGCTACTGGTTTCATAGACTAAATTATATAATATGCGCTTTTGATCGACCAGAAAGTCAACAAACCAAGGTCTCGACTGCGCATGCGTGTGACGTCATAAATCGCTTCATATGCGTTCACACGGGCAAGATAAAACGTTTCAACATAGATCGGTTCCTGTGGACCACCTCGCGAAGCGTTTTACAATAAACGATTTATATGAATCGATTCAGCCCTAAAACGCCTCAGCCGTGTGTTCACATGGCAAATCTGAGTCGAACTACGCAAGTGGTTTTGCGTGAGGTGTTTTAACTTGCCCGTGTGAATACAGCTTAAGTCTTTGCCAACCATGTTTTGCCCAAAGGAAATAAGAGGAGTGACTCAGAAATGTCATTTGTAGTCATAGCGTTTTTGCCAATAATACACCCACACACAGCCGCACACACACAATTAAATAAAAGGAGTGATTCAAGAATGATATTTGTGTACGACTATTGATGTCTACGTGACCGTATTGGGTGCTTGAAAAATGTGCTTCACACAGTATTTGTATTAGATTTAGAAGAAGCTCTATGGCAGACAGCATATTGTTATGTAATGACAACTGACATAAACAGTGGCAATAGAGGCGATGACTACTGTCACTATGTATGACAGTGACAGTACTGTAGTGAGGTCAGCTATGCCTAAGATACACTGCGCCGCTCCCCAACCGCATGACTCCGCAAAGTCAGTGGGGTGTTAGCATCCCAGATAGCACACAGCCGGCGGCCTCTCCGTCGGGCCAACGGTGGAAACCGTCGTCAGGCCGATGTTGTTTTGTCCAACCTCCCGCCGTTGCCTCGACGGCGGTATCCGCCGTCGCCCCGATGGCGGAAACCGCCAACGGGGCGACGGCGGGAGGTTGGACAAAACAACGTCGGCCTGACGGCGACAAACACCCGAAGGCCATCTTGGTTTTTTCCGAGAAGACACTGTCACTATAGTGTCAATACATACAGGTGCAAAAATATTAGTTTTATTCAAAATTAATAGAAATCGAGAACCCTAACCTTATAAATTTAATATAATCTTTTTGGTAACGATATTGTCTATATATGTGTAGCAAGCGATTTGTTTCTACGTGGTGTGGTTGTAGAGATATTTTCCTTTTTCTGTATGGGTTAGGGTTAGGGTTAGGGTTAGTGCTTAATTAAATACAGAAAAAGTGAAATATCTCTACAACCACACCACGTAGAAACAAATTGCTTGGTACACATATAGACAACATCTTTACCAAAAAGAGTATATTAAATTTATAAGGTTAGGGTTCTTGATATCTATTAATTTTGAATAAAACTAATATTTTGCACCTGTACGTATATGACCTTAGATGCACCGGTCCTGATATGACCTTAGATGTTGCTAGGACGTAAAACAACAACAAACAACCAAACAAACCTGTACGTATTGACACTATAGTGACAGTGTCTTCTTGGAAAAAAACAAGATGGTGGTCCTTCGTCAACATTCCATACTGGGTAATTCAAATTGTATTAACACGAATAATTCCATTAATACATCGTAATAAATTACAAAACTTTCACAAAATAATCTAAACATAATGATAAGCAAACCTGTTAAATAATTCCTTAAAATTCCTCCATTTTTTGGAGTTATTTGTAGAAAAAGAATGCTGCTCACACGTGTTCCGGTGGCGACTTGAACTGAGTCGAACCGTCACCAAACCGTACCCGATAATTCAAATCGTATTAACACGAATAATTCCATTAATACGTCATAATAAATTACAAAACTTTTACAAAATAATCCAAACATATTAATAAACAAACCTGTTAAATAATTCCTTAAAATTCCTGCGATTTCTGGAGTTATTTGTTGAAAAAGAATGCTGCTCAACGATCGCACGTGTTCCACTGGTGACTCGAGCCGGAAATTTAAAGAACTGCGCATGCGCGGATCAACACCGTCGGCCCGACGGTGGGCCGACGGTGCCTCGAATGTGGAAAATGAATGCAAACGAGTGGCAGGCTACCGCCGTAGGCCCAACGGTGGCTCGACGGTGGCTCAAAAGTGGAAAGGGATTGAAACCTAACGTCGGAACACCACCGTCGGCCCGACCGTGGCCCGACGGTGACTCAAAAGTGGAAAGGGATTGAACCCTAACGTCGGAACACCACCGTCGGCCCGACGATGGCCCGACGGTGGAAAGTCGGTGGCGACGGTGCGACCAATAGCCAACGTCAGGCCGACGGCTGTGTGCTATCTGGGATCGGGGATCAGTCACCTATTTATAGAGGACTACCGCTCCATTCGACAGAATTCAAGTAAAACTATTGGGTATGATGAGATAAGCCCTACCAATGAATGTACTATCAACCTGTATAGTATTACGCAGTTATTATCCAGGACCGCAAGGACTCTGCGTTGAGCATTTGATCGGGTAGATGCTGCTTCGTCAGGCCCAAGAATCTCAGGCCCAATAACACGGGGTTAGACCATGACAAGCGCCCACCTCTCGCGGAAATATAAATCTGAGCTGACATTCAGGTGTCCATGTCCTTTTCTCCCAGCTCCGAGGTTCGATTAGGCAGAACGGACCTCATCACAGCACGATGTTTCAATTCCTAGTCTGAACCGGGGCCTTTCCTCTCACTCACAGCTTTACCTATCCCATCACTGGTCTGGTGCTAGTCTCCTCAGTCATTGTCCATGTTGCCGGAAACATGCATAATTCACAAACCCTGACTACGGGCTTGATATAAGTAACACCATAGATACCGTTCGTAGCGCGCGTCGCTATGTACAAAGTTAACTTCCGGTCGTAGATTCAAAGGCTTGTCCAGTCATTACCTGGCCACCGTCGTCGACGGATCGATTGAGTTGAATAAGAAAAATTGTGGATCCAGGATTCGACTTGCCTAAGGCATAAAAGTCAAAAGCGTTGTCGGGAGGTATTCAAAGGCTTTGTTACGATCGATGGATATATCGGATGTATCAGGATGTGGTTCCAGAATTCGGTTTCCAAAAGTCAGTCTGCTTCTCGACAAGATTAAATATGGCGGATCTGGAGGTTGGATCCCCATTGCCTTCAAAGTCAGTAGTATAGAGAGGACCGATATGGGTCCATATTACGTAATCGTCCCGCGTCAGAGGACCGACGCGGTACAATGACCTTAGATGACCCATTGCATGTTTGCACCACGGGACGATGGGAATCAGTGACCTGAGATGACCCATTGCATGTTTGCATCCTTTTTGACTGGAATGATGACGTCACTGTTCAGGTTGAACTCATTTGACTGGAATGATGACGTCACTGTTACCTTGCAGGATGACCATCGGTTTTTGATTGAACTTTGATTGAACTCATTTGACCTTCGCTTGCAGGATGGACAGATGTTTTTGGTTGAACTCATTTGACCTTTTTTGACTGGATTGATGATGTCATGTTTCTGGTTGTAGGATGGTTATCTGTTTTTTGTTGTTGTTGTTTTTTTGAGTGATTTAACCTTTGTTTAACTGGAATGATGACGTCACCATTACAGTCATAATGCCTTCTTCATTAGGAGATGTTATACAATCTATTTTGCATGACACCGATCACACATTGATGGAGGATTTAACAAGATATAGGAATATACAAAGTATTCGCATTCCTTTGAATGAATATCATATTCACGACTTCATTGCTGTCTGGAAGGAAAACAGTTTTCATTCTCTACCTAAACATCTCCTTCCCCTGCTTACCGCATTGCAGGATTTTGAACAATTGATAAAGAATCACGATATTGATTATATCATTTTATATCATTCTTCTTCTCCTTCTTCTTCACATATTCAATTTCTTGCGCTCTTAACTATGCACATAGATACTTTTCCTGTATTTTACTACCAAATAAAGTTTCATTTTTTAAGGAGATTTCATTTGCCTTTAACCAGGCTCGACTACTTTCATATGGAATGCACTGGAAGTGGCCGTTTTTTGGATGGAAGAGTATGATGATTGATGAAAATGAGTTGACATTCCCCCACTCCCTTTCTCCCCCCTTCCACCTCCCCCTCCCACCTACCCACTCATCTCCACCCCCTCCCACCCAAAAGATCTCCCACCCCATTTGATTTGAATACTCCTCATTTCCATATGACCGAATTTGACGCTGCATATAAAACCTGCTGAGCTCCAGCCTACTCTCATCAGTTCACCTTTCACCATGTTCATGCAGAAGGGCATTCTGAAGCGTCCGAGCTCGAATCCGATAAAAATTCCATCATCATCAGTCGCATCGCCAGCAGTGGATATGTCACTTGAACTAACGAGAACTATCAATCTCAAGAGAACGAGTATGTATTCCTCCTCAGATAGTGAAGGGATGGAAGAAGAGGAGGGGGAGTTAACAATTATCGTTCCCTCCCCCTCTCCCTCTCCCTCTATACTTGAGGATGGAGTCGACACCTTCAAGAGTCGGAAAATTGAGTTGAAGAAGAAGAAGAAGAAGAATGAGGAGGAGGAGGAGGGGGAAGATTGGCTGAGGTGTAAGAAGCGTCGCAAGATCGCTTCATTCTTAGTTATTCCCCCGGGAATTGATATTTCGCATTTTGATGCCGCCAGCCTACCACTGGGGAATCAAGTTTTTGTGGAGCGCATTAGAGGAGCAGGAGCAACACTTGGTATTAAGATCGCCCTATGGCCTCGCTCTGGAGGAGATGACTTTGCTGGGGATGTCAGTAGCAAGCGGTATGACATCCAGGGAAGTGCAACGCCATCTGCAGAAACAGTTAATCCTGATGGAAGGACTCTGCTGACAAGCAGCAATCGTTATTTTATGGACTTTGATGAAAACGCCATCGCCATCCTGCTCGAGAGCATAGATGACATGCTTCTGGCCCTCAAAACAGCTAAAACAGACCGACGTTTTGGGGGTTTCCATGTTAACTTTGGACGTGGGGTATTTGGTGTGGTTGAACGCGATAGTTCCCGCATCGATTTTCGTAAATGGTTTGTTTTAAGTTCAGAAAAGCTGAAGCCGGTGGAGAAAAGGGCGCTAACACCCTGCAAGCAGGGCTTGTATTTGAATGTCGCACAACTGGAAAAGTTAAACAAGTTCCTGAAGGAACAGCTCCACTCATTCCTCTTTCCTCATGGAGACTTTGAGGTAAAGTGTGATGTCCCAGCCCACAAACCCCATCAGTGCGATATCTGTACTCGAGTTGCACTATTGCCTATGGAGCTTCAGTTATCACAGTTGATGACTAAGGCTAAACTTGTCTGAGGAAGAGGAAGAAGAAGGAAGAGGAATTAAATTACTAATACTACTACTACTACTTCTTTTACTGTTAGCATATTATATATATATATATATATATATATATATATATATATATATCAAAGATGTTCATGCCATCAATCGCTATCTTTGTTTAATAAAATCAAAACAAAACAAATAAACAACTTCTCTTTGTTATGTTCATTTATTTTCATATCGACTGAATATAAATATATTCATACTCTCTCTCAATAGCTCTCCATTTAACAATAATAATAATATTAATAAAATGTTGCTGTTGAATATAATAATAGTAATAATAATAATAATATAAATGATAATGACTTTTATTCTACATTTTTATAAATGAAGATGTTGTTGAATAGAATAATAATATTCAAGGCTTCTATTCAACATTTTAGACAACATTTCACTTTGAATCATTTCTTTCATTGGGAAGAGTACAGTGAAAAATAAGGATATAATGAATATGCACATCATAAGAAGCACTCCCCAACATTTTCTTTTTCTCATTAACATAGTTAAAATACTATTTTCATTAGTTGAATTTTCATTAGTTGAATTTTCATCGCTATTATCAACTCTCACTTCAATATTCGCATTACACATGTTGGAAACAGTGAAATCTCCCTCTCTTGATGAAAGTTCTATTTTTTTGGAGGGAGGAGTGCATTCAGTTAGAACTTTCCACATGTCATCATCATCATCTTTTCCACCGATACCTTCTCATACAAGTTCATTCATTCAAATCAAATCAATGGTTATAGCTCTCATTCCGTCTAACAACTAACGCGTTTTCAAAAACATTTTTCATTTTATCTATTCTCACTCACTCAGTTACATGGATATTACTTTTCTTCCATCGATTTCATCACTATCAACATCATATTCTTCAACATCATAAGCAGTTCCTAATTCAAATGAGTCTACTCAAATGTAATAGTTGTTGTTTCATCATTCAAAAGAAAGTTTTACTTTCACCCCCTTCTTCCGCATCAAAGAAGAAGAAGGTGGAGATAATGATCTTTTTTTTTTTAAGGGGAATGAATAATTTCACTTTTCTCCTTTGTTTAATGGAGAAATACTCCCCTTCCAGTTCTACATTCTCTGAAAACTCCCCCTCTTTATTGCTCATGATGACAGCATCATCCTGTATTTTTGGGGGATGATAAACCCTTTTCTTAGGAGGAAGAATATAAGAAACGAGATCTCTCATTGCAGATGCTTTTTTTTTTACAACGTTCTTCTCGTTTCTTTTCCCGAAAAGCTCGAATAAGATGAGGGGTTTTCCATATTGAATCCTCCTCATCTTCTCCCTCAATCACTAGCTTTTTTTCCCCTCCACATATATCAGCAGCAGCAATAACATCATCAATATCAGCAACAACAATATCATCATCAATATCAGCAACAACAATATCAGCAACAACAATATCATCATCATCAATATCAGCATCAACAATATCAGCATCATCAATATCATCATCAATATCAGCAACAACAATATCATCTTCATCAATATCATCAACAGTAGCAGTAATATCAACAATCTCATCATCAGCTACTTTAACATCTTCACCAGTAGCAGCATCAGCATCATCACCAGTAGCAGCACCATGCTGCATATCCATTCTCTCCACCAGCTTTCTAGCACACTCTAGAGCCGACTCGCTACTAGAGAGAGCACTATTTTGTTTATGTAATATAGCTATTGAAATGGGAGAAGTAAAATGAAGAGGAGGAGTGTGTAACTCCCTAAATTTTGAGTTCTCCTCATCCTCTGACTCTAGAATATCTCTCAAAGAAAGAGGGGATGAGGAAAAGTGTGAAGGAGTCAGAATCAGAGGAGAAGAAATATCTCCTGGCTTCACCATCATAATTTCTTCATCTGATAATGAATTTTCATTATTATAATTTTGATTATCTGTTTCAGGTAGATTTAAATTTGTGACTAATGTCTCAAAGCTGAGTGAATTTGAACTGTCTACAAACTCATTAATCATATCAATCAGACTTTCATTAGCTAGTGGAGAAGGTGGAGCAGGTGGGGAGAACTCCATGAGAAAATTACTATTATTATTAGTGTCAGTGACAGAGATAATTCCACTGTTATCCGTTATATCTACACTAGGATTTGGGGTGGAGTTCTCAAGAGGAAGGAAGGAGCTGTTGTTCTCTTCATCATAACTAGAAAAGAGAATTGAGATAGGATTGGAGATGGAAAAGGGAGTATTGATGGGGTTAGGAATGGAAATAGGAATAGTTTTGGAGAGGGTTTGGATGGAGGATGGGGGAGAGATTGGAGATGGAGAGGGGAAGGGGATTGAAGGAAGTTTGAGGAATGGGAGTAGGAGAAGGAGGAGGAGGAGGTGGCATGGAAAAAACAGAGGGAGTAGAAGTTACAGTGGGAATGGGAGTAGGAAGGTGTAACGGATTAGGAATAAGACTAGGGGAAGGAGAGGGAGAAAGGATTGGAATAGGAGAGGGAGAAGGAGAGGGAGACCAAAAGTTATTCTTTTTGATTAAGTTTATCCTCCCATCCTCCTTTGTCTCCAGAATCATATCGCTTGGAATTAACACTCGTCGCATCACTGCATTGTTGCGCTGTACAACAGCGCGCATTTTCCGCATTGCGGTACTCTGCGGGAAATGGAGGTCAGCACGACTAGCCAAACTTACTGCTGATAACTGAAGTTGGGCGCCTGCTGCCTCCATTTCCTCCAATGCACTCTCCAAACTGCCCAGAGCCAGAGACAGTCGTCGCACTCGATCTTTCATTGCAGCAATCGACACCGATTTCCGTCTTTGACTTGAGTGGAAGTACTTGAGCGCATCAGATCTAGAGAAAAAAAGGAGAATAGTAGAGTGAGAATAAATATATAATAATCAAATTCGCATCCGACAGTAGTATCTCCATTTTCTCAATCTATTTGATGAAAGTAAGATATTTTCATTTAGTAAGACACACTATTCGAAAACGTGAAAAGTATTTGAAAAACGTGAAAAGTATTTGAAAACGTGAAAATTATTTGAAAATGTGAAAAGTATTTGAAATCGTGAAACGTATATGAAAACGTGAAACGTATATGAAAATGTGAATCGTATATGAAAATGTGAAACGAGACTAGACATTCAAACGTTCATACAAAATACAAATGAGTGAAAGATGGAATGAACGAATGATTATACGAATGAAAGAAACGTGAAAACTATTTGATAGATGAATGAATGAATGAAAAGATGAATGAATAGATGAATGAATGAATAAATGAATGAATAAATGAATGAATAAATGAATGAATGAAGGAATATATTAATGAAAGAATATATGGATGAATGAATGAATGAATGAGTAGATGCCTGAGTGAATGAATAGATGAATTAAATTAATGTAATAAACGAATGAAATAATTAATGAATAGAGGAATGAATAGAGGAATGAATAGAGGAATGAATAGAGGAATGAATAGAGGTATGAATGAATGAATGAATGAATGAATGAAAGGTGGAATGAAAGAATGAAAGGTGGAATGAAAGGTGGAATGATCGAATGAATAATGAATGACTGAATGAAAGAATGAATGAATGATTGAATGAATGAATGAATGAATAATAGTCTACTAATAATAGTATACTAATAATAGCGACTTACCCTTCTCCTCCTCCTCCTCCTCCTCCTACTTCTCCTTTTCTTTGACGCTGGATATACTTGTAGCTCGCTCCTTTAGACATGGTGGGAGTGCTTCACTCACTCACTCACTGAACATAAAACTGTCAGAAAATCCGTTACTTGTCGTCTCCAGGGGATTCCCCTAATCCCGCTTCCACTCCCAATTCCACTCCCGCTCCAAGAAGGGAGGATGGATCGTCTTCACGGAGTGAAGTATATCTCACGTGGTGTGATGTCAGTCTATCTCACTCGGTATGATGTATATCTCACGCGGTGTGAGGTCTATCTCACGCGGTGTAATATCTCACCTCACACTATTGACGTGAAATAAAATATTTTCACTGAAGTGAAAAGATATCTGAGCTTCTGCTGCAACTACAGTTTTTATAGTCACAAGAATGCATAAACCCCGCCTAGTTAATTATGCATCATTCTCCCTCCCCATGATATTAATATTCTTCTTCATTTTGATTGGATGGTGTTTTTTTTTGTTTTTTAAAACATTTTTGTATTGAGGGTCGGAACCTCCTTCTCTTATTTTTCATTGGATGGGAGGGTCATTTGAGATGTCACAAGTTAACTCTCCAAGCATATACCTCATTCCACTATCACCCCACAGCTATCCCCTCCCACTCACCTCCCCTCCCATTCAGCTAACAACTGAGGCGGAACGGAGTATATTCTTCAAGCATATACTCTGTGACTCCTCCCTCCCGCCCCCTCGCAGGAGAGGACGCTGTGTGTGTATGTGAGTGTGTGTGTGTGTGTGTGGGGGTGAACAGGTTTACGGGACAGCTCGAGTGGTTTATGAGACTTTCACAACCGTCCCACCCCAAGCATCAACTACACCCAATTCTAACAGTCGATTTCCACAAGTGAATTCCCTCCATCTTCCCTCATCCACTCCACACAAGGACAATTTTTGATATTTATATATATATATATATATATATATATATATGTGTGTGTGTGTAGAGAATGAATATGGGTGCCAATATGAATGTAATATGTGAGATATGTGAGTGTGTGTGTATTCACTTCCCCTCCTTCCCACACACACCCACACACACACGCACACAACACCCTACCACCTGTTTACCGCACATCACATCCACCCACCAAGATTCTCAAAAATAAATAAAATTAACTACATGCCTTCATTTCTATATTTCATTATATTATGCATTATATTCATTTCGCATTTATTATTATTATTATTATTATTATTATTTTCGATAATTTTATTGATGAGAAAAAGAAGAACGGATAAGATAAGATTTTCTAAATGAAGTTTAGTGTGGTATTCCGTAGATAAAGGTTTGATAAAACGTGTCTAGACATTCTCCTCCAGTTTGAAAGTCGATTTTCATTCAAGCAGCAGTTTTCCTCTAAAAAACTAGGTAAGTTGATTAAAATGTTTATTTTGCTATAGAAATATAGCTCAATTTAGCTACAGTGAATCATATGATATGCTATTTATTTAATTTGATAAATTAAAAGGATGGAGGAAGACTCATTTTCTATGTAAGTAAATGTATATATGAACGAATGAGGTTGTGTATGTATGTATGTATGAATGAATGTATGTATGTATGTACTGAATGAGTATATATATGATGAATGAATGAATGAAAGAATGAATGAAAGAAAGATGATGAATGAATGAATGAAAGAATGAATGAAAGAAAGAATGAAAGAATGAATGAATGAAAGAATGAATGAATGAAAGAATGAATGAAAGAGAGTTTATCAAATGAATTTTATGGTATAGAAATATGTAAATCATGCTTGAATGAATGAATGAATGAATGAATAAATGAATGGAAGGAATGACAAACGAATGGAAGGAATGAATGAAAAATGAGTGAATGAATGAAAAATGTGTGAATGAATGAATGAGAAATGAGTGAATGAATGAGAAATGAGTGAAAAATGAGTGAATGAGAAAGGAGTGAAAAATGAGTGAATGAATGAGAAATGTGTGAATGAATGAGAAAAGAGTGAATGAATGAATGAATGAATGAAAAATGAGTGAATGAACATTTTTTCACTTTTGCTTTTCAGACATGCTTTGCGTTGATGGAGTTGTTTCGGGTGGAGGAAGTGGTGGAGGTGTTAGAATGAGGTGGTGGTGTCTGATGGTGATGGGAATGGTGTTGGTGGTGGAATTCGATCTATGCAATGCGCTTCGACATTGCACCTTTGTTTCAAAAACAACTAAAATCTGTCCTCGCTTTAGCGAGGAAGATCTTTGGGATCTTCCAAATGATTTTTCTTTGAAAAATTTATTTTTAGATCACTCCTTTTTATTTCGAATTAATATCACTAGAATACAACATAAATTTCCAAATTTAAAAATTCTTTCCGTTGCGAGGCAGTTGACGACGTTTGATTGTAGCTCCATCCCTTCCGAAGGAGTAAAAGGAGGATTAATCATCGCCTCCGACTGCACTCCGTCTTCTCCCTCCCATTCGTTAAACGTAATAAAGACTAAAAAAATTCTCTTCCACGGTCCAGCTTCATCATCAGATTTATCATCATCATCTTCGTTTTCATCAATGTCATCAACTACGTCTTCGAGTAAGACTTCGACTTCGACTACAGCTTCTGCTTCGAGTACGGCTTCAGCTTCGACTACGGATTCATCAACTACGCCTTCAACAACTACAACTTCAACAACTACGATTTCAACAACTACGGCTTCAACGACTACGGCTTCAACGACTACGACTTCGACTATGAATACGACTTCGTCTATGAATACACCTTCGCTGACAACTATAACAATAGCCTCATATAGCCCAACTTCAACTACAACAGCATCTCCTATCCCAACTTCTACTCCCTCTCTTTCTCCCCACGCTTCTTCTACTTCTTCTTCAGTTTCGATTATAAGTCTTTTGAAGATGAGACTAAAGGAGGTGACTAGAAAATTATTTCTGGGGAGAGAGAAAGGGAGTAAAAGTGAAAGTGGTGATGAGAGGAGGATTACTAATATAATAGCAGGAGATATTGCGCTAAAATCGGCATTGGGCGCAGTCTGCACCCTCCTACTATTTTCATGCACCCTATGCGTGCGATACTATCGACAATCAAAGAACAAGAACACAGGTAACTTTTTCTGTGATGTGATAAGTCCAGTTGTGATGTTATATTTTCTTGTGCATGATTGAATGAATGTCATCAATGACTAACAAATTATGTGTTTATTTAATTTGTAATATGCTGGAATGATGATGATGATAATTTTGCTAATGATTCTATTGATGAATGAATAATAATAATAATTATGTGATTATTTAATTTGTGCTATGTTGGAATGAAGTATGATGATGATAATTTTGCTAATGTCGCAATTGATGAATGTGAAAAGAGGTGTAATGGTGTTGCTGTGGTGTGAGTAGACTGCTGTGATATGAAATGAAATAACATAATATGATATGATATGCTATGATGCTGATATGATATGATGTTGATATGATATGATATGATGCTGATATGATATGATATATGAAATGATATGAAATGATATGATATGATGCTGATATGATATATGAAATGATATTATATGATATATGAAATGATATGAAATGAATTCTTGAGAATGAATAACGCATTGTTTGCTTGTTTCTTTTTATTTGTATGACAGATGCGGATAGAAAATGAAGATATTGATAATGAATGCTGAAGATGCTTGATGATAATGATAATATTGATGCAGCTAATTCTACTTCTTTTTTTAAAATTTGAAATCTTCCTTAGGAGCTTGCTGTAAACATTTCCGCCAGCATCTCCCCTCCCGTTGCCGAATGATCATGAGTTGCTGTCGTCAGAGGATAGTAGATGAAGCGCCAAACTCCACTTTAGGTGAGTTTAGTTATACATATATATATATATATATATATAAACAGTTTGGCCCCTGGTAATACAAAATAACAAAAGACGGAGTGGTTGAGAAGAGTATATATTCTCTGGCAGGAATATATTAATTGCCCACCTAAAAATTAAAAATCCGACCGTCTGAGCGGGTCTGGCAGCAGTAGTGACCAGACGCAGCTGGTATCAGGGCGGTCAGGAGCCACACACAGGAGGCAGACTAGTGGAGGATGTAGGAACTAGACTAGGCAGCATCAGTGGCAGGACTCTAGTACAGTAGGAGTAACTAACAACATGACAGTACAGGATGTAGTAACTAATATAAGGGGAAGGTAGTTGGTCGTGTCCTTGTTTATATTCCCATAATAGATTATAGAGCACATAAACAGTTTGGCCCCTGGTAATACAAAATAACAAAAGACGGAGTGGTTGAGAAGAGTATATATTCTCTGGCAGGAATATATTAATTGCCAAGAGACCCACAGGTCCCCCCAACCCGAAGTCTTAATATCCCGCCCCCGGCACCTCGGTGAGTGCGTTGGAGACTCTGATATCGTTAATGATGCGCACACTCAGAGGGGTCTGTAGGTAAGCAAATATGGTGTCACTCGCCCAGTCCCCCCTCACCCTGAGTTCTTCGAGGGTGGCACCACACAGGGACAAGAAGGTACATCCCCCCCGTCGTAGGGAATGTGAGGAGTAGTCCGACGGGTCCAGGCCCGCAGCCCCACAGAAATGCTTCAGCATACCCTGGTAACCAGAGTACAGCAGATCCGTCGAGGAGCCTGCGGGTGTCGGGATCCGGAAAGCCATGGCCTCGGGGCCGGCAGGGACCTCCCCGAAATGCCTCTCGACCCAGTGGACAGCACATAGCGACAGGTCTGGGCACCGGGCCACGGGGATTTCCAGTACCCGTTCCGAGAACTGGATGGTCTTGGAGCGGCGCACCCTCACAAGCATCCCCCAGGGGAGAAAGGAAAAGTCTCGCCTACGGAGAGATGAGTCCGAGGAGGTCACCTGGCACTTCCGCAGGAGTGCCCTGAAGCTGCACAGCACCGCCGCCCTCCAAGCGGTGTGCCCCTCGGAGGAGGTCAGGCCGGAGAAGATCCGCCTGAGCATGTCTGGTAGTATGGGCGCTGCCTGCCTGGGATGGCAGCCCCGCTCTCGCTTGATACCCTTCAAGGTGGAGGCCACCTCAAAGTTCTTGTAGTCAATCGCCTCCGCGCCCTCCGACCTCAAGAAGAAGTTCAAGCCACTGAGGTAGTTGCATACTGATGTGTATTTCAGCGTTCGCGCCAGCCACACAGCATAAAGCGCCGTCTGGGCCGGAGCGCACGGCGTGGTGGGGAAGTGGCCCCCGAATTCTTCAATGAAGTCCAGGTACCGTCTCACCTGGACTCCTCTTGTCGTTATCGAGTTCGGGGCGTAGTACTTACGTTGCATCGCCAGTTTCTCCTTCTGCAGCTCCGCAACTGGAAGTAGAGGAAGACGAATGGTCCGTAAAGATATGGTTGCAGCAGAGTAGTTGAGCGGCATCTGCCGCCCCGACCCGGGCCCTGCTCTCCTTGGCGCTCCAACGGCTCAGGGCATCGCAGATGGTGTTGTCGGCGCTCCTTACATGCACTGATTGGATGTCGAAGTTGTGCTCTGTGGCTATCCAGAAGAGCCTCCGGATGAAGTACATCACCCCCTTTGACCTCGATCTGCCGGTGGTCAGGGCCGCCCGGACTGTCTCATTGTCCGTTACCATCACAACCGTGCTGTCCCTCCATCGGTGGCCCCAGGTCTGGGCGGCGCAGAACGCCGCCCACATTTCAAGCACATTGATGTGGGCTCCCTGGCATGCAGCATCCGGGGGGGCATGATGGTGGCCCACCTGGCGCCTGATCGCCTCATCGGCCCCGCTGTCGAAAGCCCCCACCCTCCAGTCTCGGTCGTGGATGGTGCCAAACCCCTCACTCGAGGCATCACTGTAGGTGGACACGTATGGGGTGTGGCGCCCAATAATCTTGGCCTTCCCATTGAATCTCCTCGCGAAAGCCAGCCACCACTTCCTGTCCTCGTGGAAACCGTTCGAGAGGCGGACCATGAAGTGTGGCTTTGCCACCCCACCGACCGTGTCGTAGATTCGTCTACAGAAGGTCCGTCCCCCCCGAACCACCTTGGCACAGTGGGCCAGCAGGCCCGCCAGGCTCTCCAATCGGCCCCTCGTGGTCTTCCGTTTTCCTTCCAACTCCCCGAGGGCTGCCGTCATCTTAACCAGCTTGTCCTCGGGCAGTGACATCTCCAGCTCCACCGTATCAATATCGATCCCCAGGAACCTGGTCCGGGTGGCCGGGGACGTGACCTTGCGGAAGCTAATGTGGAAACCCAGTCTCCTAAGGATGGAAATTAGTTTGGCTTGGGCCGCGCACCCGGCGTCAAAGTCCCGCGTCACCACACAGAAGTCATCCAGGTAGTTAACCACCTCCCCGGCCCCCTCACGGACTGCGCAGCGCACTATGAAGTCAGAGAGCTTGCTAAATACGTACGGGCTGGAGGCCAGTCCCATGCAGAGTCTGTTGTCACGGAGGTACACAGGATTGTCACCAAAATCCCAGAATATACCCTGCCTCTCCCGATCCCGTGGGTGGATGCTGACTGCTCGGTATGCGTCCCGGATGTCAATAGTCGCGAGGTTATCACCCCTCTGCATGAGGGCTGCCACGTCATCCACGCTGTTGTAGGAGAACTTTACGGCAACCCCATCCGTATAATTGTTCACCGACTCCCCTTCGGGGCGACTGCAGTCCACAATACCCCTGACTCCTCCCCCATCCTTGGGGATACAGAAAAGTCTGTGTACACAGGTGGGTCGCTCTCCGACCACTGTCAGCGCACCACTGTCAATCTCCGCCTCAAGTTTTGTTGACATGGCGACTCTGTCAGCCTTGTCCCCCCCGCTGCCATGCGGGCAGTCATAGGCAGCTGTGCAATCATGGTTTATGACCATGAAACCAAAACACACCCCCTTCAATATGTACTCCGCATCAGGGTCGGTGTCTCCTCGTAGGAACAGTTCCGCGAACACCCTGCAGGGTCTCATCTGGGAGACCACCCCCTCAATCCGGTGTATGCATCCACATACTCCACCGGTGCAGCTGTCCCAGACGCCAAACTCCACAGTGTGGTTTTCGCCGGGCTCGCTCACTCGGACTGAAAAAACCCGTCTGTCGCCGCGGTCCCCGTTCTCTACTCGTAGCCAGTCCGGCCTCAGGCCGTCCGGTCGCTGTATCCAGGGGCGGGTGGCCCCGCCCCCTGTCGGGGGCGCGTCCGCACCAGCTCGGCACCCAGTATCGCCGCAGTCTAAACCCGGGGCACAGCCTGATCCGGGTCCCACCGCCTCGTCCCGGGCACGTAGTCTGTTTCCAACCGGTACATGCTTAGGGCCAGCCACCGACCACGCCCTCTCCGGGCGGGCTGTGCCGCTCCCATTTCCCCGGTCCCCGGTGCCTTTGTTTACATCCAGGATGGTGCTTACACCCGGGTCCGCGCTGTCAGCCACCGGCCGGTCATCACAGCCCCTGGCAGTGTTTACAACTATATTCACACCTCCTATGGTGGTTGGTCGCCCGGTCTGGCCGAGTGCCGTGTCGGTCCTCAGTCCGCCCTCATGGATGGTGGTGTGTAAATCCGTGCCGGTCTTCGACCCCTCGCGGGCATCCGGGTACACATCCGAGCTTATGTTTACATTTTTGCCATCGCCGTTGGCCACCGGCCGGGTACCATCGCCACCGGCGATGCCTCCCCCTCCCCGGTCCGCGCCGGCCTCTGGCCCACGCGTCCCCATAGTGCGCGTTCGCGCCAAAACAGGATGCAGGTCAGGGGTAGCGTCCCTGCTCCTCGCCTCGCCCGCGCACCCCACCCGGGCCGTAGGGTGCGCGGGCCGGCCGGCGTGGCCCGGCCCAGAGTCCCGTCAGTCCTTGGTACACTTAATCCTCGCATGGCTCCTGCTCCCACACCGGCTACACCAGTGGCCAAAACCGCATTTCTCCTCACCGGCATTGCATCCCCCTTCTCTGTTCCATCTGAAACATGCCCTTTTGCCCTCACGCTCAAACACACGTCCTGTTTTTGTTGTCGTTCCTACCAAGCTCTTAGCCCTGGGCTTCATTGACTCATGGCCATAGTGGAGCAAACTGGCCGCCGTGTTTCCACCCGTGAAGGCGGCGAATCCATCACTCTCAGCCAGCTTCCGGACCGCCGTGTCATATCGGACGTGTGCAGTGTCTTTAAACATCTCATGCTTAGCTTTTGAGGCAATGAAGGAAAGGTGTCCGAACAATGCCTTGGCATCTATCACTGTTACACCCTCCAGGCTGGCGAACCACCGGCCCGAGGCCTCATATAATTCGGATACCGATAATTTTTTGACATCCTTCTTTTCTTCAGTGAAATTTTTCAGCGACCACTTACTTTTTCTCCTCCTCGACGTGCTCCTGGTGCGGCTCCTGGATCCAGATGTGCTGTATGACCGTGAGCGCCGCCTCCGGTGCCGGCTCCTCCGTGACACCTCCCCGTACGCTGAGTGTCCATTTTCCGTGGCTGGTGGCACGGGTGCCGGCGCCGCGGTGTTGGCGGCGGCCGGTCCCGCCACCGCCGGGGAGTGCGGACTAGTTGCCTCCCGTCCATCCCGCTCGCGTCTGAGCGCGTCCCGGCGCTTCGTTAGGTCAGACATTCGCTTCTCTCGCTCTAACTCTCTGATCTCCTCCCTCATCAGCTTCTCGTCCTTGTCGATGTCGAGTTCCTGCACATCCTTTGTGATAACTTCCACTGCCCGGTCCTCAGATCCCGAGCCCCCTGTCGCCATGTTGATTGCTGAGAATTTTCGAGTGACTCGGATTTGCTCACCAGCAGCGTCCTCACGCTTTATACAAGCTATCTGTATCACAATGCGTTAATTCAAAATCACTTCTATCAATGAATTTAATTAGAAAGCAATAATACCACTGAAGAAGCACTAACTTAGCAGTATTTAAAACAAAAAAAACCAATTGAACAGGAATATCTAAACGAATTGAGCGTTTGCACTGTTCAATCTCAAAAGTTTCATCATCTAGTTCAGTCATATTTTTGAATAATTTTGAATTAACAGCTAGCTTCGCCTTCTGAATACTCCTCACATAAGATACATTGACATGTTTTGACTTATCCATTAGGAGACTTCCATAACTCGCATTCCCCATAACCTTAGCAGTCTCCCCCTTAATTTGAAAATCGGGGGTTTGAATCCGCCTCCCTACGAGCATTAGTAATGAACTCGCAGAAACCTCTAAAGCAATATTCTAATCTCCACTCGATCACTTCCCAAATCTTTGTGACCACAAGCCCCATCTTAAGATAAAATTGCAATAGATTAGTAGCGAGCAAAATACGCTCTCCTCGGAGACCCCCGACCAGAAGCCTTCTTGTGTTAACAGGGTCTTTCGAGCTTTTTTTAAATGCAAATTGACGCATCAGGGGACTCCACTCACCAAATGGAATATCTACATTACAAAATATAGGAGCCATTTCTGAGAAGAATTCCTTAGGGGAAAGCTTTTGCTCCTTCCCTTTCGGCCATATGTCAGGAACGTGAATATCTACTTCCACCATTTCCCGTCAGCTCTCCGCTTTCAACAGCGATCAAAATAGTTTCCACAGAAATGCTGTGAGGATGTTTGATATAAAATGGAGGAAGAATTTCATTTGCAGCTTGCGATATACTCAAATTCTCTTGTAAAAGTTTTTTAAATGCACATTCGTATATTGTAATCAAATTAAAACCGCATTGTTGAATATAGTATTCTCTGGCTAGCGTGAGTAGATGTTTCTCTTTGTGTGATTTGATAATTGAGCTTCTAATGGAAGGAGAAAATGAACACTCACTGGCGGGATGTCCATGAAACCAACATCCGTTATATTCATAGATAGTATTGTTTTCTCGACAGTATCCATCAGCAAAATATGGACCGATCTGCACCTCTTTTCCAGTGTTAAGCTTATGTTCAATCCTAATATTGCTTTCTCGTGATTTCCAATTCATCCATTTATACATATCAAGATGTTTCCAGTTGCATTGAGGTTTAAAGTTATTCTCCAACTTTCGTCTAAATGGGAATAAAATTGGGAGTTTTTGAGAGAGGCAATATAAATACATCGCATTAGAATCATATCCCTGAATAGATCGACAAGGTTTCTCGGGGTTATTGCGTAGGAAAGTCTCTCCCACCTTAGCATATCTTTTAAAAATTATACTTGGTCCCCCAAAGGCGCAAGTTTTAATTTTGGTATATAGATCAGCATCTCGTTCACAAAAACTTGAAAAGAAGCATTCGTTTTCCTTAGCTGATTGGAATAATAATCTGCGAGCTATACCTGGTGCTGAGATAGATGTTTTTAGAGGATCGATATGTAAAGAAATATAGAAAGCCAGCATGTTTTCTACTGCTGTGACACACGGTTTTGTATCTAAATTTGCGTAGTAAATTAGGAAATCGCGAAAAGTTGACATTCCCTTCTCCATCCAGATCATTTGTAAATCATTATACTTCATGCGCCCAGTCTTAGGCGCGGGGTGGAATCAATATCTCCCTTCTTTTCCCACTCAATATATTCCTCCTCTAACACATTAACATTTTTGAGTTTAGAATAAAAAGTCTCATATTCAGGAAGAGTGGGGTGAGAAAGTTTTGAAAAAGATGTTAACCATTCATAAGGTAAATAGCTTTTAAAATCTGGAGCTGAATAAGCTACAAGAAACTTGGAATAGCTACTTCCACTTGCAAGAAAAAGACTGATATCTAAAAAGGCAAACTTCTTTGTTACAATAGCACTGTATTGATTTGCTTTTTTAACAATATAGTTCAATTC